>OY776266.1:7889348-8325140 GCA_963675405.1 Cosmorhoe ocellata | reverse complement strand
ATAGGCCTTTTACCGGTAATGGGCAAGATCTTGGAGAAGATGATAGTGGGAAGGCTGAAGTGGCACCTGATCCCAAGGACAAGTCCTCGCCAATACGGCTTTATGCCCCAAAGGAGCACCGAAGACTCCCTCTATGACCTGATGAAGCACATACGCGAAAAGTTAACCGCAAAAAAACTGATAACTGTAATCTCACTGGACATAGAGGGAGCCTTCGATAGCGCGTGGTGGCCCGCCATAAGGGTGCGATTGGCGGAGGAAGGCTGTCCCGTGAATATAAGGAGGATCGTGGATAGCTACCTACGGAACAGAAAAGTGAGGGTGAGGTTTGCGGGAGAGGAGCACAGACGAGCAACAAATAAAGGATGTGTGCAGGGCTCTATCGGTGGCCCCATCCTTTGGAACCTTCTCCTGGACCCCCTACTTAAGGAACTGGCTACTCGAGGCGATTATTGCCAAGCTTTCGCCGACGATGTCATCCTCGTCTTTGACGGCGACACCGCAATGGAGATACAAAGGCAGGCCAATGCCGCCCTCGCCCATGTCCGGGAGTGGGGTGTCAAAAATAAACTGAAATTCGCGCCACACAAGACCAAGGCAATGCTGATAACCAGAAAGCTAAAATATGACACCCCACTCCTGAGGATGGGCGGGGTCGACATTGACATGTCTCCGGAAATAAAGATTTTGGGACTTATCGTCGACAACAAGTTAACGTTTAACAAACACGTGGCAGAGGTATGCAAGAAGGCAGTTAACATTTACAAACAGCTGTCTAGAGCCGCCAAAGTAAGCTGGGGCCTGCACCCGGAGGTCACGCGGCTAATCTACACCGCCACTGTGGAACCCGTCATCCTGTACGCAGCCAGCGCCTGGGCACGAGCAGCGAAGAAACTGGGCGTGATCAAGCAGCTTAATGCTGTGCAGAGAGGTTTTGCACAAAAACTAAGCAGAGCGTACCGCACCGTCTCTCTAAACTCGGCACTGGTGCTGGCCGGGCTACTCCCGCTTGACCTCAGAGTACAGGAGGCAGCCGCACTGTACGAGGCCAGGAAGGGGATACCCTGGCCAGCACTAGGAGACAGGGAGGTGGAACGCGTGGTACCATACGCCTCCACGGTACACCCAGCTGAACACGAGACCCTAGAGTTCCTGAGCCTGGTAGACCAACAGCAGCTGGAAGACCACAACAGCCAAGCAGTCCGTATTTTCACCGATGGTAGCAAGATTGAGGACAAGGTCGGGGCGGCGCTATCCCTATGGGACGGCACCGCTGAAACCAAATCCCTCAAGCTTAAGCTGCCATCATACTGCACGGTATACCAGGCGGAACTACTGGCCATATGTAAGGCCACAAGACTGGTTTTGAAACGCACAGAAAGGACTTACGGGATCTACAGTGACTCCCAATCAGCACTGGAGTCCGTGACCAACGTCAGTTCCCTCCATCCCCTGGCGGTCGAAACAAGAGCCAACATTAAGAACTGCAGGCTCCAGAACAAGGTAGTAACCCTGTTTTGGATTAAGGCACACGCAGGGTTGGAGGGCAACGAGCGAGCAGACCAGCTGGCAAAAGAGGCGGCTCTGCACATCAAAAGAAGCCCGGATTACGACCTGTGCCCTGTTTCATTCGTCAAGCGACAGATCCGCGCGGGGTCGCTTGACGAATGGAACAAAAGGTACCAAGCAGGAGAGACAGCGGCCGTAACCAAAATGTTCTTTCCGGACGCCCTTCAGGCATATAAAATAGTTAGGCAGTTGGAACCAGCCAGCGTCATGACACAGATTCTAACGGGGCATGGTGGGTTCTCCGAATACTTGCACCGTTTCAAGCGTAAGGAGAGCCCATCATGCATTTGCGAACCAAATCGTAATGAGACAGTAGCTCACATCCTTCTGGAATGCCCGGTTTACGGTTCGGAGAGATATGAAGTAGAGCAACTAATGGACACAGTAGTGAACCTTGAAAATATCAAAAACATCATGAAGGACAAGATGAACCGTCCAATATTTCTGACTTACTGTACACAAATAGGAAATAAAGTAATAAAAAGAAACAAATAGGTAAAGAAAATATTTTGTATATGTATAATGATTATATGTATCACATAAATAAGTAAAAATGGAAGCAAAAAATTAATATATTAAGAAAAGTGTTAAAGTAAATGTACAAAAAGATGATAGATATTAAGGTAAGAAACAAAACATGTAATAAAGTAAGACAAAAATATAATAGATATAGGATAGAATAAAATAGATAAACCCTGAGAAAACTGTAAATAGATGATTAAGAAAACATTGTAAAAACAACTAGATGTAAGGATCTCGATGTATAGGATATAAGAAAACATTGTAAAAACAACTAGATGTAAGGATCTCGATGTATAGGATATAAGAATATAACCCTTTCCCATCCCTAATAAAGTTAGTAAATAAGGACCTTAAAGAATATTAGGGGAAAAGACGCAGAGCCATTAAAAAAAAAAAAAAAAAAAAAAAAAAAAAAAAAAAAAAAAAAACCTAACCTAACCTAACCTAACCTAACCTAACCTAACCTAACCTAACCTAACCTAACCTAACCTAACCTAACCTAACCTAACCTAACCTAACCTAACCTAACCTAACCTAACCTAACCTAACCTAACCTAACCTAACCTAACCTAACCTAACCTAACCTAACCTAACCTAACCTAACCTAACCTAACCTAACCTAACCTAACCTAACCTAACCTAACCTAACCTAACCTAACCTAACCTAACCTAACCTAACCTAACCTAACCTAACCTAACCTAACCTAACCTAACCTAACCTAACCTAACCTAACCTAACCTAACCTAACCTAACCTAACCTAACCTAACCTAACCTAACTAAGCGTACCGGATTCCGACTGGAAGGCTTCTGCAGCGTGTTCCAGGCGGAACTGTCAGCCATCCTTCGAGCCCTGGAACTGACAATGACAAGAAGTGAGAGAAGGTTCAGTATCGCCAGTGATTCGAGGTCTGGGCTCGAGTCTATCAGTGACCCGAACACGGTCAATCCACTCGCAGTTGAAATAAGGAAGAAAATACAACAGCTAAGCGAGGCAGGAACAACAATCACCTTATACTGGGTGAAGGCACACAGTGGAATAGCCGGCAATGAGAGGGCTGATGAGCTGGCCAAACACGCAGCTTTGAACAACAGGCAGCTCCCCAGGTACGATCGGTTCCCGCTCTCCTTTGCGAAGTTCTCCACCAGGACAAAATCTATACAGAAATGGCAGAATAAATATGAGTTGGCGACTACGGGAACCACAACAAAGTTGTTCTTCAGTAGCGTAGCAGTAGCCTACAGGATTTTAAAGCGGGTAACAATGAATAATTATTTAACTCAAATTTTTAGTGGTCATGGGGGGTTCAAATATTATCTTCACAGATTCAACTTAGCAGAGTCTCCATCCTGCCCTTGTGATGGGGACGTTCCACAGACAGTGCAACATCTCCTAGTGCACTGTCCTATGTTTTCTAGGTTACGTTTTGATTGCGAGGGTGGGATGGAGACTACCATAGATATAAACAATCTCAAATTTATTATTGAAGATGACAACTGCAGACCTCTGTTTTTGCGCTTTGCGAGGGCCGTTTTGCGTATAGTGGGTGAGCAAAATGGCTCTTTTGCTGAGCCGGAATAGCTTTACTACTTTTATTTTAGCATTGTTGGTATATTATTTTGTAGGTTAGTTTAGCATTAGTAACGGAGTAACCAGGAAGGCAAATTTAAATTGTAAGTTGGAACAAGTAAATAATAATTACTGGGGGTAGGTAAATGAGCTTTAATAAATACCTGCTGCGGGATGCACTGAATAGTGCTGGGCTGGGTGCCGCAGCCCCGGAGCTCTGATGAACTGTCTCGGGCTGCACAATTTTGTCCGTTTTCGGTCATTTTGCGTTGTCCGGGTACGGGTATAGCACTGGGAATTGCGGCACTCATTTTGCCCGGCTATCCAGTTCCCCGATCTGGGTATTTGTTTAATAAGCACATAACGTGAATTAGCTTTTGTTCTGATAATGATTGATTTGAACTATTCCATTTTACAGTCAATTTGACACTGACACTAAACGATTGCTTCAAGGTTACCGCAAACTAAATTTTAATTAGTTTGTTGGCATAACATTTGAAGCAACAGGGGGAAAAACAAATATGATTATAATTGTGATAGTAGGTAATATAATAAGTTTTGATGCAGAACAGAAATCATAGATGGCGCATTCACAAATGAAAATTTTCTGCAGGTTACTCCGCTCACTTAGAAGGTATTAGTTTAGTAATAGGTAATATTTATTATTTTAAAATATATAATTGGTATAAAATATAATTGATTCATAATTTTATCTAATTTTTGTAATATAATTTTATTTTATGATGTTTCTTATTATCTAGTTATACAACCTAGTTCTTAATATTTTAATAGAGATGGCGTTTACATTATGTTTACGAATTTATTTTAACTGTTTCTAATCTAACATTAATAATTTTACATGAATGATTTATTTTTAAATACTTTATCAATTTTAGTTATCAATCAAATTTATTTTGTATTTTATATTTTTACTTTACAAGGTTCACTTAATTCATTACTTTGTTTAAGTTGTAAAAATTTTAATTTTATTCTATTGTAATGGTGTTTTTTGTACATTAATGATTAATTTTAAATAATTGTCAAATTGATTATTGTAATTTTTATATACCGTTGTTAATTAATTAATTGTAATAACGGTAACACTAATTATTTTCAAAGGTGTCATCAATTGCGTAAACTATGGTTACGATTATATTGTAATGACTTATTAATAATTATTATATGTAAATACTAAAAATGGTAATCATGCTCATGGCTCAATGAAAGGTAATTAGAGGTATAAATGAATTAAGATATAATTAGGAATAAATGTTTAGCCAAATAGGAAATGTAAGAAATTTCAATTGGATATTGTACTTTACAGCTTTCATAATACTTTTTTATTATTTTCTTCTTCTTCTTTTCCTATTGAATTAAATATATATTCTGTCTTTATTTAAAATGGTAATTAATGATGTTGCATTGTAACAGCAACAGTCTAAGTTAGTGCCACTTCGAGGTGGTTTATAAAAAAAAAAAAAAAAAAAAAAAAAAAAAAAAAAAAAAAAAAAAAAAAAAAAACCTAACCTAACCTAACCTAACCTAACCTAACCTAACCTAACCTAACCTAACCTAACCTAACCTAACCTAACCTAACCTAACCTAACCTAACCTAACCTAACCTAACCTAACCTAACCTAACCTAACCTAACCTAACCTAACCTAACCTAACCTAACCTAACCTAACCTAACCTAACCTAACCTAACCTAACCTAACCTAACCTAACCTAACCTAACCTAACCTAACCTAACCTAACCTAACCTAACCTAACCTAACCTAACCTAACCTAACCTAACCTAACCTAACCTAACCTAACCTAACCTAACCTAACCTAACCTAACCTAACCTAACCTAACCTAACCTAACCTAACCTAACCTAACCTAACCTAACCTAACCTAACCTAACCTAACCTAACCTAACCTAACCTAACCTAACCTAACCTAACCTAACCTAACCTAACCTAACCTAACCTAACCTAACCTAACCTAACCTAACCTAACCTAACCTAACCTAACCTAACCTAACCTAACCTAACCTAACCTAACCTAACCTAACCTAACCTAACCTAACCTAACCTAACCTAACCTAACCTAACCTAACCTAACCTAACCTAACCTAACCTAACCTAACCTAACCTAACCTAACCTAACCTAACCTAACCTAACCTAACCTAACCTAACCTAACCTAACCTAACCTAACCTAACCTAACCTAACCTAACCTAACCTAACCTAACCTAACCTAACCTAACCTAACCTAACCTAACCTAACCTAACCTAACCTAACCTAACCTAACCTAACCTAACCTAACCTAACCTAACCTAACCTAACCTAACCTAACCTAACCTAACCTAACCTAACCTAACCTAACCTAACCACTGCGAATCAAACTTAAAAGTTTCTGAACTTTCGGTTTTTGTGAATCTCAAGTGTTATTGCAGAGCCCGGATGAAGAGTCCATAGCAGCGACAACGGGGAACACGACCTTCGAAATAGAGACAGCACCGCAAACGGGAAGAACAAACCAGTCCAACGTTCGAAAAAGTATCGGAGAGTGGGAGTCCGGACAACAGGACACCAACAGAAAACTCCAGAGCCCACCAAAAATAGCCAAGTCGGTAGAACCTCCAAAGATAAAACCGCCTAGCAAACCAACAACATCACGCAGACCATCCGTAGAGATTATCGTGAGCCCAATTAGGCCAACAAAAAAGTACGCAGACAGGCTCACCGAGGCAAGAGCCTGCTTACTCAAAGCGAAACAACACCTTGGGAACTCACGAAATCTCAAAACGGAGATCAAAACAGAGGTTCTACTGGCTGTGGACAGACTCTACCAACTGGTCAAAGAGTCAGAGTCAGCCAAACCCAGCAAACCGCAAATAATGGAGGACGAAATGGAATCGGAGGACAATACGCCAAAGGTGATAACGAAGGAACAAAGGACAGAAAGAAAGGAAAATAGAGAGTTGATAGAAAAAATAGAAGAGCATACTAGACTTATGAAAGAGAGCAACGAAAAGATGGAAAGTCTAAAGGAAAGCATGGAAAAGCAACAGGAATCCCTGCAGAGACAGACCTACGCGAGTGTAGCAGCAGCTCCCACCAGAACCCTGGCTCCGGAGCAGACCGCGTTGCACTCGGTAGTCATCTCTGCAAGGGACGAAATGGAAACGGGAGAACAAGTACTGGAAAGGATTAGAAGTGTCATAAATGCGAAGGAAGGAGGTATAGTTGTCGAGAAAATAAGGAAGGCGAAGGACAGAAAAATCATAGTAGGCTGTAGAACAGAAGAAGAAAAGAGAAGATTTACAGAAAAACTAAAAGGGGCAGAAGAACTGAATGTCGAAGACCTGAAAAACAAAGATCCCATGGTTATCCTCAGGAGCGTGCTGAAACACAACACCGACGAAGACGTTATCACCGCCCTGAGGAAACAGAACTCAGAAATTTTTGCCGGAACAGAAGACCACCAACTGGAAATCCGGTACAAAAGGCAGACGAGAAACCCTCTAGCGCACGACATTATAATGAGGGTCTCCCCGAAGCTATGGCAAAAAATGACCAACTCGAGCACTGTACAAATCGACCTACAACGCATCAGAGTGGCAGACCAGTCGCCATTGGTCCAGTGCTCGCAGTGCCTAGGCTACGGACACGGCAAGCGCTTCTGTAAAGAAGCGTTGCCGAAATGTAGCCACTGTGGGGGACCCCATTTGAAAGCAGACTGCCCCGACCACGAACTTGGCGCCACCCCAACCTGCTGCAACTGCATGCACGCAAAAATGGAGAAGACCAGCCACAACGCGTTTAGTGCAGAGTGCCCGATTCGCAGAAAGTGGGATGGACTGGCTCGAGCCTCAATAGCATATTGCTAACCTAGTCACCCACAATCAGCAAAACCCTAGAAAATGAAGTCGTTTTCATGATGAAAGGACACAGTTTCAAAAATCACAATAGATAAAATAGAATACAGGAATAAGATACAAATAACATAACATAAATTAACGTCTAACATAAAAAATTAAATCCAAAATAAAAACCTAACTAGTTCAACTAAGATAGCAAACAAAACAAAGAATAGAAAACAATAAATAGAGAACAGATATAAAAAGTATGCTGACTTTATATTTGATATATAAAAAATCAGCATAGATAAATATATTAAACAGTTAACAAAAAACTAGATTACAACCTAAATAAAACTAGGTAAGCATGAATCAAACCGCATCAGCTTCAAGATACAAACGGGTGAAATAGAAAATCAAATAAATCAAAATAAAGATTAAAACACAATTAAAATATCCGAACAATAAAACCTTAGCAATACATCTAACAGCAAAATATTATAAGATATATAAGAGATAAAAACACAGGATGAATAACTTATGTTGATTATATATCTGAGATATATAAAAGCAACATAAACTATATAACAAAATAGTAAAAAGAACCAAAATAGAGTTAAGAAATTTGCAAAATAGTGTATGTAAAATATGTATCCATATAGCAGTTAAAAGAGAAAATGCAGAAAATAATAAAAATAAACAAACTAGAATTTTAATTAGAGTAAGAAAATTACACAAAAAGAATCACAAACAAAGTAGTAATATAGCTCATAAGATATAAGAAAACAAGAAAATAAGAAAAATATTATAATAACTAAGTTTAAATTAATTAAAATACTTAAGAAAAACACACCAATAGTCAAAAATACAAACTACAGACAGCAAAAAGACAGCAAAGTTGTAAAGTTAAAGAAAAATAATGAACATGGCAATAATATAAAGTCAAAAACACAAACCCAAACCTCTCCTTCCAAAGTAACTTAGTAAAAAAATAACAAAAAAGATAAAAAAGGACTCTGACCCCCATGTCAGAGGGAAAACCGGCGCCATCGAAAGATGGCATTTATAAAAAAAAAAAAAAAAAAAAAAAAAAAAAAAAAAAAAAAAAAAAAAAAAAAACCTAACCTAACCTAACCTAACCTTTTTTTTTTTTTTTTTTTTTTTTTTTTTTTTGACGCTGGGAAAAATGCGTTACGTGTACGTATGTGGGACTCCCCGGTCCTACGACCGGTATACCCACTAAACAACCCAGCGGCACTCCGGCGTCGTCTATGTGGTGAGGGACTGGGAAACCGGCAGGAGCCTTTTCATCCAGTCCCCCGCCGACGACCGCCCGCCTTGACAGCGGGGCCTCCACGCCCCCCCTTGCAGAGGGGGGGCCCGGGAACAACTGCGAGTGCTCAGTCGTTCCCGTCCGACGGGGGTGATGGATATGTGCAATGCGGGAGGAGGCGTCCCCACGCCTGCCTCCCGCTATCCATCACCAGAGGGAGAGGAGGCGACTATTGCCGCCTTCTCCCACCCCTTCTCCGCCTACGCAGAGGCGCCGCGAGAGGATCTTCCTCCCGCGCGCGCTCTGCCGCCTCCTTCTGGGACATCACGTCCTCGCAGAAGGAGGCGACCGCTGCCCAGGCCCCCTCGCTCTCCAGCATGGAGTGAACCACGCTGGGAAGCGAGAGGTCCGGGCCCACTGCCGCGACCAGGGCGTGGCGCGGCTCGGACCACGACGGGCACACCTCGAGGGTGTGCTGCGCCGTGTCCTCCGTCGCGCCACAGTCGTGGCACGACGGCGTTCCCTCTCTTCCGATCCGGTGCAGGTACGATCCGAAGCATCCATGCCCGGATAGCACCTGCACCAGACGGAAAGAGAGGAAGCCGTGGGACCTCTCGAGCCAATCGCGCAGGATTGGCCCGAGAGCGTCCAACGTTCTGCGGCCGAACGTGGCAGAGGCGAGGTCCTCCGTCCAGTGTTGGACGACCGCGTCCCTCGCCTCTCGCCGCACGGCCTCCCGCTCTTCTGGGGCCGGGCGCTCCCCGAGAGCCCTGCGCCCCACCGTCCACTCATACACTCTGGCGAGCACCCACGCCTCGAGCTCCCAAGGAGGGGTGCCCGCCAGAGCGCATGAGGCCGCGAAGCCTACCGAGCGGTAGGCTCTCGCCACCCGCTGCGCGATGGCCCTTTGGGGCCTGCGGATCACGGTGGCGTTCTCCCTCCTATGGAGGGAGTCCGCCCAGATCGGGGCCCCGTACAGGGCCATGCTCTTTAAGATGCCGGCATACAGCTGCCGGCATCGCGCTTTTGGTCCCCCCAGGTTTGGGAGGAGCCACGAAAGCGCCCCCGCGGCCTTCAGCAGGCGCGCTGATAGCCCGCTAAAGTGCGGGCTGAAGCGCCACCTGCTGTCGAGTATAAGGCCCAGATATTTCATCTGGGCCTTCACCTCGACCCTGACGCCCTCCACCACGATGTGGGCGTCAGTGGGGATGCGCTGCCGAGGCCCGTGGAAAAACACGGCCTCGGTCTTGTGCAGCGCAACCCCCAATCCTAGCCGGCGGATCCTTCCTGCGACCAGGGATCCGCCGGCCGAGGCCAGGCTCGCCGCCTCCCGGAAATCCCTCCCCCGGGCAGTGAGGAGAGTGTCATCTGCATAGCAGATGACACTCGTGCCCCGGAGGAGAGCTCCCCGCAGGAGCCAGTCGAAACCGATGTTCCACAGGAGTGGGCCTAAGACCGACCCCTGTGGAACACCGGACCCCGCACCGTACCGCCGCAGCTGGCCAGTCTTGTCCACCAGGAGGACCGCTCGGTCCTCCAGGTAGCTGGCCAGCAACCTCCGCAGATATTGAGGCACCCCGTGGTAACGGAGTGCCTCAAGTATCGTAGAGTGGGGGACGGAGTTGAAGGCGTTGGCTATGTCAAATGACACAGCCAAAACCCCGTCCCCCACCTCCACGGCTTCCCGCACTTGGCCCTTCAGCCGGGCCAGCGCGTCCACCGTCGAACGCCCCCTTCGGAAACCGAATTGGGCGTCCGACAGGTTCGGCCCCACCTCCGCCAGAAGGCCATTCAGCCTTCTGGCGATTATCCCCTCGAACATCTTACCGACCTCATCGAGCAATACGATGGGTCGGTAAGCCGAGGGGGAGTCCGCCGGGCGTCCCTCCTTTCGGAGGAGGCACAGCTGCCCCTCCTTCCAGGGTTTCGGGAACCTTCCAGCCGTGAGGCACGCGCTGAAAAGGTCCCGAAACCTCTGCCCCATATGAGTGGTGGCGATGGCCACCACCCGTGCGGGGACGCCGTCCGGCCCTGGGGCCGTCTTCTTGGCACGGAGGCGAATAATCTCCGCGCCAAGTTCCTCCACCTCGACCGGAGGGACTTCCTCCTCCGGCGGAGCTGCCCCCGGCGGAGGGTCCATTACTGGTGGGGCGAAGTTGGTCCCTGAAGGAAACAGGGACCGAACCACCCCATCCAGCAATGCCGGCTCCAGGGACTCCGTCAGTGGGGGACCAAAGGGGCGCAGTTTATTCCGCGCCGCCTTATAAGGTCTCCCGTACGGGTCCCTGTCGAGACCTTCGAGCATCTCGGCTCGCGCCGCGTCTTTGGCGGCGCTCATTGCCGCCTTGAGGACCTTCTTCGCCTCTACGTAAGAGGCGTAGAGAAGGTCCTCGTGCTCGAGGTCTCGCCCACTGCGCCGTCGACTCCGCGCATACGCCCGCCTTGCCGCCACGCAGGCGGACCGGAGCCCCGCTAGCCCCTCCGACCACCAATAGACGGCGCGTCGGGGAGGCGGACGGCGGGACCGAGGCATGCTGGAGTCGCACACCTCGGTCAGGGATCTCCGCAGCTGGGCCGCTGCGGAGTCCACGTCCAGGACGTCGACCGGAGGGGCGAGCCAGTCCTGGACGAGCGCCGCCTCTTTAGCCGCCTCACGGTCGAGGCGGGTAAGGGCCCACCGCGGAAAGGGGGATCGGCCCGAAGGGGCCGTCCTCCCGGGGCTCTGGGTGGAGACGTCGAACCGCACGTAGCGGTGGTCCGACAAAGTCTCCACCAGCTCCACCCGCCAGTTCACGACGCGGGCGGCTAAGACGGGGGTGGCGAACGAGACGTCCACCACTGACCCTCCCCGTTGCCGCACACACGTGTGGACCGCCCCCCTGTTGAGGAGGGACACACCAGACGACGCCGCCCAAAACTCGACGGCGCGCCCTCGGACGTTGCAAGAGGCGGCCGGGTTGCCCCAGGCCACCGACTTGGCGTTCAGGTCGCCCAACACGGCGACCTGGCGCGGCGCCGCCCTCCCGACAACAGCGGTGAGGACTTCGAGAAAGTTCTCGAAGTCCTGTAGAGGGCGGTTTGGGGAGAAATACACGCCCACCAGGGCTATTTCTCCCCACGCGGCGGCCACGTATCCCGGTCCCCTCTCTAAAAGCGAGAGGGGAGGGGAGTCTGTGGAAGACCGCGACAACAAAGCTACCAAGCCGTCTCGATCACCCAACCAACCGTCGGGGACCGAGTACGGCTCGGCGACTACCGCCACGTCCACCAACCACTCAGCCATGACCTGCATGAGCAGGTCCTGGGCTGTTCTGCAGTGGTTGGTGTTCGCCTGGAGGATGCGATGCCTATCCATCATTCGGACATCGCACCCTCCTCCTCAGCCGCCGAGGCTCCCGCTTCGGGGTCGGCGGTCTCAGCGGCAGGCGGGGCCGTCGCCTGCGCTTTGCCCTTCTTTAGGGGAGGCCTGCAGTTCCTCCCCTTCATAATGTGCCCCGCTGGGCGACCGCTGGCTGCGCATATTGCACAGCGCGGCGTGGCGGCCGTGCAGGAGACGGACTTGTGCCCGTCCTGGCCGCAGCGGTAGCAACTGTCCGTCCTATCCACCAGGGACGGACAGAGGGCCCGCGTGTGTCCGATTCCGAAGCACTTGAAGCAGCGCATAGGCTGATCTTCAAGTGCTCGGACTCGGCAGGTGCTGAACCCTACCGAGAACCGTCCTTTCGCGAGGACGGCTTTGGCCGCGACGACTGGGCACTCGAGGCGGATAGTGCCCATGCCACCGCGGCCGGGTCTGATGTCCCGGCCCTGCACCGCTGCGACATCGCAGCCCCCTACAGCTGCGATTGCCGCCACCACCTCCTCTTTGGTGACCGAATCGTCCAGATCGGTCACCTCCAAGGCCGCAGACTTCACGGGTCTGGCCACCTTGGCCGCGTCCGCGATGACCTCTCGCAACTTGGTTGCGAAGAGGTCCGCGTTTGTGCCGCCCTGGGCCCCCGGGAACTCGAAGATTCGAGCTCCGGCTTGAGTCCGGCGGCACGTGACCGCTCCGATCCCAAGTTGGGTGGGATCGGCGTTGGTACGAGCCCGTTTGAGGACGGACTCGTACGTCTCCCCGCGTTCAGCAGCCTCCGCGGTGAGCGTCACCACGACGGCTGCAGATTTGGGAGGAACCAAAGGTTTCCTCCCACCGGCGGAGGCCCTTTCGGCTGCGGGGGCAGCGGCGGCGGGCTTGGGGGCCGTTTTCTTCCCCTTCCCCTTACCCTTTCCCCTTCCCTTGCCTGTCGCCTGGGACGGGCAGGAAGGGGTGGGGGCAGGGGTGGTAGGGGCGGCGGCCGTTCCCGTCTTTTTGGCCTTGCCCTTTCCTCTCTTGACCACTTTCGTCCAAGGCTGGTTGGACGGAGTGGTAGAGGGGAGAAGGGGGTCCTCCTTTTGGGAGGATGGCCCCGGCTTACTCTGCCTCTTGTCCGCCGCTAGCGGCGGTCGGAGGCGCTTTTCGGGCAGGAGCCTGTCCTCGATGCCATCGAGGCAGGCTCTTGTGAAGGCCCTTTCCTCCATCACAACCTTGCGGATGATATCCTCAAGGTTGGAGGAGGAAGGGGGAACTTCCGCCGCCGGCCTAGGCTCCGCCTGCGTAGGTCGGGCCGTGGCTTCCGCCGCCGGCCTAGGCTCCGCCTGCGTAGGTCGGGCCGTGGCTTCAGCCAGCTTCGTGTGCAGCTGGCTGACCTCCGACTGCAGGCGGTCGACTTTCGCCTGCAGCTGCCGCGTCTCGTCCGTGGCTGTGCGCTGCACAAGCTCACAAACGATGCCACGCATGCTCGCGGCCCTACTTTTCAGGGACTTCTGGAAAGTCCCCTTCAGGTTGGAGGACTTAGAGGCGACCTGGGTGATCTCCTCCGCGTCCTCCTGCGCCATGCGCTCCAGCTCGACCAGGGAGTGGTCGGCGTACAGCACGCAGGATGCGCCGTACCCGGCCTTGGCCCGCGCGGTGCGCGCCTGCTGCTCCTTGGCAGCGACCTGCTCCTCCAGGTCCTGCTGGAGCTGTGCCCGACGGGTCAGGCTCAGCTGGCGTCGCGCGTCCTCCAAACCCACGTCGTGGGTGTCGGCGATGGCAGCTACAGATGAAGGCTTTTTGGCCTTCACCTTGCGCCTCGACCTCCCTTTCCTGGACGAGTCCGAGCTGGACCCGTCCTTCATGAAGGCCCGCTTGAGCGGTCCTCCCTCGATCGCGATCGGACCAACGTCCGACTCACTGTCGGAGTCCGACAGCTCGCCCGCACTGCCAAATAGGCTGACTGCGGATGCAGCCACCGCAACCGACGCGCGCTCGTCGGTATGGCCCTGAGAAGGGCCTTCGAGTTGGCCCTGAGAAGGGCCTTTTGGTTGGCCCTGAGAAGGGCCTTTTGGTTGGCCCTGAGAAGGGCCTTTGGGTTGGCCCTGAGAAGGGCCTTTTAGGAAACGCCCGGAGGCGTCCCGCACAAATTTTTTAGGCATAGCCTCCGCCGGTGTTGTAGATTCCCGCATAAACTCTACAACGCACAGTGCACTTTAGCCGAGCTCAGTCTGCCACTCCGTTACGGTGGTCAGACTGAGTCGTTTCCAGGGGACGCGACGTGGACGCAAGCACTGTGGGGGGTCCCCCAACCTAACCTTTTTTTTTTTTTTTTTTTTTTTTTTTTTTTTTTTGAGGGAGGGAAAATGCCTTCGCACTGCCCCTTCGCCACGGGGGTGGCGGAGGGGTTTGTGTGGGGCTCGAACCCACTAAAAACCCTCCCGTGAGCAGTCCTTCGCCAAGGTGGGGTAAGGTGGGGTCGCGTTAGCATTCACCACCTTACCCCGGCGATTGGCCTTTAGGCCTAGGCCTTTGGAGGGGTGACTCCGCTCACCAGAATCACCCCACCGACATGTAGAGCCGTGCAAGACGGCGGAGAGTCCCCCGACTCTCCGACCGTGGCCCTACTGCGGATGGTAAATCCGATTCGTCTGGAGGAGGTTGTGATGTCTGAGTTGATCCATTACTCAGCCATCTCAACCTCCTCGCTCGCCCCATGCCGATCTTCGGTAGGGGCGGCAGCTGTCGTGGGTCTTTGGAAGGCCCTTCCCAACGTCTTCGGGGGGACGCATTTGCGCCCTCCCATTATATGCCCGAAGGGCCTCCCCGACTCTGCGCATATAGCGCAGCGCGGGTCTACCCTCCCGCAGCTGCTCGCCCGGTGACCTGCGCCCCCACATCGGAAGCACAGGTCGCCTCTGTCGACCGAGGCGGGACACTGGAGACGCGTATGCCCCAGACCCAGGCACCTAAAGCAGCGCATGGGCCGCGCCTCCAGTGCCACCACTTGCACCGAGCTCCAGCCTATCAGAAGTCTGCCCTTGTCCAGCAGCACTTTAGCTGCCGAGACAGGGCAGGAGACAAGGGTGGAGCCGGTGCCCCTCATGCTGCGGTGGATCTCTCCGACCCTCACCATCTGCACACCACATGCGCCCGCCTCGGCGACTGCCGCCGCCACTCTCTCCTTCGTGGCCGAATCGTCCAGGCCCGTCATCCTCAGATCAACGGATTTGAAGGGCCTGGCAACATTGGCCACGTCGGACAGGACTCCACGCAGTTTCTCCGCCAGTTTGTCGGCCTTTTCGGCACTTTCGGAGCCAGGAATCTCCAACATCCTGGCTCCCGTGGCCGTCTGGCGGAAGCGCACCTGGTCGATCCCCAGCTCCTGGAGACTGACCCTCTCCTGCGCTACCTTGAGGGCATCACTGTAAGTGACCCCCCTCTCCACGGCCTCCGGCTGCAGCGACAGCACGACGGCCGCGGATTTGGCGGGCCTCAGCGAAGCCCTCGCAGTCCCGGTGGCCTTCGTCTTGCGCAAAGTGGTGGCGGTGGCACTAGCCACTGGAGCAGCCGCTGGTGCCTTGCCAGCTTTGCCCTTCCCCTTCCTCCCTACCACTTTCGCCCAGGTCTCTGCTGGAGGACCAGTGGGGGGAGCAGTCACCGTGCTGGGGCCCGCAGCAGGTGTCACTGAGGGACCCGCGACAGGTGCCACTGAGGGAGTAGCAGCAGTCCTCTTGGCAGTCTGGACGGCCCGAGGTGTGCGAGCCGGCTCAGGCGTCGGCTTGGGTGGTGCAGCAGCAGCCGCCGCCGCGTTCTTGGCATCCACCTTTAACGGCGGACGAACCATTGGGGCAGGCATAAGCCGGTCCTCAATCCCCGCTAGTCGGGCATTGAGCATCTGCCCAAACGTCATGGTCAAGGAGCGCTTCAACTCCTCCACCAATTCGGCCCCCATCAGAACTGTTGGGGGTGTCGGCGTCCCGCTAACAGTAGCAGCGGCCGCGGCAGCGGTGGTGGCAGCAGCGGCTTCCGTCTTCGCCTCGGAGAAACCTCGACGCAGCGCCTTAATCTCCGCCTTACACGACTCGACCTCGAGTCGCAGACGGCCGTTCTCCCCCCTAAGACGTCGCGTCTCCTCCGCCTCACTCCTGCTCGCCAGAGCCTCAACCACCTCCCTTATGGTTGAGGCGGACCTCTTTAGACGGCCAACAAACTCTCCCTTGAGGTTGCCAGACTTTCTGGCAACCTCCAAAACACAAGCGAGCCCCTCGCCCGCTCGCGCCCTCAGCTCCTGAGCATTCAGGCTGCTGACGTCGCCGACCATTGCGCTGGCATCGGAATCACCTCCGGTGTCCGACGCAAGGTCGACGTAGGCAGCAGCCTGCCCCTTCTTAAAGCGCCTGCTACGCAGGACTTCCTCCAACTCCATCGATAGTACCGGTGAAGACCTCGAGTGCTCCTCCTTGGAGGGGCCCACCTTGGTGGTCTTCCCCCTACCTCTCCTGGCCGTGCTGACCTTGGCGACCGCCCTCTCCTCGGTCTCCGCGTCCGAGTCCAAATAACCGAACCCGGGCACGAAGAACGAGGAAGACAGCCGCTTTCGGCTGCAAGACTCCCTATCCGAGGCCTCCGCACCGCTGTACGCCTCCTCGGACGTGAACCCCATGCCCGACTCCACCCTATTCCCACCCACAGGGACATCGGGGGCGCCAAGAACACAGAGTTCAAGTTGGCCCTGAGAAGGGCCTTTGGGTTGGCCCTGAGAAGGGCCTTTGGGTTGGCCCTGAGAAGGGCCTTGGGGTTGGCCCTGAGAAGGGCCTTGGGGTTGGCCCTGAGAAGGGCCTTTTTGGAAGCGCCCGGAGGCGTCCCGCACAAGTTTCCTAGGCATAGCCTCCGGCTTTCGTTGTAGTTCCGACATAAAAGAGCTCTACAACGCACAGTGCACTTTAGCCGAGCTCAGTCTGCCACTCCGTTACGGTGGTCAGACTGAGTCGTTTCCAGGGGACGCGACGTGGACGCAAGCACTGTGGGGGGTCCCCCTCCCCCAACCTAACCTAACCTAACCTAACCTAACCTAACCTAACCTAACCTAACCAAAATAAATTCATAAAAAATTTTTCTATCGTGTGGATTCTTCCTCTGCTGCACCTAAAACGCTGCCCTTCAGCACCCCTGCAAGCACCTGTAACAAAAAGGGAACAATTAGCACATAGAAAATCAAAAGATTGCCTTAACAGTTTTCAAAAAGTCTTCATACCCGATCGACATTTCTCCATACAATATTGAAATTACATATTAAATTTTTCAAAGTAACAGTTTTAGTGGACCAAGATTGTACGTACTGTGTCGCAAACGCTGAAAAACTACTAGCGAGACCCACCGGTCACTTATTTTTCACAGTTCTGTGCATTTTGGACCCTAACTTAGAGATTTTCAAAAGTTTTGACACTAAATAAATTCATAAAAAATTTTCTATCGTGTGGATTCTTCCTCTGCTGCACCTAAAACGCTGCCCTTCAGCACCCCTGCAAGCACCTGTAACAAAAAGGGAACAATTAGCACATAGAAAATCAAAAGATTGCCTTAACAGTTTTCAAAAAGTCTTCATACCCGATCGACATTTCTCCATACAATATTGAAATTACATATTAAATTTTTCAAAGTAACAGTTTTAGTGGACCAAGATTGTACGTACTGTGTCGCAAACGCTGAAAAACTACTAGCGAGACCCACCGGTCACTTATTTTTCACAGTTCTGTGCATTTTGGACCCTAACTTAGAGATTTTCAAAAGTTTTGACACTAAATAAATTCATAAAAAATTTTCTATCGTGTGGATTCTTCCTCTGCTGCACCTAAAACGCTGCCCTTCAGCACCCCTGCAAGCACCTGTAACAAAAAGGGAACAATTAGCACATAGAAAATCAAAAAATCGCCCGCCCACCCACCCGGTCCCGTTCACTGAAGTGAATTCCGGTCCAATTCTGGTCATCTGAAACTTTGAAATTCGATTTTCGGCAACTTTTAGAGACTTTTTGTGACGGACGGCCCTGGGGGCCTCCTCTACTATTTATTAAGACCTATTCTACCTGGAATTTATGAGACTAGGGTACAACATACTCGATTTATTTAGCAATTTCAATATTTTAGCTTTAAGTACTAGTTTCTAAGGTACCGAGGTACTTCACATATAGGAAATCGTTAATTACAATTAGGCCTACTCTTCCTCTATTATATTTCTAAAAATTGACTGTATTTACTCTAAGGACTATCATTTTATGATACAATTTATATAATAAGTTTAGAATAATTAGGAAAAACTTAGTTTAATGGTACCGAGGTACATTATATTATAAGAAGTTATTAGATTTTGATAAGTAGACCCCCCTTTGACCCTACGACCCTTACAATTTTGACTTTTATTACTTTAGGACTTACTATATTTTAGAAACAATAGTTAATAATTGACAAAGTTTCATACTTACCTGCACTTGACGCAGACCCGATTGACCCAGCAAACCTGAAACAGAAAACAGAATAAATTATTTATATTTCACAATAACACATAAACTAAATTAACAAATTAGGACAAAATTTTTACAACTTATACAAACTTAAATTCTAAATAAACTACATATTTACAATTTTACAAGTGACGAGTCCCTCTGACTCACAAAAATGTTTGGCTTCAGAACACCAGCCAAATCAAAAGGCACAGAAGCGAACACGGAAGAAGAAAGGACACAAAAAGAAGGTCAGACATCTAGAGCTCGGACAAGCCCTACCTCAAGCGTTAGAAGGAGTATTGGGATGTGGGAATCTGGTGATCAGGAAACACTCCCCAGGCCTTCAACTTCTCCAAAAAAGACTGCACCGTTGGAACCCCAAAAGCCGAAGCCCAAGGCAAAGCTCGCACATGAGACCAAAGCTGGAGCTACAAAATTGCCGTTCGAAACACGTAGTCCACCGGTGCAGGAGAAGCAAAAGCCCAAATACAATGACCGAGTGGCTGAAGCCAGAGCATGCTTGACCAAAGCAAAACTAAACCTCAATAACTCGCGAAACATCAAGACGGAGATAAAGACAGAGGTCATGCATGCCATCGAAAGGCTCTACCAACTGGTAAAAGAGAGTGAAAATGCAAAAGGACCTGCAAAAACTAACACAATAGAAAAAGAAACAGAAAAAACACCAGAAAGAGAACCAGAAACACCAAAAAGGAACGAAAAATTACAAGAAATACTGGAAGAACACTCTAAGCTGATCAAGGAAAACAACGAAAGAATGGACAAGCTCAAGGAAACAATGGAGAGACATCAAGAGCAATTGCAGAAACAGACATACGCAAGCGTAGTAGCGGCCCCTACCAGACCCGTGGCCCTAGAACAAACTGCGCTGCACTCTGTGGTTGTCACAGCTAAAGATGAAATGGAAACAGGAGAGCAAGTTCTGGACAGGATCAGGAGTACAGTAAATGCGAAGGAGGGAAGCATTATGGTCGAAAAGATAAGGAAAGCAAAAGATAGAAAGGTGATTATGGGATGTAGAACGGAAGAGGAAAGGGAAAAGCTCACTGAAAAATTAAAAGGAAATAAAGATCTCTGCGTTGAGAATATCAAAAACAAAGATCCCCTGGTTATCCTCAGGAGCGTGCTGAAGTATAACACCGACGAAGAAGTCATCAGCGCCCTGAGGAAACAAAACAGGGGAATCTTCGCTGATGCTGACGATCACCCGATAGAAATCAAGTATAAGAGGCAGTCCAAAAATCTATTGGCACACGACATCGTACTGAGGGTCTCCCCAACACTCTGGCAACGGATGGTCAATGCGAGCACCGTCCAGATAGACTTGCAGCGAGTGAAGGTAGCAGACCAGTCGCCTCTGGTTCAGTGCTCGCAGTGCCTAGGATACGGCCACGGCAGACGCTTCTGCAAAGAGGCGCTGCCGAAATGCAGCCACTGTGGAGGCCCTCACGTAAAAGCGGACTGCCCGGACCACACCATTGGCGAGGCCCCGTGCTGCTGCAACTGCAAACTCGCTGGTGCAGACAGGACCGGACACAACGCCTTCAGCTCCGAGTGCCCAGTCCGGAGAAAGTGGGACGCACTAGCGAGATCCACGATAGCATACTGCTAAAGTGGACTCGGGTGAAAAAACGGCATTCAACACAAACCCCAAACACAATAGTACCCAAACAAATTGTCACCAAACTAACAAATAGTAAGAAAATTGCAGTCAGTTTCATGGAGAAAATGGCACAATTTTACGTTAAAATATAAATACAATTAAGGCATAAATTAAATTCATTCATTAACTAAACAACACAAAGAAAAGAAATAGATAAATAATAAAATAGACATGAAAGATCCGTGATAAACATATAATAAAATTTGTACACTTTGACACCAACACCAAAAATTCCTACAAATAATAGATACACTAGTTAATAAAAGAGGCAAACAAATTTTATAGATAAAATAGAAAGATGCAAAATAAATATGCTGACTATATATTTGAACATATATAACACCAGCATAGATAAAGAAAAGAGATAAGAAAATTAGTATATAACATAAATAAACAGCGAAATATATATAAGAACCGACTCGCGCAGAAGGAAAACTTAGATGAAACAGAAAACCTGTAGAGAAACACACAAAAGAACAACAAGATAAACAGATAAAAGAAGAAAAGATTAACTCATACATAAAAATTTGAAATAATATATACAAAAATTTGTAAGAGATGTGGTTTAAGATAAGAAAAACAGTAAATAACCCATCCTCATACCCCATTAACCCATTAAATATGTAATAAACGTAAACCAAGATAAACAAAGACTCTGACCTCGAGTTAGAGGGACATAAGAAAAAAAAAAAAAAAAAAAAAAAAAAAAAAAAAAAAACCTAACCTAACCTAACCTAACCTAACCTAACCTAACCTAACCTAACCTAACCTAACCTAACCTAACCTAACCTAACCTAACCTAACCTAACCTAACCTAACCTAACCTAACCTAACCTAACCTAACCTAACCTAACCTAACCTAACCTAACCTAACCTAACCTAACCTAACCTAACCTAACCTAACCTAACCTAACCTAACCTAACCTAACCTAACCTAACCTAACCTAACCTAACCTAACCTAACCTAACCTAACCTAACCTAACCTAACCTAACCTAACCTAACCTAACCAGCCCAGAGCGTGAACATCATAAGTGATTCCAGATCCTCCCTGGACACGATAGCGGACCCTGGAAGCACCCATCCAATTGTTGCGGAGATTCGGACCAGAATCCACGAACTAGAAGCCAATAGTAGAGACATAAGGCTCTACTGGATTAAAGCCCATGAAGGTTTCGCTGGGAACGAGAGAGCAGATGAGTTGGCAAAGTCAGCCGCACTAACCAACAGGACCAGTCCCGTGTACGACAGAATCCCTATTTCCTACATCAAGTACTCACTCCGCCAGAGAACAATAGAAACGTGGAACAGGCGCTACACCGAGGCTGACACTGGCAAGATCACGAAGCTGTTCTTCCCCAATGCCCGAGATGGATACAAGACAATTTTGAAGCTACAAATGTCCAACGTCATGGCGCAGTTATTCACCGGGCATGGGGGATTCAGAGAGTACCTACACCGCTTCAAGCTGTCTACAACTCCGAACTGCACCTGCGACTCGGATACTCCAGAGACTGTGCCTCACCTTCTCGACGACTGTCCCAGGTTCGGCGCGTGGCGCCAAGATATTAGCTCTAGGTTACAAACTAGTATAACATGTACTGACTATGGCAAGCTTGTCGGGGACAATGACCATCGCTGTGAATTTCTTAGATATGCGGAACGTGTGGTCAGGTCAGCGGGGAGGGCAAATGGGAGCACAGTGTGCTAAAACTTTTGTATACTGAATTTATAAATAATGATAAACTAAAGTAAATGCTTAAAAAACATGTAAATATGAATTAAATTAACTTCTAATAAATTATGTTTGGTAAACTTATAAAATATGTTAAAATGTGTGTAATGAATAATTAATAGTACTGTATAATAACTAATTAGAATAAATTAAATAATAGACAATGTATAACTGCTGGTAATAATAAAGAAATGGTAATGGTAAATAATTAGGAATAAGTAAATAAGATAACAATAGATAAGAGATAATGTATACCTAGAAATATTATAATGTATAAGTAAATAAGTAAGAAATGAAATAATAGAATAACAAAATGAAATTGATATGACATTGACTTGTAATAAAAAATGATAATACTGTATAATTAAGGAAATACTTAATAGGAATATATAGTTATTGGATCAAGATAAATAATAAATAAAAGGTAAAAGGGGTTTAAAAGTAAATTGATAAAAAGTTTGAGATATTAATGAAGAAAGTAAAATAAGAATAGGTAATTATAGAAATCAGGAAAATAAAGCTAGGAAATAAGGGGGGGAAAATAATTGTCATGTTAAATATTAGAATGTATAAATCGCCGCAATATAAATAGCGGCGAGAAACTTAGTGCCATTTCGAGATGGTAAAAAAAAAAAAAAAAAAAAAAAAAAAAAAAAAAAAAAAAACCTAACCTAACCTAACCCATTGAAATTACATATTAAATTTTTCAAAGTAACAGTTTTAGTGGACCAAGATTGTACCTACTGTGTCGCAAACGCTGAAAAACTACTAGCGAGACCCACCGGTCACTTATTTTTCACAGTTTTGTGCATTTTGGACCCTAACTTAGAGATTTTCTAAAGTTTTGACACTAAATAAATTCATAAAAAATTTTCTATCGTGTGGATTCTTCCTCTGCTGCACCTAAAACGCTGCCCTTCAGCACCCCTGCAAGCACCTGTAACAAAAAGGGAACAATTAGCACATAGAAAATCAAAAGATTGCCTTAACAGTTTTCAAAAAGTCTTCATACCCGATCGATATTTCCCCATACAATATTGAAATTACATATTAAATTTTTCAAAGTAACAGTTTTAGTGGACCAAGATTGTACCTACTGTGTCGCAAACGCTGAAAAACTACTAGCGAGACCCACCGGTCACTTATTTTTCACAGTTTTGTGCATTTTGGACCCTAACTTAGAGATTTTCTAAAGTTTTGACACTAAATAAATTCATAAAAAATTTTCTATCGTGTGGATTCTTCCTCTGCTGCACCTAAAACGCTGCCCTTCAGCACCCCTGCAAGCACCTGTAACAAAAAGGGAACAATTAGCACATAGAAAATCAAAAGATTGCCCGCCCACCCACCCGGTCCTGTTCACTGAAGTGAATTCCGGTCCAATTCTGGTCATCTGAAACTTTGAAATTCGATTTTCGGCAACTTTTAGTGACTTTTTGTGACGGACGGCCCTGGGGGCCTCCTCTTTTATTTGTTAGGATCTATTCTTCTTAGAAATTATTAGATTAGGGCACATTATATAGGATTTATTTAGCAATTTCAATATTTTAGCTTTAAGTTCTAGTTTTTAAGGTACCGAGGTACTCTATATTTAGGATATCGTTTATTACAGTAAGACCTTCTCTTATTTGACATAACCATTTAAAATTGACAAAGATATCTATAACATTTGACGTTTTATGATAGATTTACTACAATAAGTTAAGACAAATTAGTTTAAATCTTAGTTTTTACGGTACCGAGGTACATTATTTTTAAGACACTAGTAGATACCTACAATTTGACTCCTTATTATTAAATTAAGGACCTAATACACCTGTCTCTTGCATGTTGGGTAACTGACGATCTGCTCGAACAACTGCAGCCGGTCTGACGAACCTGAAACAAACAAAACAAACGTTTAGTAAAACACATAAGGTACTTACCTGATACACCGCTGACCGGCAGTCGCAGCAAGCCTGAAACAGAAGGAAAATCATTAAAATTAAGACATACAAATAGGTAGGTAAAAGTAGCGCAAAGATAAAATACTACGAATATTTACAACTTATACAAATTTACTTTGATTAGGTATAACATTTAGTCCCTCTGACAAATAATATTTAAACCATGTTCGGTTTCCGCACCCCTGCTAAAACTGCAGCCAACTCCCAAAGCAAAAGCCCACCTAAAACACAGTCTCCACCACAAGGCGAGGGTGAACACAGCAAACCCTCGGAAGTACGTCGCAGCATCGGCGAATGGGAAGCGGGAAGGCCCAGCTCAAATCCGACGACTCCAACAAAGACTAAAAGAGCCGCACCAGTGGGACCACCAAAGCCAAAGAAAACACTTCTGCAAGAGAGCAAACCACCAGCTAGAAGGTTTTTGGTGGAAGAACTGGAGAGCCCACCACAAGTTGCAAAATACAAAGACCGGCTGTCGGAAGCAAAGGCCTGCTTGCAGAAAGCCAAAAGTAACCTAAATATCTCCCGAAACCTAAAGTCTGAAATAAAAACAGAAGTAATAGCGGCAGTGGAGAGATTGTACCAACTGGTGAAGGAAGGAGAAGATACAAAAGGTAGAAAGGAAAATCAGACAACAGAACAAACTATAGAAAAAGAACCCAAAACAAATGAAAAGACAGAAGAAGGAAATGATAGACTAACAGGAGTAATACAAGAACATACGAGACTGCTGAACGAAATAAACGAGAAGACAGAGAAAAATCTAGCTAGAGAAAAAGAACTGGATAAGGAGAAAGAAGACCTACTCCGAAAGCTCGAAAATCACTCGAGACTCCTTAAAGAGAGCAACGAAAGAGTAGATAAATTAAGGGATAGTCTAGAAAAACAAGAAGAAACTCAGCGGAGATTATCGTACGCGAGCGTAGCAGCGGCGCCCCCCAGGAGGCCAGAGCAAACCGCGCTGCACTCCGTAGTAGTCACCGCTGTCGACGAATATGAAACTGGGGAGGAAGTCTTGGAAAGGATTAGAAAAGTTGTAAACGCTAAAGAGAGCGGAATAGCAGTAGAAAAGATAAGAAAGGCAAAAGATCGGAAGATTATAGTGGGCTGCAAAACAGAGGAGGAAAGACAGAGGGTAAAAGAAAGACTAATGGGAGCGAAGGAACTAAGAGTAGAAGAGATGAGGAACAAAGACCCCCTGCTTATTCTCAGGGACGTTCTCAAGCACAACACCGACGAGGACGTCATTGAGGCTCTGAGGAACCAAAATAGGGGGGTCAAAGATCTGACTGACCCAAGAATAGAAGTAGCCTACAAGAAGCAAACGAGGAACCCCCACGCTCACCACATCATCATGAGAGTATCCCCCAATGTCTGGCAGCTCCTGGTCGATGCAGGATCGGTGCAAATAGATCTCCAGCGAGTGCGAGTGGCAGACCAGTCGCCACTCGTACAGTGCTCCCTCTGCCTCGGATACGGTCACGGCAGACGGTTCTGCAAAGAAACGCTGGAGAAATGCAGCCACTGTGGAGGCCCGCACCTTAAGACCCAATGTGCAGAGTGGCTCGCAGGCACAGTACCATCGTGTTGCAACTGTACGCATGCCAAAGTTGGAAAAGCAGACCACAATGCATTCAGCCAGGAGTGCCAGATAAGAAAAAAGTGGGAGGCAATGGCCAGAGCCACAATAGCATATTGCTAAAGTGGCTCAAGGCAAACCCAAGTCATATCAAAACCCCAGAAAATGGTGTCGGTTTCGTAACGAAAAAGACACAGTTTCAAACAATACAGAATAAAAATAATATACAGGAAACAATACAAACCAACAACCAGTCACACAAAAAGATACAAAATAGAAAAAACCTAGTTATAACAATGATAGCAAACAAAATAAAGTAAGTAAACAAAAACTATAGTAAGATACATAAAATATGCTGATTTTATATTTGAAATATAAAAAACCAGCATAGATAATACAAAAGATAGTAGTAATAAAAAACTAGAATTAAATTAAAATAAATAAAAAACCTCGTAAGCTTAAAAGAGTGATAGTCAATACTTCAACAAGAAATTCATAAAAGCAGTTAAAAAGAAAATAGAATACATAAAATAAACTACATAATAAATACAGAACAAAACACAATAATATTACCAAGTTAAAATTAAAACACTGAAAATTAAAAGAGCCTTACAAAAATAGCACAAAATTTTAAAGATGACAAAAGAAAATGATAAAAAACCTATGTTGACTATATATCTAAGATATAAATAAATAACATAGATATAATATAAGGAGATAGTAATAAGAATAAGAGTAGATATAAAACCCTTTGTAGCACATAACACTAATTTGTAAGCATAATAATAGGAAAAGTAACATAAGCAAAACCGTTAAAATATAATAGCTGATAAGAGATGAGAAAACGAGAAAATAAGAGATAAAAAATTAAAAATTTAAAATATATAAGTTAAAGCTTTTTGCAATAAGAAAAACAGATGAATCGATAAACTAGACATAACAAAAGATATCAAAATGTAAAGTAGAAGCTGAAGAAAAATGAACATGTAAAATTATTAAAGTGAAAAACAAAAACCCAAACCTCTCCTTCCGAAATAACTTAGTAAAAATAAAAAGAAGATAAAAAAGGACTCTGACCCCCATGTCAGAGGGACAACATGCGCCATCGAAAGATGGTATTTAAAAAAAAAAAAAAAAAAAAAAAAAAAAAAAAACCTAACCTAACCTAACCTAACCTAACCTAACCTAACCTAACCTAACCTAACCTAACCTTTTTTTTTTTTTTTTTTTGTGTCGCGGAGAAAATCTGCTAACAGACCGTCCCCGCCGCATGTAGGGTGCGGCAGGGGTGTGTGAGGTTGTCGGACTCGACGACTCACTAAAAACTCCGCGGTGGCCGGCCTCGGTGCTTTTCAAGGGGCTCCGGTAACTCCCGAAGGAACGATCCGGTGCCCCTCTCGCACTTCGCCCTAAAGCACTTCCCGGGGGGGCACAAACACGCCACACCCCCAGCACCTCGCAGTGCTACAGCGGCACATTGCCACTAGTGGCCGCTGCCCTTTCGGTCCGTGTTCCCGGCCAGCCGGAGCCCTCACTCCGACTGCCCACTGGACCGAAAAGTCCCCTGTTTGGCAGGGGATACCATTTGCCCCTTACGGGGCAGGCGGTGCGGGGCGGCCGTTGCCGTCACCCCGCCGCCGCCTCCTCCGAGCGGGATCGGCCCTCTCCCGATCCCGCTCAGCGGCCTCTTTCCGAACCATTACGGTCTCACAGAAAGAGGCCACGGCCCTCCACGCCGTTTCATCTGCCAGCATGGCCTGTACCACTGCTGGCAGAGAGAGATCCTGCCCGATCCTAGCGACCAGGGTCCGCCGCTCCTGGCACCACGCTGAGCACTGCTCCAGCGTGTGCTGCGCGGAATCCCTGTCGCTCCCACAATGGTGGCATTGTGCTGTCGGTTCCCGTCCGATCCTACTCAGGTACTCACCGAAACAACCATGTCCGGTGAGTACCTGAGTAAGTCTATAGGTGACGTTGCCGTGTTTCCTACCCACCCAAGCTTCGAGGTTGGGCGCAATCGCGCCGACGATGCGCTGACGCGAGCACCGCGGCTCCTCGAGCCGCTCGCGCCATCTACGGAGCGCACGTCGACGCTCTTGGGCCCGCACTTCTATTGGCGCAACTCCGCCCCCGCCATCGTGTCGGAGACGAACGTACACACGTGCGTCCGTCTCCGCCAGGATGTCGAGCGGCGGGAATCGCGCCAAGATGGTCGCCGCCTCATGGGATATCGTGCGATACCCCCGTGCAATCCGAATGGCCATAGTGCGCTGCAGACTGCCAAACAGCAGTCTGTAGCGCCTAACACCCGCCAGCCTATCAGACCAGACGGGTGCTCCGTAGAGAGCCATCGAACGCACCACCCCCGCGTAGAGGCGGCGAACGCCCTCCCGTGGTCCCCCGAGATTTGGCAGCAGTCTGTGCAGAGCACCCACTGCCTTCTGAATCCGGGGGACAGAGCGTTTGAAGTGCTCCCCGAAGTCCCAACGGCCGTCCAAGGTGAGGCCCAGGTACTTGAGGTACCGGCCTACCTGGACGTCCACGTCACCTACACGAACCGACATGCTGGGTGGTTCCCTCCCCCTCGGGAGTTTGTGGAACCATAGCGCTTCAGTCTTCTGAGGCGCTATCCGCAGACCCAGCCCGTGGATCTTGTCCACGACTCAAGCCACACCAAGCTCTGCGAGCCCTTTGGCCCCCTCGAAGGACTCCCCGGTGGCTAGTACGAGGGTGTCGTCTGCGTAGCAGACCACTCGTACGCCAGCGGGGAGATCAACGCGCAGGACCGCATCGTATGCGAGATTCCACAGCAGCGGGCCCAAAACGGACCCCTGCGGAACCCCGCAACTCATCTCCCTCTCGTGCAATGTACCGTCCCTGCCTACATACTGCACACACCTGTCTCGCAGGTAGGCCCCGACTATGCCCTGCAGGTAGGGGGGCACTCCGTGAAACACGAGCGCCGCCCGAATCGCCCTCCAGGGCAGGGAGTTAAAGGCGTTAACGATATCCAAGGATATCGCTAACACCCTCCCGCCCCGGGACACTACCTGGCCCGACAGAGAACGCACCCGAAGGATAGCGTCAACTGTCGAGCGGGCCCGCCGGAAACCGAACTGGTCATCCGACAGGTCGGGACCTTCCTGCCGCAGATGTGTGCAGAGACGATCGGCAATTATTCTTTCGAATAATTTGCCGACCTCGTCCAGCAGGCAAATGGGGCGGTACGCAGAGGGAGAGTCTGCGGCCCTGCCGTCCTTCTTCAAGAGGACCAACCTTGCCTCCTTCCACTCCTTGGGGAACACGCTGAAGCATAGGCAGCTGTCGAACAGCCGCTTCAGCCTGTCCCCCAAGCCGGCGGATAGAGCCAGCGCCAAGGCCCGACCCGGAATCCCGTCAGGGCCTGGCGCTGTATTACGAGCCCTGAGGCGCTTCACCGCTCGGTCCAACTCCTGTGTACGGACCCCCAGTTCATCGGACCAGATGGTCGGTCCCGATGCCCCGGGGGTAGAGGAACTGGGACTGTCCTGGACCCTAGGGAAGAGTGTATCCACCACTCTCCCCACCAACTCAGGGTCCAGGGTCTCCGTCAACGGAGGGACCCACGGTCTGAGCTTGCCCAGTACCATCCGGTACGGGCGCCCCCATGGATCCCTATCCAGTCCCTCCAGGAGTTCACTCCAAGACCGAGCCTTAGCGGCCGCAATGGCCGCTTGGAGCAGCTTCGAAGCGCCTCGGTATACCTCGTAAACTCTATCCACCTCTCCGGCAAGGGCTCGCCGTCTCCTCCGGGCTCTGGTGTACTGGCGTCGGGAGCGCAAGCATGCCTCACGCAGCTGCGCTATCTCCTCCGACCACCAGTACACCGCCCTGCGCTTGGTAGGGTTGGCTCGGGGCATCGATGCGTCGCAAATCGACGTCATCGAAGCCCGGAACCAAGCCGCCTCCCTCCCAGGATCGGGCAGAATCTCTCCGGCGTCTCCATCCGGCCAGGCCGCGACGATGGCTGCGGCTTCGAGCAGATCCCTGTCGAGCCGCTTGAGGGCCCATCGTCGCGGCGGGCTGCTACTGCGGCGGGACGCACTGTCGGGGGGGCGGAGAACCACATCGATGACGATGTGGCGATGGTCAGACAAGGTGACCATCTCCTCCGCTACTCTCCAGCCCGACACCAGGTGGGTGGCAGAGGGAGTCGACCATGAAAGGTCCACGATCGACTCACCCTGCCACCGCACACACGTGCTTACAGACCCCCGATTCAACAACCGGAGGTCCATACCCGCCGCCCATTCCACCACGGTCTCTCCCCTTCGGTCGTCCTGGGGACTCCCCCACACACGAGAGTGCGCGTTGAAGTCGCCCAGGACAAGCACTGGGCGCGGTAGGCATCTGCGAATGCAGTCGCCTACCGCGTCCAGGTACGCCTCGTACTCGACGAGGGTACAGTTGGGAGAGACGTAGCAGCCCACAACGGCTAGACGACCCCATGCCGTGGCCACGAACCCCTGTCCCTTCTCAATAAGGGCACAGGGGGGGTCGCCTCTTCCGCCGCCCCAGTAAATAGCGACGGAGTCCAAGTCGTCCCCGAACCAGCGAGGATGGTTCGGGACGTTGTAGGGCTCCGCAACTACGGCAAGTGCAATCGACCACTGCGCGAAGGTTTGCTGGACTAGGTCCTGCGCGCTCCGGCAGTGGTTCAGATTGCACTGGAGGACTCGTATGGCGTGATCCATTACGAGGCCTCCATGGCCTCCTGGGGCGGCGGGCTCTGGCCCGACTGAGCGGCCCCCTTTGTTGGGGCCGCTTTGGCTTCCGGTGCTGGTGCTGGGGCCGACCGAGGGGGAAGAGGACCTGACTTCCTCCTCTCCTTGGGAGGGGAGCACCTCTTGCTCCCCATCCTGTGGTCTGCCCTACAGCCCTTGTCAGAGCACAGTGGACACCGGGGCGGACGCGTGCACCGGCTCGCCCGATGGTCGGGCTCGCCACACGCGTAGCACAAGGTGCTGCGGTCCACTGTACTCTGACACATGCTGCGCACGTGCCCAAACTCCAGGCATCGGAAGCACTGGAGCGGCCTCGACTCCAGGTAATCCACCCTCGCCATTCCCCAGCCGACGACGACGTGCTTTGCCGCTGCTAGCCTGCGCACGCAGGCTAGTGGACAACGGACCCACACCGTGCCCAGGGCAGTGGGTGAGCGACGAATGTCGCCCACCCGCACGTCGTCGGTTGAGCAGCCTCCGGCCTCGGCGACAGCGACCAACACCTCACGAGGTGTGACGCTGTCGTCGAGGTCTTTGAGCCGCAGCTCCCCCGTCTTCACTGGGCGCGCAACACGCACACCCAGATCGGCGAGGGCCACGCGCATGCGCTCGGCCAGGGCATCCGCCTTGGAGGTGCAGTCAGGCCCTGACACCTCCAAGATTAAGCCACCCGTGATCGCTTTCTTGGGGCGGACCATGTCCACCCCAATGTCCGCCAGTCGGATCCGCGCTTTCGCGGTCGCCATCACCGCGGCGAGGGTGAGGTCCGAACCCTCCGGAACCGTCACCGTAATCGCCGCGGACGTTGGCAGCCGCGCTGGCGCGGGTTTGGGGCCACCCTTGGCCTCGGCCCTCGGGTTAGCCTTCGAGCTGGCCTTCGGGTCGGCCGTCGGGCCGGCCTTTGGGCCAGTTTTCGGGCCAGGCTTTGGGCCAGGTTTCTCCTGCGGAGGGGCCTTCTTCTTCCTCCTCTTCCTCCCCGTCACTGTCGCCCACGAAGTCGTTGGTGCCTCTGGCACTTGCGACCTCGCGGTTTGCGACGACGCGGGTGGCGGGGAGGCCTGTGCGGGCGGCGGTTGGCGTTTTGCCTTCGCCGCACCTACACTAGAAGACCCCGAAGGTCCTGCCCTAGCGGACGCTGCGCCGCCCTGGGAGGAAGCAGGCTGAACTCTTAGAGCTGCAGCCAGCTTTCGGTCCATTAGAGCCGCTATGCGCTCCATGAACCGACCCTCCCAGTCGTTCCCCCCGACAGCGGGTGGTGCTGGCGCCGGTATGGCCGTGCTCTCAGCACTGGCATGCGAAGTTGCCTGCTGCTGACGGATTACCTCCGTCAGCTTCTCCATTTTACTGGAGAGATCGGCCATCTTCGCACGCAGCTCAGCATTCTCCCGCTCCAGCCGCTGTACGTTAGCGTCTGCCGAAGCCCGCTGGGCCAGCTCCCTGCTGACCGCTTCAGCCCTCCGTGCAGCGACTCGCAGACCCCTGATAAAATCGCCCTTCAAGTTCTTGGACTTGTCGGCGATCCTCTCAACGGTCTGCATGTCGACCTTGAGGCAGGCGCCCAACTCCTCAATGGAGCGCGCCCGCATCTCCTCCTCTAAGTCTGCCTCCTTCGGCAGCTTTGCCTTCGATTTTGCCTTTGAAGGCTCTACGAGGGGGTCGAAGACATCGTCCTCGCTGTCCCCCCCGTCCCTCAAAAACATGGCGCGCTTGTTCTCAAGCGAGACCAAGGCGCCATCTGTCACATCCAAGGCGGGCTCAATTGCCCGTTTGCGCTTCGCGCGCGACCTGCTCGAAGCGGATGAAGCGATGGAGGAGACGGATGCCAAAGAGCAATCCGAATCTCCCCCATCGCCCCCCGCTACCGGTGCTCCGGGTTTCCTAAAAACCCCGAAGGACCTCTCCTGCTGGGAGCTCTTGCTCCCCTGGCGTCTGGTGCCCCCCCCAGAATACGAGGGGCAGAGTGCCGAAGCACTGCGGGATTCTCCAGCCTCGGAGAGGCTGGTACCCGCCTGGGGTAGTTCTGTTTTACCGTTCGCCATTTCATAGTTTTTTCCTTTTTGTTTAACCAGAGGTGAGGTCCTCTGGGGCGCCCTAGCGGCCGGGTTCCCCCCGACCATACTGGCATGTCAATCGAGATCTGTACCAACACGGCACAGTTCCCGATTCACACACCAGTACTCCCTTCAGCGAGCGCCAGACCTTGAGATTTGGTGTCCTAACCTAATGGCAGTAAACTGCCCCGGCCCTGACAGAGTTGGCAATCCTTTCCTCTGCTGGCTCCATCCCCAACTCTCTCTGATAACAGCAGAGAGATGCGAGGAGGAGCCGTCCTGACCTCCGATGACGTCGGTTGCCCGACGGGGTGGCCGAGTTGACCCTCCCCGCCGCGCTGCCGTCCCGTGTGATTTGGTCCGCGCCGGTATACCGGTAGCCCCCATATCTGGGGGCCGTTCCCCTATCCGCCACCTGGGGACGCGCCACGTCGGGGTTCACCTCCCCGCCCACTAGGAGATCCTAGCAGGTCCGTGGAACCTTTTTTTTTTTTTTTTTTTGAGGGAGGGAAAATGCCTTCGCACTGCCCCTTCGCCACGGGGGTGGCGGAGGGGTTTGTGTGGGGCTCGAACCCACTAAAAACCCTCCCGTGAGCAGTCCTTCGCCAAGGTGGGGTAAGGTGGGGTCGCGTTAGCATTCACCACCTTACCCCGGCGATTGGCCTTTAGGCCTAGGCCTTTGGAGGGGTGACTCCGCTCACCAGAATCACCCCACCGACATGTAGAGCCGTGCAAGACGGCGGAGAGTCCCCCGACTCTCCGACCGTGGCCCTACTGCGGATTGTTCCGATACGTCTGGAGGAGGTTGTGATGTCTGAGTTTATTACTCAGCCATCTCAACCTCCTCGCTCGCCGGGGCGGCAGCTGCCGTAGGCCTCTGGAAGGCCCTTCCCAACGTCTTCGGGGGGACGCATTTGCGCCCTCCCATCACATGCCCGAAGGGCCTCCCCGACTCTGCGCATATAGCGCAGCGCGGGTCAGTCCTCCCGCAGCTGCTCGCCCGGTGACCAGCGCCCCCACATCGGAAGCACAGGTCACCTCTGTCGGCCGAGGCGGGACACTGGAGACGCGTATGTCCCAGACCCAGGCACCTAAAACAGCGCATGGGCCGCGCCTCCAATGCCACCACTTGCACCGAGCTCCAGCCTATCAGAACTCTGCCCTTGTCCAGCAGCATTTTTGCTGCCGAGACAGGGCAGGAGACAAGGGTGGAGCCGGTGCCCCTCATGCTGCGGTGGATCTCTCCGACCCTCACCAGCTGCACACCACATGCGCCCGCCTCGGCGACTGCCGCCGCCACTCTCTCCTTCGTGGCCGAATCGTCCAGGCCCGTTAAACGCAAATCAGCAGATTTAAAGGGCCTGGCAACGTTGGCCACCTCTGAGAGGACTCCGCGCAGCCTCTCCGCCAGCTTGTCGGCCTTTTCCGCACTTTCGGAGCCAGGAATCTCCAACATCCTGGCTCCTGTGGCCGTCTGGCGGAAGCGCACCTGGTCAATCCCCAGCTCCCGGAGATTGACCCTCTGCTGCGCCACCTTGAGGGCATCACTATAAGTGACCCCCCTCTCCACGGCCTCCGGCTGCAGCGACAGCACGACGGCCGCGGATTTGGCGGGCCTCAGCGATGCCTTCGCAGTCCTGGAGGCCTTCGGCTTGGGCAAAGTAGTGGCAGTGGTACCAGCCACTGGATCAGCCACTGGCGCCTTGCTGGCTTTGCCCTTCCCCTTGCCTTTCCTCCCTGCCACTTTCGCCCAGGTCTCCGGTGCCGGAGGACCAGTGGGGGGAGCAGTCGCCGTGCTGGGGCCCGCTACAGGTGCCACTGAGGGACCTGCGACAGGTGCCACTGAGGGAGTGGCAGCAGTCTTAGTGGCCTGGTTGGCATGTTTTCCCGCTTTTGGGGGGGAAATACTAGCCGGCTCAGGCGTCGGCTTGGGTGGCACAGAGGCTGCCGCCGTCCTCTTAGTATCTGCCCTCAGTGGTGGGCGGATCGTTGGTGCGGGCATAAGCCGGTCCTCGATCCCCGCAAATCGGGCATCCAGCATTTGCCCGAACGTGATGGTCAAGGAGCGCTTCAACTCCTCAACCAGTTCAGTCCCCGTCAGAACTGTTTGTGGTGCCGGTGTCCCAGCAGCAGTGGCAGCGGCCGCGGCAGCGGTGGTGGCAGCAGCGGCTTCCGTCTTCGCCTCGGAGAAACCTCGACGCAGCGCCTTTATCTCGGCCTTGCACGACTCAATCTCGAGTCGCAGACGGCCGTTCTCCCCCCTAAGACGTCGCGTCTCCTCCGCCTCACTCCTGCTCGCCAGGGCCTCAACCACCTCCCTTATGGTTGAGGCGGACCTCTTTAAGCGGGCAACAAATTCTCCCTTGAGGTTGCCAGACTTTTTGGCAACCTCCAAAACACAAGCGAGCCCCTCGCCCGCTCGCGCCCTCAACTCTTGAGCATTCAGGGTGCTGACGTCGCCGACCATTGCGGTGGCATCGGAATCACCTCCGGTGTCAGACGCAAGGTCGACGTAGGCAGCAGCCTGCCCCTTCCTAAAACGCCTGCTACGCAGGACGTCCTCCAACTCTATTGGTAAGCACTCCTCCTTGGAGTGGCCCACCTTGGTAGTCTTTCCCCTACCTCTCCTGGCCGTGCTAACCTTGGCGACCGCCCTCTCCTCGGTCTCCGCGTCCGAGTCCAAATAACCGAACCCGGGCACGAAGAACGAGGAAGACAGCCGCTTCCGGCCGCGACCCTCCCTGTCCGAGACCTCCGCGCCACTGGACGCCTCAATCTCGGACGCGAACCCCATGCCCGACTCCACCCTATTCCCACCCACAGGGACATCGGGGGCGCCGGGAACACAGAGTTCACCACGTTGGCCCTGAGAAGGGCCTTTGGGTTGGCCCTGAGAAGGGCCTTTGGTTTGGCCCTGAGAAGGGCCTTGGGGTTGGCCCTGAGAAGGGCCTTGGGGTTGGCCCTGAGAAGGGCCTTGGGGTTGGCCCTGAGAAGGGCCTTGGGGTTGGCCCTGAGAAGGGCCTTTTAGGAAGCGCCCGGAGGCGTCCCGCGCAGGTTTTTTAGGCATAGCCTCCGGCTTTCGTTGCAGATCCGACATTTAAAGCTCTACAACGCACAGTGCACTTTGGCCGATCTCAGTCTGCCACTCCGTTACGGTGGTCAGACTGAGTCGTTTCCAGGGGACGCGACGTGGACGCAAGCACTGTGGGGGGTCCCCCAGGTCCGTGGAACCTAACCTAACCTAACCTAACCTAACCTTTTTTTTTTTTTTTTTTTTTTTTTTTTTTACGTTGGGAAATCCATCATGGACTTCCTTCTACTTCGGGGGAAGTAGAAGGGGTATGTCGGACTCCTACCGACTAAAACCCAACGGAGTTCCTCCTCTTTGCCATATGCCGGATTATGGGGGCGCTTGCGCATTCATCCATTTTCCGGCGGCGATTGCTCGCTGTCGAGCCCATTCAGATGGTGGTTAAGCTTTCGCTTCTCACTTCATCTCTTAGAGAGGCACGCGGAAACTCCACGCGCACCGCCTCTAGCTTGTTTGTAAGCAATTGACACCCCCCGATGCCACTGCTCAAGCTGTTCTATGGGGTCGGATGAGATGTTGTCTCCGACGCCCGTTTCTCCTTCTGCGAAGTGGGTTGTCACTTGTGACCTCCCTGTCCCTTTCTGCTGCTTCTTTTTGAGAAATTATTTCCTCAGAAAAGGCAGTAACTGCTTCCCAGTTTTCTTCAGTACTGACCATAGCTTTCACTAAGGCCGGCAATGAAAGATTTGTTCCGATCTTTTGGACAAGCACACTTCGAGGAGCTGCCCAAGCTGGGCATTCCTCGATTGTGTGCTTCGATGTGTCATCGTCATTTGTGCAGTGATGGCACGCTGCGGTTGATTCTCTTCCGATCCGACACAGATACTTCGAGAAACAACCGTGTCCCGTAAGTATCTGCGTCAGCCGGAAGGTTATCGTCCCGTGTTTTCTCACTAGCCACTCCTTTAGTACAGGGCGGACTGCCTCAATTATTTTAAGACCAGCTCTTGGTGTTGCGAGTCTGGTCTGCCACTCTTCAACTAGGGTGCCGTTGATTTCAAGTCTGCGACCCTCTATTTCCTGTAGCGCAGGTCTTTGATTTAGCGCAGTCAGATGTTCCCGCCATTCATAAATCGCTGCAAGGGCTCGGGCGTCCATGTCCCAAGGCAGCGTCCCCGCTAACATACAAGCAGCCTCATATGATATGGTGCGGTATCCCCGTATCACTCTTAAAGCCATCGCTCTTTGCGGCATCCGCAGAATGGCGATGTTCTGGCTATTAAGAGAGTCGGCCCACACAGGTGCTCCATACATAGCCATGGACCGTACAATTCCCATGTAGAGTCTCCGGCAGCCTACTCTTGCACCTTTAATGTTAGGGAGAAGACCACTAAGAGCAGCAGCCGTTCCCAACAGTTTAGGTGCCAGTTTTCGAAAGTGGGCGTTGAAGGTCCATCGGCTGTCGAGGACGAGTCCCAGGTATTTCATCGTCGACTCGACGCCGATGCGGACACCACCCACTACGATGCTCGACTCCGCTGGTGGCTTTTTTCGTGGTCCATGAAAGCATAATGCTTCCGACTTAGAAAGAGCCACTTCGAGCCCAAGGCGCCTTATTCTCCCAACCACTTGAGCTACGCCTGCTGTGGCAAGAATAGCAGCGTCTCTGAAGGTTTTGCCTCTCGCCAGGACGAGGGTGTCGTCTGCATAGCACGTGACACTAACGCCCCAGAGATTAGCTCCTCTTAAAACCCAGTCGTAACCGATGTTCCACAGGAGCGGCCCAAGGACCGATCCCTGTGGAACACCGCACGTCATTCGATGCTGCCTCCATCCTCCTTGATCCTGAAAGGATATAAATCTTTCGTCGAGATAGTCCTTGATGATGTTGCGAAGATATCGGGGCACTTGGTGGTATCTCAGAGCTTCCAGGATGCAACTCCAAGGCAGGGTGTTAAAGGCATTGGCAATGTCAAGAGACACTGCCAAGACCACCTCGCCCCGGGACACAGCCTCCTCCGCAATCGTCTTCACACGTAGAATTGCGCCGATTGTTGATCGTCCTCTCCGAAAACCAAACTGGTTTTCATTTAGGTCTGGGCCAACACATCTCATGTGCCCCATGAGGCGAACGGCTATTATACGCTCGAACAGCTTTGCCACCTCATTTAAAAGAATAATGGGGCGGTAGGCCGATGGTGAGTCTGTGGGGCGACCGTCTTTTTTCAAAAGCACCAGGCGACCACTCTTCCATTCAGCCGGGAAACGTCCTTGTCTGAGGCAGGTGTCAAAGAAGACTCTTAACCTTGGCCCCAGAGCTTTCATAGCTAGCACCCATGCTCGTCCAGGGATTCCGTCGAGGCCTGGCGCAGTATTCTTGGCTTTGAGACGCAGAACTGCTTCTCTTAGCTCAACCTCATTTACCTCCGGAACCTCGGCATCCGAGACGTTCTCCTCTTCTGGAGGCGCCATATTTGGGGGTGGATGAACTTCTCTATTAGGGAATAGAGTAGTCACCACCCTTTCGACTAATTGAGGCTCCAGACTCTGTGTCAGTGGTGGAGCCCACGGCCGGAGTTTGCCTCTGACTAATCTATAAGGTCGCCCCCAAGGGTCCCGGTTTAGTGTCTCCAGCATCTCGTCACGGGCTGCGACTTTCGCGTTAATGATAGCTAGCTGGAGGGCAGCTTTGGCCTCTTTGTAGGAGTTGTAAAGCAACTCTTCCGCACCCGGGTCACGTGACTGCCTTCTACGATGTCTGGTGTATTGGCGCCGAGCATTTACGCAAGCCTTGCGTAGATCCGCTATTTCTGGTGACCACCAATACACCTGACGCCTTGGTGATGGAGGTCCGACTCTAGGCATAGCCGCGTCACATATGTGCGTTAATGCGTTTCTGAACCAGCCTGCCTCTTCCTCCACATTAGTCGCGACCTGTTCAGGTGATGTTGACGCCCAGGATTGCACAATGGAAGCCTCCTCCAAAAGCTCCCGGTTCAATCGTTTAAGTGACCAACGTGGGCCATCATCGCGAGTACGGACTGGGTCTGGTCTGTTCTGAGGATTGAACAGAGGATTTACACTAAACCGAATATATCGGTGATCCGATAGTGTTTCTGTATCCACCAGAACCTTCCAGCCCTCTACACGTCGCGCCAGATTTGGGCTTGCGAACGTGACGTCCACGATGGATCCACCATGTTGCCGAACACAGGTGTTGACTGTTCCCTGGTTTAATAATAGAAGACCAGAGGTCAGTGCCCATTCCTCTAGGACTTCTCCACGCGCACTCGTTGCTGGGCATCCCCAAGCCATGGATTTAGCATTTAGATCACCGAGCACAAGTACTGGATGAGGATGACAGCTTCCAACAAGAGCCCCTAACTCAACCAAGAATCCCTCAAATTCCGCGAGGGTCCGATTTGGTGAGAAGTACGCTGCTACCACCATGATTCCTCCTATAAGAGCGGCGACACAGCCGCAACCCTTCCTTGCTTTGTCAATGGCAACACCTCTGGTTAGTATGGCAACGAGTCCCTCATTATCCCCCACCCAGTTAACTCCAGGAGGGACATAATAAGGCTCGGAAACAGCTGCTACGTTGATCAACCACTCCGCCATGCTCTGGGCCATAAGGTCCTGAGCTCTGGCGGAGTGGTTGAGATTCGCCTGCAAGAAATGTAAAGCCATACTAAATATTGGTGTCCATTTCCACCGTCTCGGCCCCCGTTTGTGACGGGGGACAGCTGGTAGCTGCCGTCTCTGGGGCATTAGGAGCCTTGTTAGCCCTTCGTCTCCCTGGCTTGGGAGGGGCGCACGTCTTGCTTCCCAGTTTGTGTGCCGAAGGCCTATTTGCCGCCGCGCAGATGGAGCACTTTGGTGTGGCTGAGCACATGGACGCCTTGTGACCGGGCAGGCCGCACCGGTAACATTCCTCACTACGGTCTGTCTCTGCCGTACATTGGGCGCGCACGTGACCGATTTGTAGGCATCTGTAGCACCTCATCGGCCGTGGCTGCATGATGTCTATCTTAGCAGAGACCCAGCCGACTAGAAGTCTGCCTTCCTCTCCCAGTTTTTTGGCGGCAGCAACTGGGCAGCTCACCAACGCAACGCCAGTGCCCTGATAGGACCACCTGATCTCTCCCACCTTAACTGCATCCTCCGAGCAGTTCCCGCGCTGAGCTACAGCGGAAATCAGGTCTTCTTTGGACACAGAGTCGTCTAGGCCCGAAATTCTGAACTCAGTGCATTTCATGGGCCTAGATACTTTCGCCAGCTCGTCACCCAAGGCCTCTCTAAGTTTCTGGGCTAGAGTGTCCGCCTTTTCTTCGCTATTTTCTCCTGCCGAAACCTCGAGAATGCGAGCACCTGTAGCTGCTTTGCGGAATCGTAAACTGGTAATTCCGCAGCTGTTCAGGTCAATCTTCGCCTTTGCCTCCGCCAACATCTTAGCATAGGTTGCTCCTTTTTCCTCTGATCCTGGCTGCAGCGCAATAACTACAGCTGCAGACCGAGGGGGACGTAGCTTGGCTACAGCCGGCCGGCCTGTAGCTTTCGCTGCTCCTGCTGGTTTGGCCTTAGTGGCGGCTGGTGTCTGCGGCGCTACTTTTTTGGCCTTTCTACCACGTTTCGTCACCGTAGTCCAGCCTTCATTGGAAGCTTCAGGCCTGGGTCCGGATTGAGACTCACGGGTGCGTTCCTCCGGGGAGAGCTGGGGACCTTCTGCCTTGGCAGCGCTTCCCTTGCTCTTCTTTTTATTCGCCTTCTTTGTTGACTGTGAGGCCTGTTCCCTAGGCTCAACAGTCTTTTCTGCTGCCTTAGCTGAAACTGTTTCTCGAACAGTTTCTTGGCGTTTATCAGCCGCCAAAGGAGGACGTATCCGTTTTTCGGGGAGGAGTCTTTCCTCCATCCCCTCCAGTCTGGCATTTATCATGTTTCCCACCTGCATCATGATAGTTCTGGCCAGTTCGTCTTGTTGGTGAGAGTCTTCGCGAGGTGGAAGATTTTGCTGATTTGCACCAACGTCCATGCGTTCAGGGATTTTCGCCATATGAGACTTTAGCTCATAAAGTTCTCGGCGAAGCTCTGCCATTTCGGCTCGAAGTCGAGCGTTGTCCGCTTGGAGCTTCGCTGTTTCCTCTGAAACCGAGTTCTCGTAAAGAGCACTCACCGCCACTTTGATTGACGCCGCAGCGTCTTTTAATGCCTTCGCGAAGGTCCCCTTCAGATTGCCCGATTTCGATGCAACCATCAGGATGACGTCTGTGGCGTCGTGAACCTGTTTGTTCAGGTCGTGGGCCAGCCCACTGTTCTCCTCTGGGCGAGCAGGAGGAGCAATCGCTCGAGTGGCTACATGATTGGCCACCTGTGCAGCTACCTCTTCCTCAGCTTTGCGTTGAGCTTCCTCTCGTCTCAGAAGACTTAGCTCCGTCTGAGCCTTGGCGAGCCCGACGTATTTGCCCGTCGAAGCGGGACGACCTCGCCCTCTCTTCGCCTTTGGCCTTAGCGCCACCGACTGAGAGACTGCTTCTGAGGCAGACTCTGACCCCGACTCCTCATTGTGCTGTCGCTTGCCCTGTAGCTCCTTCTTCTTCTTCCAGAATTTGGAAGGTAGGGGCTCTATGAGCACACTGCACGTACTGAGTCTGGAATCCGATTCGGATCCCAAACTCACAATAGAGACATCGTCGTGAGACTCTCCCTCACTACGATGCTCTTCCTCCCTATTTACACTTAAAACTAAACGAGAACCGAAATTCTCATGGCGGTTGTTGCCCCCCCCAGAATACGTGGGGCAGAGCGCCGGAGCGCTGAGGGATTCTCCAGCCTCAGAGAGGCTGGTACCCTCCTGGGGTAATAGTTTTTCACAATTCGCCATTACCATAGAATTCCTTTTTTATGGGGTGCGGTCCCACAGCGCCCTTGCGTCCGAATATAGGAAACATCCCATATTCGTCCCTTTGGCAGGCGCTAAACCGTAGGGTTTAATCCACCTCTCTATATACACACGCCCAAAACTCCCAAACTTCCCCCCCATTCCAAATCCTAACTCATCCTTGCCAATATCCCCCCTCCTACCTTTCCACTCTACCCTACTACCCACCCCCATGGCCCAAAAAGACCACGAAGGCGCCTGTGGTTTTTGTTTGAGTCCATTTCACCGAGTGACCAGTGAAATAAACTCGTAACAGGCGGCACCACGTGAAGGAAACCACAGACTTGCCTTGGGGATCTTCACGCTAAATGCGCTCTCCCCCAAGACCATTCGCCTCCTTATCCGTTTCCCCACCCCCCCACGGATAAGGACGGTCTGAGTTTATCCGAAACCCCCAAATGGGGCTAGGCCTCAGCAACTATTAACGGATAAACCCACACCGGCCCAACCTAACCTTTTTTTTTTTTTTTTTTTTTTTTTTTTTTTTTTTTTTTTGACGCTGGGAAAAATGCGTTACGCATCCCCTCCCATGGGGATGGGAGGGGTATGTGGGACTCCCCGGTCCTACGACCGGTATACCCACTAAACAACCCAGCGGCACTCCGGCGTCGTCTATGTGGTGAGGGACTGGGAAACCGGCAGGAGCCTTTTCATCCAGTCCCCCGCCGACGACCGCCCGCCTTGACAGCGGGGCCTCCACGCCCCCCCTTGCAGAGGGGGGGCCCGGGAACAACTGCGAGTGCTCAGTCGTTCCCGTCCGACGGGGGTGATGGATATGTGCAATGCGGGAGGAGGCGTCCCCACGCCTGCCTCCCGCTATCCATCACCAGAGGGAGAGGAGGCGACTATTGCCGCCTTCTCCCACCCCTTCTCCGCCTACGCAGAGGCGCCGCGAGAGGATCTTCCTCCCGCGCGCGCTCTGCCGCCTCCTTCTGGGACATCACGTCCTCGCAGAAGGAGGCGACCGCTGCCCAGGCCCCCTCGCTCTCCAGCATGGAGTGAACCACGCTGGGAAGCGAGAGGTCCGGGCCCACTGCCGCGACCAGGGCGTGGCGCGGCTCGGACCACGACGGGCACACCTCGAGGGTGTGCTGCGCCGTGTCCTCCGTCGCGCCACAGTCGTGGCACGACGGCGTTCCCTCTCTTCCGATCCGGTGCAGGTACGATCCGAAGCATCCATGCCCGGATAGCACCTGCACCAGACGGAAAGAGAGGAAGCCGTGGGACCTCTCGAGCCAATCGCGCAGGATTGGCCCGAGAGCGTCCAACGTTCTGCGGCCGAACGTGGCAGAGGCGAGGTCCTCCGTCCAGTGTTGGACGACCGCGTCCCTCGCCTCTCGCCGCACGGCCTCCCGCTCTTCTGGGGCCGGGCGCTCCCCGAGAGCCCTGCGCCCCACCGTCCACTCATACACTCTGGCGAGCACCCACGCCTCGAGCTCCCAAGGAGGGGTGCCCGCCAGAGCGCATGAGGCCGCGAAGCCTACCGAGCGGTAGGCTCTCGCCACCCGCTGCGCGATGGCCCTTTGGGGCCTGCGGATCACGGTGGCGTTCTCCCTCCTATGGAGGGAGTCCGCCCAGATCGGGGCCCCGTACAGGGCCATGCTCTTTAAGATGCCGGCATACAGCTGCCGGCATCGCGCTTTTGGTCCCCCCAGGTTTGGGAGGAGCCACGAAAGCGCCCCCGCGGCCTTCAGCAGGCGCGCTGATAGCCCGCTAAAGTGCGGGCTGAAGCGCCACCTGCTGTCGAGTATAAGGCCCAGATATTTCATCTGGGCCTTCACCTCGACCCTGACGCCCTCCACCACGATGTGGGCGTCAGTGGGGATGCGCTGCCGAGGCCCGTGGAAAAACACGGCCTCGGTCTTGTGCAGCGCAACCCCCAATCCTAGCCGGCGGATCCTTCCTGCGACCAGGGATCCGCCGGCCGAGGCCAGGCTCGCCGCCTCCCGGAAATCCCTCCCCCGGGCAGTGAGGAGAGTGTCATCTGCATAGCAGATGACACTCGTGCCCCGGAGGAGAGCTCCCCGCAGGAGCCAGTCGAAACCGATGTTCCACAGGAGTGGGCCTAAGACCGACCCCTGTGGAACACCGGACCCCGCACCGTACCGCCGCAGCTGGCCAGTCTTGTCCACCAGGAGGACCGCTCGGTCCTCCAGGTAGCTGGCCAGCAACCTCCGCAGATATTGAGGCACCCCGTGGTAACGGAGTGCCTCAAGTATCGTAGAGTGGGGGACGGAGTTGAAGGCGTTGGCTATGTCAAATGACACAGCCAAAACCCCGTCCCCCACCTCCACGGCTTCCCGCACTTGGCCCTTCAGCCGGGCCAGCGCGTCCACCGTCGAACGCCCCCTTCGGAAACCGAATTGGGCGTCCGACAGGTTCGGCCCCACCTCCGCCAGAAGGCCATTCAGCCTTCTGGCGATTATCCCCTCGAACATCTTACCGACCTCATCGAGCAATACGATGGGTCGGTAAGCCGAGGGGGAGTCCGCCGGGCGTCCCTCCTTTCGGAGGAGGCACAGCTGCCCCTCCTTCCAGGGTTTCGGGAACCTTCCAGCCGTGAGGCACGCGCTGAAAAGGTCCCGAAACCTCTGCCCCATATGAGTGGTGGCGATGGCCACCACCCGTGCGGGGACGCCGTCCGGCCCTGGGGCCGTCTTCTTGGCACGGAGGCGAATAATCTCCGCGCCAAGTTCCTCCACCTCGACCGGAGGGACTTCCTCCTCCGGCGGAGCTGCCCCCGGCGGAGGGTCCATTACTGGTGGGGCGAAGTTGGTCCCTGAAGGAAACAGGGACCGAACCACCCCATCCAGCAATGCCGGCTCCAGGGACTCCGTCAGTGGGGGACCAAAGGGGCGCAGTTTATTCCGCGCCGCCTTATAAGGTCTCCCGTACGGGTCCCTGTCGAGACCTTCGAGCATCTCGGCTCGCGCCGCGTCTTTGGCGGCGCTCATTGCCGCCTTGAGGACCTTCTTCGCCTCTACGTAAGAGGCGTAGAGAAGGTCCTCGTGCTCGAGGTCTCGCCCACTGCGCCGTCGACTCCGCGCATACGCCCGCCTTGCCGCCACGCAGGCGGACCGGAGCCCCGCTAGCCCCTCCGACCACCAATAGACGGCGCGTCGGGGAGGCGGACGGCGGGACCGAGGCATGCTGGAGTCGCACACCTCGGTCAGGGATCTCCGCAGCTGGGCCGCTGCGGAGTCCACGTCCAGGACGTCGACCGGAGGGGCGAGCCAGTCCTGGACGAGCGCCGCCTCTTTAGCCGCCTCACGGTCGAGGCGGGTAAGGGCCCACCGCGGAAAGGGGGATCGGCCCGAAGGGGCCGTCCTCCCGGGGCTCTGGGTGGAGACGTCGAACCGCACGTAGCGGTGGTCCGACAAAGTCTCCACCAGCTCCACCCGCCAGTTCACGACGCGGGCGGCTAAGACGGGGGTGGCGAACGAGACGTCCACCACTGACCCTCCCCGTTGCCGCACACACGTGTGGACCGCCCCCCTGTTGAGGAGGGACACACCAGACGACGCCGCCCAAAACTCGACGGCGCGCCCTCGGACGTTGCAAGAGGCGGCCGGGTTGCCCCAGGCCACCGACTTGGCGTTCAGGTCGCCCAACACGGCGACCTGGCGCGGCGCCGCCCTCCCGACAACAGCGGTGAGGACTTCGAGAAAGTTCTCGAAGTCCTGTAGAGGGCGGTTTGGGGAGAAATACACGCCCACCAGGGCTATTTCTCCCCACGCGGCGGCCACGTATCCCGGTCCCCTCTCTAAAAGCGAGAGGGGAGGGGAGTCTGTGGAAGACCGCGACAACAAAGCTACCAAGCCGTCTCGATCACCCAACCAACCGTCGGGGACCGAGTACGGCTCGGCGACTACCGCCACGTCCACCAACCACTCAGCCATGACCTGCATGAGCAGGTCCTGGGCTGTTCTGCAGTGGTTGGTGTTCGCCTGGAGGATGCGATGCCTATCCATCATTCGGACATCGCACCCTCCTCCTCAGCCGCCGAGGCTCCCGCTTCGGGGTCGGCGGTCTCAGCGGCAGGCGGGGCCGTCGCCTGCGCTTTGCCCTTCTTTAGGGGAGGCCTGCAGTTCCTCCCCTTCATAATGTGCCCCGCTGGGCGACCGCTGGCTGCGCATATTGCACAGCGCGGCGTGGCGGCCGTGCAGGAGACGGACTTGTGCCCGTCCTGGCCGCAGCGGTAGCAACTGTCCGTCCTATCCACCAGGGACGGACAGAGGGCCCGCGTGTGTCCGATTCCGAAGCACTTGAAGCAGCGCATAGGCTGATCTTCAAGTGCTCGGACTCGGCAGGTGCTGAACCCTACCGAGAACCGTCCTTTCGCGAGGACGGCTTTGGCCGCGACGACTGGGCACTCGAGGCGGATAGTGCCCATGCCACCGCGGCCGGGTCTGATGTCCCGGCCCTGCACCGCTGCGACATCGCAGCCCCCTACAGCTGCGATTGCCGCCACCACCTCCTCTTTGGTGACCGAATCGTCCAGATCGGTCACCTCCAAGGCCGCAGACTTCACGGGTCTGGCCACCTTGGCCGCGTCCGCGATGACCTCTCGCAACTTGGTTGCGAAGAGGTCCGCGTTTGTGCCGCCCTGGGCCCCCGGGAACTCGAAGATTCGAGCTCCGGCTTGAGTCCGGCGGCACGTGACCGCTCCGATCCCAAGTTGGGTGGGATCGGCGTTGGTACGAGCCCGTTTGAGGACGGACTCGTACGTCTCCCCGCGTTCAGCAGCCTCCGCGGTGAGCGTCACCACGACGGCTGCAGATTTGGGAGGAACCAAAGGTTTCCTCCCACCGGCGGAGGCCCTTTCGGCTGCGGGGGCAGCGGCGGCGGGCTTGGGGGCCGTTTTCTTCCCCTTCCCCTTACCCTTTCCCCTTCCCTTGCCTGTCGCCTGGGACGGGCAGGAAGGGGTGGGGGCAGGGGTGGTAGGGGCGGCGGCCGTTCCCGTCTTTTTGGCCTTGCCCTTTCCTCTCTTGACCACTTTCGTCCAAGGCTGGTTGGACGGAGTGGTAGAGGGGAGAAGGGGGTCCTCCTTTTGGGAGGATGGCCCCGGCTTACTCTGCCTCTTGTCCGCCGCTAGCGGCGGTCGGAGGCGCTTTTCGGGCAGGAGCCTGTCCTCGATGCCATCGAGGCAGGCTCTTGTGAAGGCCCTTTCCTCCATCACAACCTTGCGGATGATATCCTCAAGGTTGGAGGAGGAAGGGGGAACTTCCGCCGCCGGCCTAGGCTCCGCCTGCGTAGGTCGGGCCGTGGCTTCCGCCGCCGGCCTAGGCTCCGCCTGCGTAGGTCGGGCCGTGGCTTCAGCCAGCTTCGTGTGCAGCTGGCTGACCTCCGACTGCAGGCGGTCGACTTTCGCCTGCAGCTGCCGCGTCTCGTCCGTGGCTGTGCGCTGCACAAGCTCACAAACGATGCCACGCATGCTCGCGGCCCTACTTTTCAGGGACTTCTGGAAAGTCCCCTTCAGGTTGGAGGACTTAGAGGCGACCTGGGTGATCTCCTCCGCGTCCTCCTGCGCCATGCGCTCCAGCTCGACCAGGGAGTGGTCGGCGTACAGCACGCAGGATGCGCCGTACCCGGCCTTGGCCCGCGCGGTGCGCGCCTGCTGCTCCTTGGCAGCGACCTGCTCCTCCAGGTCCTGCTGGAGCTGTGCCCGACGGGTCAGGCTCAGCTGGCGTCGCGCGTCCTCCAAACCCACGTCGTGGGTGTCGGCGATGGCAGCTACAGATGAAGGCTTTTTGGCCTTCACCTTGCGCCTCGACCTCCCTTTCCTGGACGAGTCCGAGCTGGACCCGTCCTTCATGAAGGCCCGCTTGAGCGGTCCTCCCTCGATCGCGATCGGACCAACGTCCGACTCACTGTCGGAGTCCGACAGCTCGCCCGCACTGCCAAATAGGCTGACTGCGGATGCAGCCACCGCAACCGACGCGCGCTCGTCGGTATGGCCCTGAGAAGGGCCTTCGAGTTGGCCCTGAGAAGGGCCTTTTGGTTGGCCCTGAGAAGGGCCTTTTGGTTGGCCCTGAGAAGGGCCTTTGGGTTGGCCCTGAGAAGGGCCTTTTAGGAAACGCCCGGAGGCGTCCCGCACAAATTTTTTAGGCATAGCCTCCGCCGGTGTTGTAGATTCCCGCATAAACTCTACAACGCACAGTGCACTTTAGCCGAGCTCAGTCTGCCACTCCGTTACGGTGGTCAGACTGAGTCGTTTCCAGGGGACGCGACGTGGACGCAAGCACTGTGGGGGGTCCCCCGGCCCAACCTAACCTAACCTAACCTTTTTTTTTTTTTTTTTGAGGGAGGGAAAATGCCTTCGCACTGCCCCTTCGCCACGGGGGTGGCGGAGGGGTTTGTGTGGGGCTCGAACCCACTAAAAACCCTCCCGTGAGCAGTCCTTCGCCAAGGTGGGGTAAGGTGGGGTCGCGTTAGCATTCACCACCTTACCCCGGCGATTGGCCTTTAGGCCTAGGCCTTTGGAGGGGTGACTCCGCTCACCAGAATCACCCCACCGACATGTAGAGCCGTGCAAGACGGCGGAGAGTCCCCCGACTCTCCGACCGTGGCCCTACTGCGGATATATTCCGATTCGTCTTGAGGAGGTTGTGATGTCTGACTTGATTAGTCATCCATCTCACCCTCCTCGCTCGCCCCATTGCGATCTTCGGCAGGGGCGGCAGCTGCCGTGGGCCTCTGGAAGGCCCTTCCCAACGTCTTCGGGGGGACGCATTTGCGCCCTCCCATCACATGCCCGAAGGGCCTCCCCGACTCTGCGCAAATAGCGCAGCGCGGGTCAATCCTCCCGCAGCTGCTCGCCCGGTGACCAGCGCCCCCACATCGGAAGCACAGGTCACCTCTGTCGGCCGAGGCGGGACACTGGAGACGCGTATGCCCCAGACCCAGGCACCTAAAACAGCGCATGGGCCGCGCCTCCAATGCCACCACTTGCACCGAGCTCCAGCCTATCAGTAGTCTGCCCTTGTCCCGCAGCACTTTAGCTGCCGAGACAGGGCAGGAGACGAGGGTGGAGCCGGTGCCCCTCGTGCTGCGGTGGATCTCTCCAACCTTCACCAGCTGCACCCCACATGCGCCCGCCTCGGCGACTGCCGCCGCCACTCTCTCCTTCGTAGCCGAGTCGTCCAGGCCCGATATCCGCAAATCAGCAGATTTAAAGGGCCTGGCAACGTTGGCCACCTCTGAGAGGACTCCGCGCAGCTTTTCCGCCAGCTTGTCGGCCTTTTCCGCACTTTCGGAGCCAGGAATCTCCAACATCCTGGCTCCTGTGGCCGTCTGGCGGAAGCGCACCTGGTCAATCCCCAGCTCCCGGAGATTGACCCTCTCCTGCGCTACCTTGAGGGCATCACTATACGTGACCCCCCTCTCCACGGCCTCCGGCTGCAGCGACAGCACGACGGCCGCGGATTTGGCGGGCCTCAGTGACACCCTCGCAGTCTTTGGCTTGGGCAAAGTAGTGGCAGTGGTACCAGCCACTGGAGCAGCCACTGGCGCCTTGCTGGCTTTGCCTTTCCCCTTGCCCTTCCTCCCTACCACTTTCGCCCAGGTCTCTGCCGGAGGACCAGTGGGGGGAGCAGTCGCCGTGCTGGGGCCCGCAACAGGTGCCACTGAGGGACCCGCAACAGGTACCACTGAGGGAGCGGCAGCAGTCTTAGAAGCCTGATCGGCCCGCTTACCTGCTTTGGAGGCAGATATGCGAGCCGGCTCAGGCGTCGGCTTCAGTGGTGCAGCAGCAGCCGCCGCCACGTTTCTGGCATCCGCCTTTAACGGTGGTCGAACCACTGGGGCAGGCATAAGCCGGTCCTCAATCCCCGCTAGTCGGGCATTGAGCATCTGCCCAAACGTTACTGTAAGGGAGCGCTTTAGCCCCTCCACCAAGTCGGCCCCTATCAGAGCCGTTGGGGGGGGCTCCGGCGTCCCAGTAACAGTAATAGCGGCCGCGGCAGCTGTGGTGGCAGCAGCGGCCTCCGACTTTGCCTCGGAGAAGCCGCGACGCAGAGCCTTAATCTCCGCCTTACACGACTCGACCTCGAGTCGTAGACGGCCGTTCTCCCCCCTAAGCCGTCGCGTCTCCTCCGCCTCACTCCTGCTTGCCAGAGCCTCAACCACCTCCCTTATGGTTGAGGCGGACCTCTTCAAACGGGCAACAAACTCACCCTTGAGGTTGCCAGACTTTCTGGCAACCTCCAAAACACAAGCGAGCCCCTCGCCCGCCCGCGCCCTCAGCTCCTGAGCATTCAGGCTGCTGACGTCGCCGACCATTGCGCTGGCATCGGAATCACATCCGGTGTCAGACGCAAGGTCGACGTAGGCAGCAGCCTGCCCCTTCCTAAAACGCCTGCCACGCAGAACTTCCTCCAACTCCATCGGTAAGCACTCCTCCTTGGAGTGGCCCACCTTGGTAATCTTTCCCCTACCTCTCCTGGCCGTGCTAACCTTGGCGACCGCCCTCTCCTCGGTCTCCGCGTCCGAGTCCAAATAACCGAACCCGGGCACGAAGAACGAGGAAGACAGCCGCTTCCGGCCGCGACCCTCCCTGTCCGAGACCTCCGCGCCACTGGACGCCTCAATCTCGGACGCGAACCCCATGCCCGACTCCACCCTATTCCCACCCACAGGGACATCGGGGGCGCCAAGAACACAGAGTTCACCACGACGTTGGCCCTTAGAAGGGCCTTTGGGTTGGCCCTGAGAAGGGCCTTGGGGTTGGCCCTGAGAAGGGCCTTTGGGTTGGCCCTGAGAAGGGCCTTGGGGTTGGCCCTGAGAAGGGCCTTGGGGTTGGCCCTGAGAAGGGCCTTGGGGTTGGCCCTGAGAAGGGCCTTTTAGGAAGCGCCCGGAGGCGTCCCGCGCAGGTTTTTTAGGCATAGCCTCCGACTTTCGTTGTAGTTCCGACATATAAAAGCTCTACAACGCACAGTGCACTTTAGCCGAGCTCAGTCTGCCACTCCGTTACGGTGGTCAGACTGAGTCGTTTCCAGGGGACGCGACGTGGACGCAAGCACTGTGGGGGGTCCCCCAACCTAACCTAACCTTTTTTTTTTTTTTTTTTTTTTTGAGGGAGGGAAAATGCCTTCGCACTGCCCCTTCGCCACGGGGGTGGCGGAGGGGTTTGTGTGGGGCTCGAACCCACTAAAAACCCTCCCGTGAGCACTCCTTCGCCAAGGTGGGGTAAGATGGGGTCGCGTTAGCATTCACCACCTTACCCCGGCGATTGGCCTATGGGCCTCGGCCTTTGGAGGGGTGACTCCGCTCACCAGAATCACCCCACAGACATGTAGGGCCGTGCAAGACGGCGGAGAGTCCCCCGACTCTCCGACCGTGGCCCTACTATGGAGGGTCGAAGAGGCGGGCATACCGCCTCCTTCGCGCCCCCGTACGTCCTCTACGGATTGGGTCAGACCGAGAGTCTACCTCTCTGACCCTCTCCGCCGCCTCCTTCTGCGCCATGACCGCTTCGCAGAAGGAGGTCACGGCCTGCCAGGATCTCTGGCTGCCGAGCATGGCGTTTACCACACTCGGCAGTGAGAGATCCTGTCCGATAACGGACACCAACTCGTGCCTCATGGGGCCCCATGCGGCGCACGCCTCCAAAGTATGGAGCGCCGTATCCTCCGACGCTCCACATTCATGGCAGGCTGGAGTCGGCTCCCGTCTTGCGATTTGGTGCAGGTACTTTCCGAAACACCCATGTCCGGAAATCACCTGCACCAATCGGAAAGTCAGTGACCCCAGTCGCCGCTCTATCCACCTCCCAAGGACTGGGCGGATGGCTTCCACCGTCCACTGCCCAGGGACCGGTGGAGCCAGGTCCTCCGTCCATCGCTGCAGTAAGGCAGCCCTCGCCTCCCGTCGCATGTGCGCGACTTCCTCCCGCGCTGGAGATGCCCCCTGCGACCTCCTCCCCGCCACGAAGTGATAGACTTCAGCGAGGATCTCCGCTTGGAGCTCCCAGGGGGGATCCCCTGCCAGCACGCACCCTGCCGTCCAGGACACCGTCCGGTATCCACGAATCGCCCTAGTCGCAATGACCCGCTGCGGACGTCGCAGTAGGGTCTTATTGTTGCGATCTAGGGCATCCATCCAGACCGGTGCCCCGTAAAGGGCCATACTGCGGATTACTCCGCAGTACAGTCTGCGGCAGATGGCGTTTGGGCCGCCAACGTTGGGCAAGAGTCTGCCCAATGCAGCCGCAGCCCCCATCACTCTTGGGGCCAGCAGGGTAAAATGTTCCCTGAAGGCCCACCTTCCATCCAGTATAAGACCCAGATATTTCATCTGGGTCTTAACAGGTACTGAAACCCCGTCCAGCACCACCCGCGTTCCTGGGGGGGGTGCCCCCCGAGGCCCATGGAATAATATGGCCCCAGTCTTGGCAAGGGCCACCTCCAAACCTAAGGCGCGTATGCGGCCGATCACCAGGGTTGTACCCACCGTGGCCAACCGCACCGCCTCCTTGAGGTCCCTCCCTCTGGCTACGACTAGTGTGTCATCCGCGTAACACGCAACCCGCATACTTGCAGGAAGCGTGCCACGGAGCACCCAGTCGTAGCCCACGTTCCACAAGAGCGGTCCCAGTACCGACCCTTGCGGAACCCCGCGCGAGACTCGACGGTGCCTCAGGCCGCCGAGTCCCTCTACCATGACCTCTCGGTCATGGAGGTAATCCTCTAAAAGCCTCCGCAGATACAGGGGCACTCCATGATAACGGAGGGCCTCCTGTATCGTGCAATGCGGCAGGCTGTTGAAGGCGTTGGCTATGTCAAGTGAGACAGCCAACGCCTTTTCCCCGTCTCCAACTGCATCCTGCGTCCACCTTTTAAGCCAGAGCAGGGCGTCTATAGTAGATCGCCCTGCTCTAAAACCATATTGGGCCCCAGACAAATCTGGCCCATTTCCCTCTAAGTGCCGGATGACACGGGAAGCCACTATCTGCTCCAGTAGCTTTCCCGTATCATCCAGCAACACTATGGGCCTGTATGCGGAGGGCGAGTCGGCAGCACGGCCCTCCTTCCGCAACAGGCATAGTCGGCCGTCCTTCCACCGCTTCGGGAACCGTCCTGACGTGATGCACGCGTCGAACAGTTCCCGAAGCCGTTCACCCATCTCTTTGAGGGCGATCCTAAGGACCCGCCCTGGGATCCCATCTGGACCCGGCGCCGTCCTCTTGCCACGTAGGCGATCAACTGCCACCGCCATCTCCACATCTGAGACCAGCGGGATGAGGGCTGGGTCCAGATTCTCCTCAGGAGACATCGGCGCCATCGTCGGAGGGGTGTGGTGGGGGTCACTGTCGGGAAAGAGCCCCCCCAACACCATTTCCAGGAGCTCTGGCTCCATGGCCTCCGCGACCGGGGGCGTCTGGCCCCGAAACTTTTTTCGGGCAGCCCTGTACGGGCGCCCCCAAGGGTCCCTATCTAGGTCCGCCAGCGCCTCATCAAAGGCTGCCGACTTGGCCCGGCCGATAGCCAGCTGCAGTTCCTTCTTGGCCTCAAGATAGGAGACATACAGCTGGCGTTCAGCAGCCAACTCTTCAGCTGGCAGCTCCTCATCAATGCGGCCTCTGCGGCGCCTCCTGCAGCGGGTGTAGGGCCGCCGCGCATCCGAGCATTTGGCTCGGAGGTCCGCGATCTCCGAGCTCCACCAGTAGACTTCTCTGCGATCGGGACGGCGACGGGATCTCGGCATTGCCGCATCACATACGGCCGTCACCGCCTCGCAGAAGAAGCCCGCTTCGGTATCCACCTCTGGGTGTGCAGGAGCGGCAGACCACAACTGAACCATCGCCGCCTCCTTTGCCAGTTCGGCATTGAGGCGACTGATGGCCCAGCGCGGGAGATCCTCCCTCACTACGCGCCGGGACCCTCTACCATTGTGGGAGGTGGACATCTCGAACCTAATGTATTTGTGGTCCGAGAGAGTCTCCACCTCCGAAATTACCCTCCAGGCCTGCACACGTGCTGCGGCAGCCGGGGTGGCGAAAGATAAGTCCACCACGGACCCCCCGTTTTGCCGCACGCACGTGTGGGCCGACCCTCTGTTAAGCAGGGTCAGTCCTGTTTGAACCGCCCACTCCCTGACAGTCTCTCCGCGAGAGTCAGTGGAGGGGTTGCCCCAGTCCCTGGCCTTGGCGTTCAGGTCCCCCAGGAGGAGGACCTGCCGTGGCATTTGCCTTCTCACCACTGTGGTCAGGAGATCCACAAAGCTCTCCAGTTCCACAGTGGGTCGATTGGGGGAGAAATATGTACCAACAATAGCATATTCTCCCCACTTGGCCACCACGTATCCCGAGCCCCTCTCCTCGACCGAGAATGGTGAGCCGCCTCCCGCTCTTGCCACAATGGCCACGGAGCCGTCCAGGTCCCCTGCCCAGTAAGGGTGTGGGGGAATGTAGTACGGCTCCGCGGCAACTGCCACGTCTATCTGCCACTGCGCCAGGGTCTGCATAAACAGATCTTGGGCCCTGACACAGTGGTTCAGATTCGTCTGGAGGAGGTTGTGATGTCTGACTTGATCCATTAGTCAGCCATCTCAACCTCCTCGCTCGCCCCATGGCGATCTTCGGCAGGGGCGGCATTTGCTGCCGTGGGGGTGGCCTGGGTCCCAAAGGCCTTTCCCTTCGTCTTTGGGGGGACGCATTTGCGTCCTCCCATTACGTGCCCGGAAGGCCTTCCCGAGTCTGCGCATATAGCGCAGCGTGGGTCGACCCTCCCGCAGTTGTTTGCCCGGTGACCAGTGCCCCCACATCGGAAGCACAGGTCACCCCTGTCGGCCGAGGCGGGACACTGGAGACGCGTATGCCCCAGACCCAGGCACCTGAAACAGCGCATGGGCCGCGCCTCCAGTGCCACCACTCGCACCGAGCTCCATCCTATCAAAAGTCTGCCCTTGTCCAGCAGCACTTTAGCTGCCGAAACAGGGCAGGAGACAAGGGTGGAGCCGATGCCGCTAAAACCGCGGTGGATCTCCCCGGCCTTGACAAGCTGCACGCTGCAACTTCCCGCCTCAGCGACTGCCGCCGCCACTCTGTCCCTCGTGGCTGAGTCGTCCAGGCCCGTAATCCTCAAATCTACGGATTTAAAGGGCCTGGCAACGTTGGCCACGTCGGACAGGACTCCACGCAGCTTCTCCGCCAGCTTGTCGGCCTTTTCCACACTTTCGGAGCCAGGAATCTCCAACATCCTGGCTCCTGTGGCCGTCTGGCGGAAGCGCACCTGGTCGATCCCTAGCTCCCGGAGATCGACCCTCTCCTGTGCTACCTTAAGGGCATCACTGTAGGTGACCCCCCTCTCCACGGCCCCTGGCTGCAGCGACAGCACAACGGCCGCGGATTTGGAGGGCTTCAGTGACGCCCTCACAGTCCCGGAGGCCTTCGCCCTGGGTAGTGTGGCGGCAGAGGCACCAGCCACTGGAGCCACTGGAGCAGCTGGAGCAGCCGGGGGTGCCTTGGTCACCTTCCCCTTGCCCTTACCCTTTTTTCCCACCACCTTAGCCCAGGTCTCAGCCTGAGGGCCAGTGGGGGCAGCAGTCCGGCCTGAGCTTTGGGTCGCCGTGGAGGGACCTGCAACCGGTGCCGCAGAGGGGGCGGCAGTAGTCTTGGGGGCCGGATCGACCCGCTTACCCACTTTAGGGGGGGCAGTACGGGCCGCATCAGGCGCCGGCTTGGGTGGCCCGGTGGCTGCCTTCTTGGCATCCGCCCTCAGTGGTGGGCGGATGATTTGTTCGGGCATAAGCCGGTCCTCAATACCCGCAAATCGGGCATTCAGCATTTGCCCGAATGTCACAGTCAGGGAGCGCTTCAGCTCCTCCACCAATTCAGCCCCCATCTGAACGGTTGGGGGTGCAGCCGTTCCAGAGGCACTGGAAGCGGCAGCGGCAGCGGTGGTGGCAGCAGCGGCCTCCGTCTTCGCCTCCGAGAAGCCCCGGCGTAGCGCCTTTATCTCCGCCTTGCAGGACTCTACCTCTAGGCGCAGACGGCCGTTCTCACCCCTAAGGCGACGCGTCTCCTCTGCCTCACTCCTGCTTGCCAGAGCTTCAATCACCTCCCGTATAGTTGAAGCGGACCTCTTTAATCGCGCAACAAACTCCCCCTTGAGGTTGCCAGACTTTCTGGCAACTTCCAGAACACAAGCGAGCCCCTCGCCCGCTCGCGCCCTCAGCTCCTGAGCATTCAGGTTGCTGACGTCGCCGACCGTTGCGGTGGCATCGGAGTCACCTCCGGTGTCAGACGCAAGGTCGACGTAGGCAGCAGCCTGCCCCTTCTTAAAACGCCTGCTACGCAGGACGTCCTCCAGCTCCACCGATGGCACCGGTGAAGGCCTCAAAAACTCCTCCCTGGAGGGGCCCACCTTGGTGGTCTTCCCCCTTCCTCTCCTGGCCGAATGCACCTTGGCGACCGCCCTCTCCTCGGTCTCCGCGTCCGAGTCCAAATAACCGAACCCGGGCACGAAAAACGAGGAAGACAGCCGCTTTCGGCTGCAACTCTCCCTATCCGAGGCTTCCGCGCCACTGGATGCCTCCACAGACACGAGCTCCATGCCTGACTCCACCCTATTCCCACCCACAGGGACATCGGGGGCGCCAAGAACACAGAGTTCGCTTTGGCCCTGAGAAGGGCCTTTGGGTTGGCCCTGAGAAGGGCCTTTGGGTTGGCCCTGAGAAGGGCCTTTGGGTTGGCCCTGAGAAGGGCCTTGGAGTTGGCCCTGAGAAGGGCCTTGGGGTTGGCCCTGAGAAGGGCCTTTTTGGAAGCGCCCGGAGGCGTCCCGCACAAGTTTCTTAGGCATAGCCTCCGGCTTTCGATGTAGATCCGACATATAAAGCTCTACAACCTTTTTTTTTTTTTTTTTTTTTTTTTTTTTTTTTTTTTTTTTTGAGGGAGGGAAAATGCCTTCGCACTGCCCCTTCGCCACGGGGGTGGCGGAGGGGTTTGTGTGGGGCTCGAACCCACTAAAAACCCTCCCGTGAGCAGTCCTTCGCCAAGGTGGGGTAAGGTGGGGTCGCGTTAGCATTCACCACCTTACCCCGGCGATTGGCCTTTAGGCCTAGGCCTTTGGAGGGGTGACTCCGCTCACCAGAATCACCCCACCGACATGTAGAGCCGTGCAAGACGGCGGAGAGTCCCCCGACTCTCCGACCGTGGCCCTACTGCGGATGGAAAATCCGATTCGTCTGGAGGAGGTTGTGATGTCTGAGTTGATCCATTACTCAGCCATCTCAACCTCCTCGCTCGTCCCATGCCGATCTTCGGTAGGGGCGGCAGCTGTCGTGGGTCTTTGGAAGGCCCTTCCCAACGTCTTCGGGGGGACGCATTTGCGCCCTCCCATTATATGCCCGAAGGGCCTCCCCGACTCTGCGCATATAGCGCAGCGCGGGTCGACCCTCCCGCAGCTGCTCGCCCGGTGACCTGCGCCCCCACATCGGAAGCACAGGTCACCTCTGTCGACCGAGGCGGGACACTGGAGACGCGTATGCCCCAGACCCAGGCACCTAAAGCAGCGCATGGGCCGCGCCTCCAGTGCCACCACTTGCACCGAGCTCCAGCCTATCAGAAGTCTGCCCTTGTCCAGCAGCACTTTAGCTGCCGAGACAGGGCAGGAGACAAGGGTGGAGCCGGTGCCCCTCATGCTGCGGTGGATCTCTCCGACCCTCACCATCTGCACACCACATGCGCCCGCCTCGGCGACTGCCGCCGCCACTCTCTCCTTCGTGGCCGAATCGTCCAGGCCCGTTATCCTCAGATCAACGGATTTGAAGGGCCTGGCAACATTGGCCACGTCGGACAGGACTCCACGCAGCTTCTCCGCCAGTTTGTCGGCCTTTTCGGCACTTTCGGAGCCAGGAATCTCCAACATCCTGGCTCCCGTGGCCGTCTGGCGGAAGCGCACCTGGTCGATCCCCAGCTCCTGGAGACTGACCCTCTCCTGCGCTACCTTGAGGGCATCACTGTAAGTGACCCCCCTCTCCACGGCCTCCGGCTGCAGCGACAGCACGACGGCCGCGGATTTGGCGGGCCTCAGCGAAACCCTCGCAGTCCCGGTGGCCTTCGTCTTGCGCAAAGTGGTGGCGGTGGCACTAGCCACTGTAGCAGCCGCTGGTGCCTTGCCAGCTTTGCCCTTCCCCTTCCTCCCTACCACTTTCGCCCAGGTCTCTGCTGGAGGACCAGTGGGGGGAGCAGTCACCGTGCTGGGGCCCGCAGCAGGTGTCACTGAGGGACCCGCGACAGGTGCCACTGAGGGAGTAGCAGCAGTCCTCTTGGCAGTCTGGACGGCCCGAGGTGTGCGAGCCGGCTCAGGCGTCGGCTTGGGTGGTGCAGCAGCAGCCGCCGCCGCGTTCTTGGCGTCCACCTTTAACGGCGGACGAACCACTGGGGCAGGCATCAGCCGGTCCTCAATCCCCGCTAGTCGGGCGTTGAGCATCTGCCCAAACGTCACGGTGAGGGAGCGCTTCAACTCCTCCACCAAGTCGGCCCCCATCAGAGCTGTTGGGGGGGGTGCCGGCATCGCAGTAGCAGCGGCCGCGGCAGCTGTGGTGGCGGCAGCGGCCTCCGACTTTGCCTCGGAGAAGCCGCGACGCAGAGCCTTAATCTCCGCCTTACACGACTCGACCTCGAGTCGCAGACGGCCGTTTTCTCCCCTGAGTCGACGCGTCTCCTCCGCTTCGCTCCTGCTAGTCAGAGCCTCAACCACCTCCCTAATGGTTGAGGCGGACCTCTTCAAACGGGCAACATACTCTCCCTTGAGGTTGCCAGACTTTCTGGCAACCTCCAAAACACAAGCGAGCCCCTCGCCCGCTCGCGCCCTCAGCTCCTGAGCATTCAGGCTGCTGACGTCGCCGACCATTGCGGTGACATCGGAATCACCACCGGTGTCAGACGCAAGGTCGACGTAGGCAGCAGCCTGCCCCTTCCTAAAACGTCTGCTACGCAGGACGTCCTCCAACTCCACCGATAGTACCGGTGAAGACCTCGAGTGCTCCTCCTTGGAGGGGCCCACCTTAGTGGTCTTCCCCCTACCTCTCCTGGCCGTGCTGACCTTGGCGACCGCCCTCTCCTCGGTCTCCGCGTCCGAGTCCAAATAACCGAACCCGGGCACGAAGAACGAGGAAGACAGCCGCTTTCGGCTGCAAGACTCCCTATCCGAGGCCTCCGCACCACTGTACGCCTCCTCGGACGTGAACCCCATGCCCGACTCCACCCTATTCCCACCCACAGGGACATCGGGGGCGCCAAGAACACAGAGTTCAAGTTGGCCCTGAGAAGGGCCTTTGGGTTGGCCCTGAGAAGGGCCTTTGGGTTGGCCCTGAGAAGGGCCTTTGGGTTGGCCCTGAGAAGGGCCTTGGGGTTGGCCCTGAGAAGGGCCCTGGGGTTGGCCCTGAGAAGGGCCTTGGGGTTGGCCCTGAGAAGGGCCTTTTTGGAAGCGCCCGGAGGCGTCCCGCACAAGTTTCCTAGGCATAGCCTCCGGCTTTCGTTGTAGTTCCGACATAAAAGAGCTCTACAACGCACAGTGCACTTTAGCCGAGCTCAGTCTGCCACTCCGTTACGGTGGTCAGACTGAGTCGTTTCCAGGGGACGCGACGTGGACGCAAGCACTGTGGGGGGTCCCCCAAAGCTCTACAACCTAACCTAACCTAACCTAACCTAACCTAACCTTTTTTTTTTTTTTTTTTTTTAAGTGAGGAAAATGCGTTACGCATCCCCGCCTTGCCGGGGGGCAAAGGCAAGGTATGTGGGACTCCCCTTTCGGGTGTACCCACTAAAAACCTCACTGTTTCCACCACTGTTAGGCAAAGGCAAGGCTGGCGGTGACTCAACAGTCCGCGTGACCTCGCCTATAGCCCACATACCGCCCGATGGAATAGGCGGACCTCCACAGAGGGGCGAACCCCTCCTAACTCCTCGGAGAGTCTCTCACAGGACAGCAGGCGCCCCCGCACCCACCGCCCAAGACCCCCCTTACGGGATTTTTATAGAGGTTTACTCCTCGCAGCCAAGGCCATCGGTCCCGCTCCGATTACGAGACATGCAGTCATGACCGCAACCGTTGCAGGATTACGATTTCGAGCTGGTGGCAGAGGAGACTATAAGTCTCCTACTGCCTGCCCGACGGCGGGGTAAGCGCACGCCAGGCCCAACTCTGCTTCATCCGCGCAAGCGCGTAACAAAGCTTGGTGCCCAAAATGGGCCCTCCTCCTAATGCCCCCAAATCCGCCAGCAAGACGCCGCCCCGCCCGAAGTCCCGCAAGGAAGCTGACCCATACAGCCGACTCGCAGGAAATCAAGCAGGACTACGAAAAGCCTACAGATCTAGGAGCACCTTGGTGTTTGCCCGACGAGGTGGCCGAGTTGACCCTCCCCGCCGCGCCGCCGGCCTTGCAGGCCAGCCATCCACCGACTCGAAAGTCCACTGAGACTCTCATCTCCTCCTGCCCCGTCTGCCGTGCTCTATGCTACCTTCATAAAGACGCAGAGGGGCCCTGTGTGATTTGGTCCGCGCCGGTATACCGGTAACTCCCATTTCTGGAAGCCGTTCCCCTATCCGCCACCTGGGGACGCGCCACGTCGGGGTTCACTTCCCCGCCCACTAGGAGAACCTAGCAGGTCCGTGGAACCTAACCTAACCTAACCTAACCTAACCTAACCTAACCTAACCATTGAAATTACATATTAAATTTTTCAAAGTAACACTTTTAGTGGACCAAGATTGTACCTACTGTGTCGCAAACGCTGAAAAACTACTAGCGAGACCCACCGGTCACTTATTTTTCACAGTTTTGTGCATTTTGGACCCTAACTTAGAGATTTTCTAAAGTTTTGACACTAAATAAATTCATAAAAAAATTTTCTATCGTGTGGATTCTTCCTCTGCTGCACCTAAAACGCTGCCCTTCAGCACCCCTGCAAGCACCTGTAACAAAAAGGGAACAATTAGCACATAGAAAATCAAAAAATCGCCCGCCCACCCACCCGGTCCCGTTCACTGAAGTGAATTCCGGTCCAATTCTGATCATCTGAAACTTTGAAATTCGATTTTCGGCAACTTTTAGAGACTTTTTGTGACGGACGGCCCTGGGGGCCTCCTCTACTATTTATTAAGACCTATTCTACCTGGAATTTATGAGACTAGGGTACAACATACTCGATTTATTTAGCAATTTCAATATTTTAGCTATAAGTTCTAGTTTTTAAGGTACCAAGGTACTATATAATTAGAATATTGACATTTATAGATAAGCCTACTCATCCTTTATAATATTTCCACAAATTGACTAAAGTAGCTACAAAAACTACCTAGATATAATTTATATAAGTTTAGACAAACTAGACAAAGTTTAGTTTTACGGTACCGAGGTACAATATATTATAAGACGCTAGTATATATCTACAACTTGACTCTTTCCATTTAAAAGACTTACTCTCATACTTTCTCGCTTGTTGAACTCACGAATTGCACGCACAACTGCAGCCGGCCCGACGAACCTGAAACAAAGGAAACAATAATTAGTAAACCACATCAAAATACTTACCTGTACACCGTTGACCGGCGGTCGCAGCAAGCCTGAAACAAAAAAGAGATAGGGTGTTAGTTTAAGACATAGAAATAAGTAGATATAAAAACTTCACTATAATATAATATTATTTACAACTTTTACAAACTTACGTTGATTAGATATTTAGTTAAAAAATTACGCACCTGTCTATATTCTTTACAAATTAACAAATTAGACAAGATAAGCCCTCTGACTGATTTAAAATGTATCGGACACCCGTAAAAGTGGGGCAGAGCCCGGATGAAGAGTCCATAGCAGCGACAACGGGGAACACGACCTTCGAAATAGAGACAGCACCGCAAACGGGAAGAACAAACCAGTCCAACGTTCGAAAAAGTATCGGAGAGTGGGAGTCCGGACAACAGGACACCAACAGAAAACTCCAGAGCCCACCAAAAATAGCCAAGTCGGTAGAACCTCCAAAGATAAAACCGCCTAGCAAACCAACAACATCACGCAGACCATCCGTAGAGATTATCGTGAGCCCAATTAGGCCAACAAAAAAGTACGCAGACAGGCTCACCGAGGCAAGAGCCTGCTTACTCAAAGCGAAACAACACCTTGGGAACTCACGAAATCTCAAAACGGAGATCAAAACAGAGGTTCTACTGGCAGTGGACAGACTCTACCAACTGGTCAAAGAGTCAGAGTCAGCCAAACCCAGCAAACCGCAAATAATGGAGGACGAAATGGAATCGGAGGACAATACGCCAAAGGTGATAACGAAGGAACAAAGGACAGAAAGAAAGGAAAATAGAGAGTTGATAGAAAGAATAGAAGAGCATACTAGACTTATGAAAGAGAGCAACGAAAAGATGGAAAGTCTAAAGGAAAGCATGGAAAAGCAACAGGAATCCCTGCAGAGACAGACCTACGCGAGTGTAGCAGCAGCTCCCACCAGAACCCTGGCTCCGGAGCAGACCGCGTTGCACTCGGTAGTCATCTCTGCAAGGGACGAAATGGAAACGGGAGAACAAGTACTGGAAAGGATTAGAAGTGTCATAAATGCGAAGGAAGGAGGTATAGTTGTCGAGAAAATAAGGAAGGCGAAGGACAGGAAAATCATAGTAGGCTGTAGAACAGAAGAAGAAAAGAGAAGATTTACAGAAAAACTAAAAGGGGCAGAAGAACTGAATGTTGAAGACCTGAAAAACAAAGATCCCATGGTTATCCTCAGGAGCGTGCTGAAACACAACACCGACGAAGACGTTATCACCGCCCTGAGGAAACAGAACTCAGAAATTTTTGCCGGAACAGAAGACCACCAACTGGAAATCCGGTACAAAAGGCAGACGAGAAACCCTCTAGCGCACGACATTATAATGAGGGTCTCCCCGAAGCTATGGCAAAAAATGACCAACTCGAGCACTGTACAAATCGACCTACAACGCATCAGAGTGGCAGACCAGTCGCCATTGGTCCAGTGCTCGCAGTGCCTAGGCTACGGACACGGCAAGCGCTTCTGTAAAGAAGCGTTGCCGAAATGTAGCCACTGTGGGGGACCCCATTTGAAAGCAGACTGCCCCGACCACGAACTTGGCGCCACCCCAACCTGCTGCAACTGCATGCACGCAAAAATGGAGAAGACCAGCCACAACGCGTTTAGTGCAGAGTGCCCGATTCGCAGAAAGTGGGATGGACTGGCTCGAGCCTCCATAGCATATTGCTAACCTAGTCACCCACAATCAGCAAAACCCTAGAAAATGAAGTCGTTTTCATGATGAAAGGACACAGTTTCAAAAATCACAATAGATAAAATAGAATACAGGAATAAGATACAAATAACATAACATAAATTAACGTCTAACATAAAAAATTAAATCCAAAATAAAAACCTAACTAGTTCAACTAAGATAGCAAAAAAAAAAAAAAAAAAAAAAAAAAAAAAAAAAAAAAAAAACAAAGAATAGAAAACAATAAATAGAGAACAGATATAAAAAGTATGCTGACTTTATATTTGATATATAAAAAATCAGCATAGATAAATATATTAAACAGTTAACAAAAAACTAGATTACAACCTAAATAAAACTAGGTAAGCATGAATCTAACCGCATCAGCTTCAAGATACAAACAGGTGAAATAGAAAATCAAATAAATCAAAATAAAGATTAAAACACAATTAAAATATCCGAACAATAAAACCTTAGCAATACATCTAACAGCAAAATATTATAAGATATATAAGAGATAAAAACACAGGATGAATAACTTATGTTGATTATATATCTGAGATATATAAAAGCAACATAAACTATATAACAAAATAGTAAAAAGAACCAAAATAGAGTTAAGAAATTTGCAGAATAGTGTATGTAAAATATGTATCCATATAGCAGTTAAAAGAGAAAATGCAGAAAATAATAAAAATAAACAAACTAGAATTTTAATTAGAGTAAGAAAATTACACAAAAAGAATAACAAACAAAGTAGTAATATAGCTCATAAGATATAAGAAAACAAGAAAATAAGAAAAATATTATAATAACTAAGTTTAAATTAATTAAAATACTTAAGAAAAACACACCAATAGTCAAAAATACAAACTACAGACCGCAAAAAGACAGCAATGTTGTAAAGTTAAAGAAAAATAATGAACATGGCAATAATATAAAGTCAAAAACACAAACCCAAACCTCTCCTTCCAAAGTAACTTAGTAAAAAATAACAAAAAAGATAAAAAAGGACTCTGACCCCCATGTCAGAGGGAAAACCGGCGCCATCGAAAGATGGCATTAATTAAAAAAAAAAAAAAAAACCTAACCTAACCTAACCTAACCTAACCTAACCTAACCTAACCTAACCTAACCTAACCTAACCCACAGTCTGGCACCATCCGCCAGCCAGACCACCACGAATCAGAGGCTCTCCGCGCTCGAAAAATCGAAAAAGTGGGAAAAAGTGCACCAAAATAGTCGTGCTATATACCAAAAGAAGCGGAATCGCGAGGCGCGCACGATAGTGAAAACCGCGCAGCTCTAAGTGAAACAAGTGAGAAGTTATTACGTGAAAAGTGAAATTTTCGAAATTTTGAAATTTCAAAGTGCTATATCTCGCGATTTTAAGCGACGACCCATATCGTTTATTACACCATTCGAAGCGCCTTCTGAAGCCCTTGAAGTGGACACCAGCTCCGGAATTATTCCGCGCACCAGCGCGGAATAAAAGCCAAAAAAACAAGTCCCACGTGGCCACGAGGTCACCCATCCGAGGCCGTGGGACACCATCAGAGCACGCCATTCGAAGGAAGACATCCAGAGGACCCCGGAGGCACCGGCAGAATATTTTTAAGTTAAGTGTAGGTTAAGTTATTAATTTTTAAAGTTTTTTGCGGTTTAGGTTTAGTTGGTAACATTTTTTATTTGAATTCTACAGCGACGACCTACCTTGATTTTTCGCTCAAGTGTGCCTATAGGCCTGTAGTACCTATTTCAAAAAATTCAGATTTTTTCATTGGCGGCGCTTGGAAATATTGATTTTTTAGTGAAATTACCAACCGCATTTAAATTTTATAACCTTGTATCTGCAAAATTAAAAAAGCTAGGACAAATTTAACACTAGATTCATATCCCCTAAATTTTTGCGCATTTATTTTAAATTTATTTTACCCCCCCCTCTCATTTTTTAGTTTGCACTTTTTCAAATAAGCCCCCCTTTAGTAGAAATCAAATAAATACACTAGCGCACCTAAAAGATCAAATTTTTCTTAGCTCATTTAGTTTTTACTCCACAGTAAAATTACCCCCCCTTCACCCCCAAAATAATTTCCAAAGTTTAAATTGTAAATATCTCGGAAACGGTAGGTTTTAGAGCAATTTTAAGCAAACCTTAATATTTATATAATATATAAATATTCAATAAACCCCTTTTAAATTCCTCTATAATTTCCCCCCATAAAACACCCCCCCCCCATTTTAATTAAAATCAGTAAATTCTATGTAACTTTGGCCCCCTGACTTTAAAAATTTTTTCTTTTGTACAGTAGCATTTCTTAATTTATCCCTGACCCCCCCCCATTAAAATTTGACCCCCCTTTTTGACCCCCCCTTTTACCCCCCCTCCTCAAAGTCCATACTAAGACAAAATATATGCTCAAAACCCTACCGCTCTACGAGCAAAATTGACGTAGTTACCGAGTTTTCTAGATTTAAGTTTAAGTAGTGACCGCCATCTTGGATTTTTTCAAATCCCTGTATCTCGCGAACCAGTGGTCGGATTGTATTGCGATTTTCTACACTATTATCAGCTTCATTAGGCCCTTAAATTAGATTATCTTTAACCCCCCCCGCAATCACTTTGACCCCCCCATTTTGACCCCCCATTTTTCTCCCCGTTAAATAAAGTACAGATCACAGACTCATAGCCGCCCAAAACCCTACCGCTCTGCGACAAAAACTCAGTGAGATACCGAAGTTTTAATTTTCAAAATATTTTCTATCCGCCATCTTGGAAAGTTTAAAAACCCCGTAGAACCTCGCAGGGTGGTCCGATCTCCTTGCGGTTTTTGGCTTTTGTATTGTCTGCACCTCCTCTAGACACTGACCCGGGTTGGGACTCTATTGTAGAGCACCAAATTTGCACATTAGCTGACCACATCAGGAGGTGCACCATACAGAGACCAAGGGACTCGTCGAAGTCGCGACGCGATCGGATCAAAATTGACGGAGATACGGCGGTCTAAAGTCTTGGCGGCCATCTTGTCCGCCATCTTGGAGAAACTTTGAAGCCTCATATCTCGCAAACCATACCTCTGATTTTGACGCGGTTTTTTATATTCTATAGGTCGTCCACAGGCCTATCTTAAAGTTTATTGAGACAGACTCTAGGTAGAGTCAAAAGTTTTTTTTTTATTTTTTATTTTTAAAATTTAATTGTTGAAATTTGTCACGGACCCAACCAAGTAATTGGTTACATTTAGATTAAGCTCTATTAAGAGCGCATATTGACAAAACGTAGGTAGAGCCCTACTCTATATAGAGTGGAAACTGAACTTACCGTGTTCTCACGCCGCATACACCACCCGGAAGTCTCTTGACGACACGCTGACGTTAACTGCAGCTGCTCAACCTGAAACAAAAACACACAATTAGTATAGGCATAGGAATTAGAATTAAATATAAATTTTTTTTACAACTTATACAATATTAATAACACTTAAGCGTATTTTATTAACTATTTAATACATTGACGAGTTCCTTTGACAACATGTTCGGCATGCGCACACCCGTAAAAAGGGTCAACATGGACTCGGCCGAACTCGACTCCCAAAAACCCTCGCCACAGAGTGACAAAGCAGGACCCTCGCGACAGGTAGACGACAAGGCGCAGACCTCAAACGTGAGGCGAAGCGCAGGAGAATGGGAACTTGTGACCAAGAGGAGATCCACCTCGCAACAACCCAAGTCTCCAACACCGCCAAGAAGGACTGCTTCAATAGCCCCTCCTAGACCAAAGCCTGCGATATTCTCTTCGCAAGACGGGAAATCGACAGTCCGCAGGCTACCGGTGGAGGTTCCTGGAAGCCCACCGAAGCAGGAGAAATCCCTGACCAGGACAGCGGAGGCCAAGGCCTGCCTCATGAAAGCCAAGACCAACCTCGAACAGTCGAGGAACTTAAAGACCGATATAAAATCAAACGTGACACAAGCGATAGACCGACTGTTCGAGCTGGTCAAGGAATCCGAGGCCAAGAACGCCCATAGCAGAACAGAACATGGAGAAGGCAAAAGAGAAATGTTAGAGGAGTCGGGAGGCACAGACCACCAAAGTCACAAAGACCTCAAGAAACAGATAGAAGACCACAGTAAGCTGCTTAAAGAGAATAATGAGAGGATGGAAAGCCTAAAGGAAGCAATGGAGAAACAGAAGGAGATCTTGGAGAAGACCACGTACGCGAATGCTGTGGCAGGGCCAGCCAGGAGACAACCCGGCGACCAAACTGCACTGCACTCGGTCGTGGTCTCCTCCAATGATGAAAAAGAAACTGGAGACGATATATTAAGCAGAATAAGGGAAGTAGTGAATGCTAAGGAAGGAGGAATCAAAGTAGACAGAGTGAGGAAGGCGAAGGATGGGAAGGTGATAATGGGCTGTCGAACAGAAGAGGAGAGACAGAAAGTAAAGGAAAGGCTCAGGAAAGCAGGGACGCACCTCAATGTCGAGGAAATCCAAAATAAGGACCCTCTTTTGATCCTCAGAGACGTTCTGCAGTTTCATAGCGACGAAGACGTCATTAACGCTCTGAGGAATCAAAACGGAAACATCTTTAAGCACCTCGACAAGCAGGAAGACAGGCTCGAGGTCCGCTACAGAAGGAAGGCAAGGAACCCCCACATGTGCCACATGGTCATCAAGGTGTCCCCAAGGATGTGGAACCTGATGACGGAGGCAGGAGAAGTCCACGTCGATCTCCAGAGGGTGAAAGTAGCGGACCAATCACCCCTGATACAATGCTCCATGTGCCTGGGCTACGGCCATGGCAGACGACACTGCAAGGAGACCATCGAGAAGTGCAGTCACTGCGGAGGCCCGCATATGAAGACCGAGTGCGCGGATTGGCTCAGCGGGTCCGCACCCTCCTGCTGTAACTGCAGGCATGCAAAGCTGGACTCGACTGAGCACAATGCGTTCAGCCAAGAATGTGCAGTAAGAAGGAGGTGGGACGCATTGGCGCGGGCCTCGGTAGCGTACTGCTAAAGGCTCCACAAACGACAACCCGACAGCTACACCGACCAGAGAGAAACCATACCACGTCCTCCAGGCAAATCTCCAGAGAATGGAAACTGCTACACACGAGCTCATGATTGAAGCAGAGAGAAGGAAGGTGGCACTCGCGCTGCTCCAGGAGCCATACGTGGGAGGAATAAATAGAATGAAAGGATACAGAGGAGCAAGAATCTACCAGAACGCCAACCAAGGAGATGGGACTGTAAAGGCGGCAATAGCCGTCTTTGATCCGGATCTAGACGTGATACAGTGCCCAAAACTCACCACCAATAACATCGCAGTGGTGAGGATCCGAACAAGCGCCTGGCAGATAACTGCAATATCATTCTATTTCGAGCCGAACCAACCCATAGAGCCATACCTAGAGCAGATCAGAAGAGTAACCGACGAGGCCGGACCTAGAAGAGTCATCATGGGCGGAGATGCGAACGCGAAGAGCACTTGGTGGGGCAGCAACGTGGTAGATGACAGAGGAGAAGACCTGTCGGGTACTCTCGAAGAACTGGGCTTACAGGTGCTGAACGTAGGGGACACCCCCACATTTGACACCATCCGTGGGGGAATACCCTATAGGAGCCACCCGGACGTAACGGCCTGCTCAGTCGACATGCTGGACCTGGTAGATGGATGGAGAGTAGTAGACGATCTCACGCACTCGGACCACAACGGCATCACCTTTAACATAGCGCTAAGAAAGGCAAAAGGGGTAAGCGTAAGCAGGACAACTAGACTCTACAATACAAAAAAAGCTAATTGGAGTCAGTTTCATGAGAAACTGGCCCAATTAAAATTAGATAACCATATAAATGCAACAGAAATACATAAAATAGCAAATAAAGCAGAATTAGAAAAAACAATAGTAAAATACACAAACACGATAACACAAACATGCACAGATACCATACCTAGGAAGAAAGCAAAAGAAACACTTACCATGCCGTGGTGGTCCGAGAAGCTCGCCGCACTGAAGAGGAAGTCCGTCACTTTGAAGCGTCGAATCCGATGCGCAGCGCCAGCCAGAAGACCCAGGATTGTCGATGAGTACCTGAAAGCAAGAGAAGAGTTTTTAGGGGAAGTAAAAAAGGCAAAAGTTCAAAGCTGGAAGGAGTTTTGTGGAAAGCAGGATAGGGAAGGGGTATGGGAGGGGATATATAGAGTGATCGGGAGAACAGCCACTAGACATGAAGACTTGCCCTTGGTCAAGGATGGCAGGCAGATTGACCCCAAAGAGTCGGCCAAAACTCTCGCGGATATCTTCTTCCCTGAGGATAATGAGGCAGAGGATAATACTGACCACCGACAGACCAGAAATGCAGCAAGCCAAATAAATGACTCGGAGCATGATGAGCATGACCCGCCATTTACCATACTGGAGCTGAGTACTGCGGTGGGAAGTTTTAACCCTAAGAAAGCCCCAGGAGCAGATGGCTTTACTGCCGATATCTGCAGCCACGTGATCGAGAACGATCCAGAGACCTTCCTCGCACTGGCCAACAGATGCCTGGCTCTCTCCCACTTTCCGACCATCTGGAAAGAAGCTACAGTGGTGGTTTTGAGAAAACCAGGCAAGGATGACTACACAAATCCTAAATCGTATCGCCCAATAGGATTACTGCCAGTGATGGGGAAGGTCCTGGAGAAGATGATCATTAGGCGGCTGAAGTGGCATCTTGTCCCCAGGATGAGCGCGCGCCAATATGGTTTTATGCCCAAGAAGAGCACCGAGGACTCCCTCTATGACCTGATGCACCACATTGAAGACAAGTTGGCACAGAAGAAGCTTATTACCATGGTATCACTGGACATAGAGGGAGCCTTCGATAGCGCATGGTGGCCCGCGATCAAAGTCAGGTTGGCAGAAGAAAGGTGTCCTATAAACTTGAGAAGGCTGATGGACAGCTATCTGCAGGACAGGCGGGTTAGGGTGAGGTATGCGGGGGAGGAGCACTGTAAGAACACCGAGAAGGGATGCGTACAGGGTTCGATCGGGGGCCCCATTTTGTGGAACCTCCTACTAGATCCGCTTCTGAGGGGGCTTGAACAGCGTGGGGATTACGGTCAGGCTTTCGCAGACGACGTTGTCCTGATTTTTGACGGAGACACAGCCTTAGAAGTCCAGCGACGGGCGAATGCCGCCCTCGCCTATGTTCGGGAGTGGGGTATCATGAATAAGCTCAAATTCGCACCACACAAGACCAATGCGATGGTCATTACACGGAAACTAAAACATGATACACCACTCCTGAGCATGGGAGGGGTCGACATTGGCATGTCACAGGAATTCAAGATCCTGGGGCTGACAGTAGACAGCAAGCTTACATTTAATAGCCACGCCGCAAACGTGTGCAAAAAGGCATTAAACATATACAAGCAGCTGTCTAGAGCCGCCAGGATCAGCTGGGGTCTCAGTCCCGAAGTAATCAGGATCATATACACAACCACGGTGGAGCCGGTGATTATGTACGCATCAAGCGTATGGGCACCGGCCACCAAAAAACGGAAGGTCCAGAAGCAACTCAACGCGGTTCAAAGAGGATTCACCCAGAAGCTTACCAGAGCGTACCGCACCGTCTCCCTGAACTCAGGACTGGTACTGGCCGGGATACTCCCGCTTGACCTCCGAATACAGGAGGCAGCAGCCCTGTATGAGGCCAGGAGGGGGGTGTCAAGGCCAGAGTTAAAGGACAGGGAGGTGGAACGGTTCACACCATACGCTCAGACAAAGCACCCGGCAGCACATATACGCCTGGAGTTCTCTAGCTTGATGGACCAGGAACAGGTGGATTCACACAACACCCAGGCAGTACGAATTTACACCGATGGCAGCAAGATTGAGGGTGAGGTCGGAGCAGCACTATCCCTCTGGAGTGGTGAAGCCGAGATCAAAGCCCTCAAACTTAAGCTGCTAAACTACTGCACAGTCTATCAAGCGGAACTCCTGGCGATATGTGTTGCCACGCGGGAAATCCTCAAGCGAACGGAAGCTTCCTACGGCATATATAGTGACTCCATGGCAGCGCTACAGACCGTTACCAATCATGACTCCCTCCACCCTTTAGCCGTGGAGGCTCGGGAAAACCTCACCACGAGCAGATTCCAGAATAAAGAAGTCTCTTTATTCTGGATCAAAGCCCACGCAGGTTTGGAGGGAAATGAGAGAGCGGATCTGTTGGCGAAGGAAGCTGCGACAAATAGCAAGCGACGACCGGACTATGATCGCTGCCCGGTTTCATTCGTCAAGCGACAGATTCGTCTGGAATCGCTGGGCGAATGGAACCGGAGGTATAAGGAGGGCACAACCGCCAGTACAACTAAAATGTTCTTCCCCGACGCTGTCCAAGCCTACCACACAGTTAGGAAATTTGGTCCAACTGGCATAATGACACAGATTCTCACGGGGCACGGCGGGTTCTCCGAATACCTGTATCGCTTCAGGTGTAAGGAAAACCCATCGTGCATCTGTGATCCCAGCGTCAGCGAGACGGTGGCGCACATACTGTTAGAGTGTCCCGTTTTTTCCCTACAGAGATATGAGGCTGAACAGGTACTCATGCAAAAACTTACCCTCGACAACCTAAATGAGCTGATAATAGGAAAAGATACTAGAGAGCACTTTTTAAATTATTGTATGGTAATAGCCAGTAAAGTAATAAATAGAAATAAATAGGTAAATAAATTATGTTTAAAATATATTCTAAGTAATATGTTAAATAACATAAATAAGAAAAAGATGTAAATATTACGAAGAAATCTGTACGAAATTATAAAATGTAAAATATGCAAGTGTATAAGATAAAAAACATGTAGAATAAGATAGAATAAGTATTGTTAGAAATAAGAATTGTTACATATATGTAATGTTAAAAAGACGAAAAATTTTAAGATAAGATCACCAGATATGTTAAATAAAATAAGTAGAATAGTAAACCCCCAAACCCAAATAAGGGTAAGAAATGTAACCCCATACCCGTAGTTAGTAATAAATGCAAAAGACTTTGATTCATTATACGTCAAAGGAACGAGATAAAAAAAAAAAAAAAAAAAAAAAAAAAAAACCTAACCTAACCTAACCTAACCTAACCTAACCTAACCTAACCTAACCTAACCTAACCTTTTTTTTTTTTTTTTTTTTTTTTTTTTTTTTTTTGACGCTGGGAAAAATGCGTTACGCATCCCCTCCCATGGGGATGGGAGGGGTATGTGGGACTCCCCGGTCCTGCGACCGGTATACCCACTAAACAACCCAGCGGCACTCCGGCGTCGTCTATGTGGTGAGGGACTGGGAAACCGGCAGGAGCCTTTTCATCCAGTCCCCCGCCGACGACCGCCCGCCTTGACAGCGGGGCCTCCACGCCCCCCCCTTGCAGAGGGGGGGCCCCGGGAACGACTGCGAGTGCTCAGTCGTTCCCGTCCGACGGGGGTGATGGATAAGTGCAATGCAGGAGGAGGCGTCCCCACGCCTGCCTCCCGCTATCCATCACCAGAGGGAGAGGAGGCGACTATGGCCGCCTTCTCCCACCTCTTCTCCGCCTACGCAGAGGCGCCGCGAGAGGATCTTCCTCCCGCGCGCGCTCTGCCGCCTCCTTCTGGGACATCACGTCCTCGCAGAAGGAGGCGACCGCTGCCCAGGCCCCCTCGCTCTCCAGCATGGAATGAACCACGCTGGGAAGCGAGAGGTCCTGCCCCACTGCCGCGACCAGGGCGTGGCGCGGCTCGGACCACGACGGGCACACCTCGAGGGTGTGCTGCGCCGTGTCCTCCGTCGCGCCACAGGCGTGGCACGACGGCGTTCCCTCTCTTCCGATCCGGTGCAGGTACGATCCGAAGCATCCATGCCCGGATAGCACCTGCACCAGACGGAAAGAGAGGAAGCCGTGGGACCTCTCGAGCCAATCACGCAGGATTGGCCCGAGAGCATCCAACGTTCTGCGGCCGAACGTGGCAGAGGCGAGGTCCTCCGTCCAGTGTTGGACGACTGCGTCCCTCGCCTCTCGCCGCACGGCCTCCCGCTCTTCTGGGGCCGGGCGCTCCCCGAGAGCCCTGCGCCCCGCCGTCCACTCATATACTCTGGCGAGCACCCACGCCTCGAGCTCCCAAGGAGGGGTGCCCGCCAGAGCGCATGAGGCCGCGAAGCCTACCGAGCGGTAGGCTCTCGCCACCCGCTGCGCGATGGCCCTTTGGGGCCTTCGGATCACGGTGGCGTTCTCCCTCCTATGGAGGGAGTCCGCCCAGATCGGGGCCCCGTAGAGGGCCATGCTCTTCAGGATGCCGGCATACAGCTGCCGGCATCGCGCTTTGGGCCCTCCCAGATTTGGGAGGAGCCACGAGAGCGCCCCCGCGGCCTTCAGCAGGCGCGCTGACAGCCCGCTAAAGTGCGGGCTGAAACGCCACCTGCTGTCGAGCACTAGGCCCAGATATTTCATCTGGGCCTTCACTTCGACCCTGACGCCCTCCACCACGATGTGGGCGTCAGTGGGGATGCGCTGCCGAGGCCCGTGGAAAAACACGGCCTCGGTCTTGTGCAGCGCCACCCCCAATCCAAGCCGGCGGATCCTTCCAGCGACCAGGGATCCGCCGGCCGAGGCCAGGCTCGCCGCCTCCCGAAAATCTCTCCCCCGGGCAGTGAGAAGAGTGTCATCTGCATAGCAGATGACACTCGTGCCCCGGAGGAGAGCTCCCCGCAGGAGCCAGTCGAAACCGATGTTCCACAGGAGTGGGCCTAAAACCGACCCCTGTGGAACACCGGACCCCACGCCGTACCGCCGCATCTGGCCCGCCTTGTCTACCAGGAGGACCGCTCGGTCCTCCAGGTAGCTGGCCAGCAGCCTCCGCAGATACCGAGGCACCCCGTGGTAACGGAGTGCCTCAAGTATCGTAGAGTGGGGGACGGAGTTGAAGGCGTTGGCTATGTCGAATGACACAGCCAAAACCCCGTCCCCCACCTCCACGGCCTCCCGCACTTGGCCCTTCAACCGGGCCAGCGCGTCCACCGTCGAACGCCCCCTTCGGAAACTGAATTGGGCGTCCGACAGATTCGGCCCCACCTCCGCCAGAAGGCCATTCAGCCTTCTGGCGATTACCCCCTCAAACATCTTACCGACCTCATCGAGAAGAACGATGGGCCGGTATGCCGAGGGGGAGTCCGCCGGGCGTCCCTCCTTTCGGAGGAGGCATAATTGCCCCTCCTTCCAAGGTTTCGGGAACCTCCCAGACACGAAGCACGCGCTGAAGAGGTCCCGAAACCTTTGCCCCATTTGAGTGGTGGCGATGGCCACCACCCGTGCGGGGACGCCGTCCGGCCCTGGGGCCGTCTTCTTGGTGCGGAGGCGGATAGTCTCCGCACCAAGTTCCTCCGCCTCGACCGGAGGGACCTCCTCCTCTGGCGGAGCTGCTCCCCGCGGAGGGTCCATTGCTGGTGGGGTGAAGTTGGTTCCTGAAGGAAACAGGGACCGAACCACCCCATCCAGCAATGCCGGCTCCAGGGACTCCGTCAGTGGGGGACCAAAGGGGCGCAGTTTGTTCCGCGCCGCCTTGTATGGTCTCCCGTACGGGTCCCTGTCGAGACCCTCGAGCATCTCGGCTCGCGCCGCGTCTTTGGCGGCGCTCATTGCCGTCTTGAGGACCTTCTTAGCCTCTACGTAAGAGGCATATAGAAGGTCCTCTTGCTCGGGGTATCGCCGCCTGCGCCGCCGACTCCGCGCATACGCCCGCCTCGCCGCCACGCAGGCGGACCGCAGCCCCGCTAGCCCCTCCGACCACCAATAGACGGCGCGACGGGGAGGCGGGCGGCGGGACCGAGGCATGCTGGCGTCGCACACCTCGGTCAGGGACCTCCGCAGCTGGGCTGCTGCGGAGTCCACGTCCAGGACGTCGACCGGAGGGGCGAGCCAGTCCTGGACGAGCGCCGCCTCCTTAGCCGCCTCACGGTCGAGGCGGGTAAGGGCCCACCGCGGAAAGGGGGATCGGCCCGAGGGGGCCGTCCTCCCGGGGCTCTGGGTGGAGACGTCGAACCGCACATAGCGGTGGTCCGACAAAGTCTCCACCAGCTCCACCCGCCAGTTCACAACGCGGGCGGCTAGGACGGGGGTGGCGAACGAAACGTCCACCACTGACCCTCCCCGTTGCCGCACACACGTGTGAACCGCCCCCCTGTTGAGGAGGGACACGCCAGACGAGGCCGCCCAGAATTCGACGGCGCGCCCTCGGACGTTGCAAGAGGCGGCCGGGTTGCCCCAGGCCGCCGACTTGGCGTTCAGGTCGCCCAACACGGCGACCTGGCGCGGCGCCGCCCTCCCGACAACAGCGGTGAGGACTTCGAGAAAATTCTCGAAGTCCTGTAGAGGGCGGTTTGGGGAGAAATATACGCCCACCAAGGCTATTTCCCCCCACGCGGCGGCCACGTATCCCGGTCCCCTCTCTAAAAGCGAGAGGGGAGGGGAGTCTGTGGAAGACCGCGACAACAAAGCTACCAAGCCGTCCCGATCACCCAACCAACTGTCGGGGACCGAGTACGGCTCGGCGACTACCGCCACGTCCACCAACCACTCAGCCATGACCTGCATGAGCAGGTCCTGAGCTGTTTTGCAGTGGTTGGTGTTCGCCTGGAGGATGCGATGCCTATCCATCATTCGGACATCGCACCCTCCTCATCAGCCGCCGAGGCTCCCGCTTCGGGGTCGGCGGTCTCAGCGGCAGGCGGGGCCGTCGCCTGCGCTTTGCCCTTCTTTAGGGGAGGCCTGCAGTTCCTCCCCTTCATAATGTGCCCCGCTGGGCGACCGCTGGCTGCGCATATTGCACAGCGCGGCGTGGCGGCCGTGCAGGAGACGGACTTGTGCCCGTCCTGGCCGCAGCGGTAGCAACTGTCCGTCCTATCCACCAGGGACGGACAGAGGGCCCGCGTGTGTCCGATTCCGAAGCACTTGAAGCAGCGCATAGGCTGATCTTCAAGTGCTCGGACTCGGCAGGTGCTGAACCCTACCGAGAACCGTCCTTTCGCGAGGACGGCTTTGGCCGCGACGACTGGGCACTCGAGGCGGATAGTGCCCATGCCACCGCGGCCGGGTCTGATGTCCCGGCCCTGCACCGCTGCGACATCGCAGCCCCCTACAGCTGCGATCGCCGCCACCACCTCCTCTTTGGTGACCGAATCGTCCAGATCGGTCACCTCCAAGGCCGCAGACTTAACTGGCCTAGCCACTTTGGCTGCGTCCGCGATGACCTCTCGCAACTTGGTTGCGAAGAGGTCCGCGTTTGTGCCGCCCTGGGCCCCCGGGAACTCGAAGATTCGAGCCCCGGCTTGGGTCCGGCGGCACGTGACCGCTCCGATCCCGAGTTGGGTGGGATCGGCGTTGGTACGAGCCCGTTTGAGGACGGACTCGTACGTCTCCCCGCGTTCAGCAGCCTCCGCGGTGAGCGTCACCACGACGGCTGCAGATTTGGGAGGAACCAAAGGTTTCCTCCCACCGGCGGAGGCCCTTTCGGCTGCGGGGGCAGCGGCGGCGGGCTTGGGGGCCGTTTTCTTCCCCTTCCCCTTACCCTTTCCCCTTCCCTTGCCTGTCGCCTGGGACGGGCAGGAAGGGGTGGGGGCAGGGGTGGTAGGGGCGGCGGCCGTTCCCGTCTTTTTGGCCTTGCCCTTTCCCCTCTTGACCACTTTCGTCCAAGGCTGGTTGGACGGAGTGGTAGAAGGGAGAAGGGGGTCCTCCTTTTGGGAGGATGGCCCCGGCTTATTCTGCCTCTTGTCCGCCGCTAGCGGCGGTCGGAGGCGCTTTTCGGGCAGGAGCCTGTCCTCGATGCCATCGAGGCAGGCTCTTGTGAAGGCCCTTTCCTCCATCACAACCTTGCGGATGATATCCTCAAGGTTGGAGGAGGAAGAGGGAACTTCCGCCGCCGGCCTAGGCTCCGCCTGCGTAGGTCGGGCCGTGGCTTCCGCAACCTAACCTTTTTTTTTTTTTTTTTTTTTTTTTTTTGACGAGGAGGAATCTGCAACCAGATTTCCACTCGCATTGAGGGTGCAAGCGGAATATGTGAGGTTGTCCGTCTAAAAAACGACGGAGCACTCACTAAACCTCCCCGGTGACCAGCCTCGATGCATGTCAAAGGGATCCGGGATCTCCATACGGAACGCACCGGTTCCCTTCTCGCAAAGTGCTGCAGGCCGCAGCCCTTCCCCGGAGTGGCAAGCCACTCCAGCACCCTCCCGGTGCGTACGGCAGAACACGTCACTCATGTTAACTGCCGCCCTCCCTGGGTTCGTTGTACGGGTAGCCGGGAGCCCTCACTCCGACTACCCACGAAACCCAGCGCGCCGCTCAGTCCCACAAGAGTCTCCCCGACTCTGCGAATACCTTGCGGCGAGACGCCGGCACTGAGATCCCATCTCTAATGCCTGCTTGGGTGCGTGCAGTGGATTACACTCGCGGAATCCACCTTCCCTTTCGGGCACACACACACCAAGCACGTCCCCGCTTCAACCACTGCACCCTCAATGAAGAGACTCGTGGAAGAAGCCCCCATACCCTCCTCGGTCCCACAAAGGTCTCCCCGACCCAGCGAATACCGAGCGGGCGGACGTTTTGCAAGGAGGGATAAAATCCCTTCTTGCCTGCTGGATGCATACGACGGCCCCCCCTCGCAAAAGGGCCGCCGCCCCTCCCGAGATCCAGTGACGAAACAGACGTGGGCCAATCTGCTCGTCAAGGACCCCAGGATCATTTGGTCCCACACGAGGGTCTCCCCGACCCTGCTAATGTGGCACCAAACGGCCGAAAGCTTGCGCGGGAACGAGGCGAGTGTCCTTTGCCAACTAACGACTGGGAAATGCACACCGAGCACGTCCCCGCCTCGTCTACTGCGCCTTCTGCTACACCAGAAGGACGCGCAGAGAAGCAACCACCACAACGCCCCTTGCGTTGGGCCCCCCCCCCCTGGTGTTTGGTCCGCGCCGGTATACCGGTAGCCCCCATATCTGGAGGCCGTTCCCCTATCCGCCACCTGGGGACGCGCCACGTCGGGGTTCACCTCCCCGCCCACTAGGACATCCTAGCAGGTCCGTGGTCCGCAACCTAACCTAACCTAACCTTTTTTTTTTTTTTTTTTTTTTTTGACGCTGGGAAAAATGCGTTACGCATCCCCTCCCATGGGGATGGGAGGGGTATGTGGGACTCCCCGGTCCTACGACCGGTATACCCACTAAACAACCCAGCGGCACTCCGGCGTCGTCTATGTGGTGAGGGACTGGGAAACCGGCAGGAGCCTTTTCATCCAGTCCCCCGCCGACGACCGCCCGCCTTGACAGCGGGGCCTCCACGCCCCCCCTTGCAGAGGGGGGCCCGGGAACAACTGCGAGTGCTCAGTCGTTCCCGTCCGACGGGGGTGATGGATATGTGCAATGCGGGAGGAGGCGTCCCCACGCCTGCCTCCCGCTATCCATCACCAGAGGAAGGAGGAGGCGACTATTGCCGCCTTCTCCCACCCCTTCTCCGCCTACGCAGAGGCGCCGCGAGAGGATCTTCCTCCCGCGCGCGCTCTGCCGCCTCCTTCTGGGACATCACGTCCTCGCAGAAGGAGGCGACCGCTGCCCAGGCCCCCTCGCTCTCCAGCATGGAATGAACCACGCTGGGAAGCGAGAGGTCCGGCCCCACTGCCGCGACCAGGGCACGGCGCGGCTCGGACCACGACGGGCACACCTCGAGGGTGTGCTGCGCCGTGTCCTCCGTCGCGCCACAGTCGTGGCACGACGGGTCCCCCTCTCTTCCGATCCGGTGCAGGTACGATCCGAAGCATCCATGCCCGGATAGCACCTGCACCAGACGGAAAGAGAGGAAGCCGTGGGACCTCTCGAGCCAATCGCGCAGGATTGGCCCGAGAGCGTCCAACGTTCTGCGGCCGAACGTGGCAGAGGCGAGGTCCTCCGTCCAGTGTTGGACGACCGCGTCCCTCGCCTCTCGCCGCACGGCCTCCCGCTCTTCTGGGGCCGGGCGCTCGCCGAGAGCCCTGCGCCCCGCCGTCCACTCATACACTCTGGCGAGCACCCACGCCTCGAGCTCCCAAGGAGGGGTGCCCGCCAGAGCGCATGAGGCCGCGAAGCCTACCGAACGGTAGGCCCTCGCCACCCGCTGCGCGATGGCCCTTTGGGGCCTGCGGATCACGGTGGCGTTCTCCCTCCTATGGAGGGAGTCCGCCCAGATCGGGGCCCCGTACAGGGCCATGCTCTTAAGGATGCCGGCATACAGCTGCCGGCATCGCGCTTTGGGCCCTCCCAGATTTGGGAGGAGCCACGAGAGCGCCCCCGCGGCCTTCAGCAGGCGCACTGACAGCCCGCTAAAGTGCGGGCTGAAGCGCCACCTGCTGTCGAGCACAAGGCCCAGATATTTCATCTGGGCCTTCACTTCTACCCTGACGCCCTCCACGACGATGTGGGCGTCAGTGGGGATGCGCTGCCGAGGCCCGTGGAAAAACACGGCCTCGGTCTTGTGCAGCGCCACCCCCAATCCAAGCCGGCGGATCCTTCCAGCGACCAGCGATCCGCCGGCCGAGGCCAGGCTCGCCGCCTCCCGAAAATCTCTCCCCCGGGCAGTGAGAAGAGTGTCATCTGCATAGCAGATGACACTCGTGCCCCGGAGGAGAGCTCCCCGCAAGAGCCAGTCGAATCCGATGTTCCACAGGAGTGGACCTAAGACCGACCCCTGTGGAACACCGGACCCCGCGCCGTACCGCCGCAGCTGGCCAGCTTTGTCCACCAGGAGAACCGCTCGGTCCTCCAGGTAGCTGGCCAGCAGCCTTCGCAGATACTGAGGCACCCCGTGGTAGCGGAGCGCCTCAAGTATCGTCGAGTGGGGGACGGAGTTAAAGGCGTTGGCTATGTCAAATGACACAGCCAAAACCCCGTCCCCCACCTCCACGGCCTCCCGCACTTGGCCCTTCAACCGGGCCAGCGCGTCCACTGTCGAACGCCCCCTTCGGAAACCGAATTGGGCGTCCGACAGATTCGGCCCCACCTCCGCCAGAAGGCCATTCAGCCTTCTGGCGATTACCCCCTCAAACATCTTACCGACCTCATCGAGAAGAACGATGGGCCGGTATGCCGAGGGGGAGTCCGCCGGGCGTCCCTCCTTTCGGAGGAGGCATAATTGCCCCTCCTTCCAAGGTTTCGGGAACCTCCCAGACACGAAGCACGCGCTGAAGAGGTCCCGAAACCTTTGCCCCATGTGAGTGGTGGCGATGGCCACCACCCGTGCAGGGACGCCGTCCGGCCCTGGGGCCGTCTTCTTGGCGCGGAGGCGAATGATCTCCGCGCCAAGTTCCTCCGCCTCGACCGGAGGGACCTCCTCCTCCGGCGGAGCTGCCCCCCGCGGAGGGTCCATTGCTGGTGGGGTGAAGTTGGTCCCTGAAGGAAACAGGGACCTAACCACCCCATCCAGCAATGCCGGCTCCAGGGACTCCGTCAGTGGGGGACCAAAGGGGCGCAGTTTGTTCCGCGCCGCCTTGTATGGTCTCCCGTACGGGTCCCTGTCTAGACCCTCGAGCATCTCGGCTCGCGCCGCGTCTTTGGCGGCGCTCATTGCCGCCTTGAGGACCTTCTTCGCCTCTACGTAAGAGGCGTACAGAAGGTCTTCGTGCTCGGGGTCTCGCCGACTGCGCCGTCGACTCCGCGCATATGCCCGCCTTGCCGCCACGCAGGCGGACCGCAGCCCTGCTAGCCCCTCCGACCACCAATAGACGGCGCGACGGGGAGGCGGGCGGCGGGACCGAGGCATGCTGGAGTCGCACACCTCGGTCAGGGACCTCCGCAGCTGGGCCGCTGCGGAGTCCACGTCCAGAACGTCGACCGGAGGGGCGAGCCAGTCCTGGACGAGCGCCGCCTCCTTAGCCGCCTCACGGTCGAGGCGGGTAAGGGCCCACCGCGGAAAGGGGGATCGGCCTGAAGGGGCCGTCCTCCTGGGGCTCTGGGTGGAGACGTCGAACCGCACGTATCGGTGATCCGACAATGTCTCCACCAGTTCCACCCGCCAGTTCACTACGCGGGCGGCTAGGACGGGGGTGGCGAACGAGACGTCCACCACTGACCCTCCCCGTTGCCGCACACACGTGTGGACCGCCCCCCTGTTGAGGAGGGACACACCAGACGAGGCCGCCCAAAACTCGACGGCGCGCCCTCGGACGTTGCAAGAGGCGGCCGGGTTGCCCCAGGCCGCCGACTTGGCGTTTAGGTCGCCCAACACGGCGACCTGGCGCGGCGCCGCCCTCCCGACAACAGCGGTGAGGACTTCGAGAAAATTTTCGAAGTCCTGTAGAGGGCGGTTTGGGGAGAAATATACGCCCACCAAGGCTATTTCCCCCCACGCGGCGGCCACGTATCCCGGTCCCCTCTCTAAAAGCGAGAGGGGAGGGGAGTCTGTGGAAGACCGCGACAACAAAGCTACCAAGCCGTCTCGATCACCCAACCAACTGTCGGGGACCGAGTACGGCTCGGCGACTACCGCCACGTCCACCAACCACTCAGCCATGACCTGCATGAGCAGGTCCTGGGCTGTTTTGCAGTGGTTGGTGTTCGCCTGGAGGATGCGATGCCTATCCATCATTCGGACATCGCACCCTCCTCATCAGCCGCCGAGGCTCCCGCTTCGGGGTCGGCGGTCTCAGCGGCAGGCGGGGCCGTCGCCTGCGCTTTGCCCTTCTTTAGGGGAGGCCTGCAGTTCCTCCCCTTCATGATGTGCCCCGCTGGGCGACCGCTGGCTGCGCATATTGCACAGCGCGGCGTGGCGGCCGTGCAGGAGACGGACTTGTGCCCGTCCTGGCCGCAGCGGTAGCAACTGTCCGTCCTATCCACCAGGGACGGACAGAGGGCCCGCGTGTGTCCGATTCCGAAGCACTTGAAGCAGCGCATAGGCTGATCTTCAAGTGCTCGGACTCGGCAGGTGCTGAACCCTACCGAGAACCGTCCTTTCGCGAGGACGGCTTTGGCCGCGACGACTGGGCACTCGAGGCGGATAGTGCCCATGCCACCGCGGCCGGGTCTGATGTCCCGGCCCTGCACCGCTGCGACATCGCAGCCCCCTACAGCTGCGATCGCCGCCACCACCTCCTCTTTGGTGACCGAATCGTCCAGATCGGTCACCTCCAAGGCCGCAGACTTCACGGGTCTGGCCACCTTGGCCGCGTCCGCGATGACCTCTCGCAACTTGGTTGCGAAGAGGTCCGCGTTTGTGCCACCCTGGGCCCCCGGGAACTCGAAGATTCGAGCCCCAGCTGCGGTCCGGCGGCACGTGACCGCTCCGATCCCAAGTTGGGTGGGATCGGCGTTGGTACGAGCCCGTTTTAGTACGGACTCGTACGTCTCCCCGCGTTCAGCAGCCTCCGCGGTGAGCGTCACCACGACGGCTGCGGATTTGGGAGGAACCAAAGGTTTCCTCCCACCGGCGGGGGCCCTTTTCGCTGCAGGGGCAGCGGCGGCGGGCTTGGGGGCCGTTTTCTTCCCCTTCCCCTTACCCTTTCCCCTTCCCATGCCTGTCGCCTGGGACGGGCAGGAAGGGGTGGGGGCAGGGGTGGTAGAGGCGGCGGCCGTTCCCGTCTCCTTGGCCTTGCCCTTTCCCCTCTTGACCACTTTCGTCCAAGGCTGGTTGGACGGAGTGGTAGAAGGGAGAAGGGGGTCCTCCTTTTGGGAGGACGGCCCCGGCTTATTCTGCCTCTTGTCCGCCGCTAGCGGCGGTCGGAGGCGCTTTTCGGGCAGCAGCCTGTCCTCGATGCCATCGAGGCAGGCTCTTGTGAAGGCCCTTTCCTCCATCACAACCTTGCGGATGATATCCTCAAGGTTGGAGGAGGAAGAGGGAACTTCCGCCGCCGGCCTAGGCTCCGCCTGCGTAGGTCGGGCCGTGGCTTCCGCCGCCGGCCTAGGCTCCGCCTGCGCAGGTCGGGCCGTGGCTTCAGCCAGCTTCGTGTGCAGCTGGCTGACCTCCGACTGCAGGCGGTCGACTTTCGCCTGCAGCTGCCGCGTCTCGTCCGTGGCTGTGCGCTGCACAAGCTCACAGACGATGCCACGCATGCTCGCGGCCCTACTTTTCAGGGACTTCTGGAAAGTCCCCTTCAGGTTGGAGGACTTGGAGGCGACCTGGGTGATCTCCTCCGCGTCCTCCTGCGCCATGCGCTCCAGCTCGACCAGGGAGTGGTCGGCGTACAGCACGCAGGATGCGCCGTACCCGGCCTTGGCCCGCGCGGTGCGCGCCTGCTGCTCCTTGGCAGCGACCTGCTCCTCCAGGTCCTGCTGGAGCTGCGCCCGACGGGTCAGGCTCAGCTGGCGTCGCGCGTCCTCCAAACCCACGTCGTGGGTGTCGGCGATGGCAGCTACAGATGAAGGCTTTTTGGCCTTCACCTTGCGCCTCGACCTCCCTTTCCTGGACGAGTCCGAGCTGGACCCGTCCTTCATGAAGGCCCGCTTGAGCGGTCCTCCCTCGATCGCGATCGGACCAACGTCCGACTCACTGTCGGAGTCCGACAGCTCGCCCGCACTGCCAAATAGGCTGACTGCGGATGCAGCCACCGCAACCGACGCGCGCTCGTCGGTATGGCCCTGAGAAGGGCCTTCGAGTTGGCCCTGAGAAGGGCCTTTTGGTTGGCCCTGAGAAGGGCCTTTGGGTTGGCCCTGAGAAGGGCCTTTTAGGAAACGCCCGGAGGCGTCCCGCACAAATTTTTTAGGCATAGCCTCCGCCGGTGTTGTAGATTCCCGCATAAAAACTCTACAACGCACAGTGCACTTTAGCCGAGCTCAGTCTGCCACTCCGTTACGGTGGTCAGACTGAGTCGTTTCCAGGGGACGCGACGTGGACGCAAGCACTGTGGGGGGTCCCCCAACCTAACCTAACCTAACCTAACCTAACCTTTTTTTTTTTTTTTTTTTTTTTTTTTTTTTTTTTTTTTTTTGACGCTGGGAAAAATGCGTTACGCATCCCCTCCCATGGGGATGGGAGGGGTATGTGGGACTCCCCGGTCCTACGACCGGTATACCCACTAAACAACCCAGCGGCACTCCGGCGTCGTCTATGTGGTGAGGGACTGGGAAACCGGCAGGAGCCTTTTCATCCAGTCCCCCGCCGACGACCGCCCGCCTTGACAGCGGGGCCTCCACGCCCCCCCCTTGCAGAGGGGGGGCCCCGGGAACGACTGCGAGTGCTCAGTCGTTCCCGTCCGACGGGGGTGATGGATAAGTGCAATGCAGGAGGAGGCGTCCCCACGCCTGCCTCCCGCTATCCATCACCAGAGGGAGAGGAGGCGACTATGGCCGCCTTCTCCCACCTCTTCTCCGCCTACGCAGAGGCGCCGCGAGAGGATCTTCCTCCCGCGCGCGCTCTGCCGCCTCCTTCTGGGACATCACGTCCTCGCAGAAGGAGGCGACCGCTGCCCAGGCCCCCTCGCTCTCCAGCATGGAATGAACCACGCTGGGAAGCGAGAGGTCCTGCCCCACTGCCGCGACCAGGGCGTGGCGCGGCTCGGACCACGACGGGCACACCTCGAGGGTGTGCTGCGCCGTGTCCTCCGTCGCGCCACAGGCGTGGCACGACGGCGTTCCCTCTCTTCCGATCCGGTGCAGGTACGATCCGAAGCATCCATGCCCGGATAGCACCTGCACCAGACGGAAAGAGAGGAAGCCGTGGGACCTCTCGAGCCAATCACGCAGGATTGGCCCGAGAGCATCCAACGTTCTGCGGCCGAACGTGGCAGAGGCGAGGTCCTCCGTCCAGTGTTGGACGACTGCGTCCCTCGCCTCTCGCCGCACGGCCTCCCGCTCTTCTGGGGCCGGGCGCTCCCCGAGAGCCCTGCGCCCCGCCGTCCACTCATATACTCTGGCGAGCACCCACGCCTCGAGCTCCCAAGGAGGGGTGCCCGCCAGAGCGCATGAGGCCGCGAAGCCTACCGAGCGGTAGGCTCTCGCCACCCGCTGCGCGATGGCCCTTTGGGGCCTTCGGATCACGGTGGCGTTCTCCCTCCTATGGAGGGAGTCCGCCCAGATCGGGGCCCCGTAGAGGGCCATGCTCTTCAGGATGCCGGCATACAGCTGCCGGCATCGCGCTTTGGGCCCTCCCAGATTTGGGAGGAGCCACGAGAGCGCCCCCGCGGCCTTCAGCAGGCGCGCTGACAGCCCGCTAAAGTGCGGGCTGAAACGCCACCTGCTGTCGAGCACTAGGCCCAGATATTTCATCTGGGCCTTCACTTCGACCCTGACGCCCTCCACCACGATGTGGGCGTCAGTGGGGATGCGCTGCCGAGGCCCGTGGAAAAACACGGCCTCGGTCTTGTGCAGCGCCACCCCCAATCCAAGCCGGCGGATCCTTCCAGCGACCAGGGATCCGCCGGCCGAGGCCAGGCTCGCCGCCTCCCGAAAATCTCTCCCCCGGGCAGTGAGAAGAGTGTCATCTGCATAGCAGATGACACTCGTGCCCCGGAGGAGAGCTCCCCGCAGGAGCCAGTCGAAACCGATGTTCCACAGGAGTGGGCCTAAAACCGACCCCTGTGGAACACCGGACCCCACGCCGTACCGCCGCATCTGGCCCGCCTTGTCTACCAGGAGGACCGCTCGGTCCTCCAGGTAGCTGGCCAGCAGCCTCCGCAGATACCGAGGCACCCCGTGGTAACGGAGTGCCTCAAGTATCGTAGAGTGGGGGACGGAGTTGAAGGCGTTGGCTATGTCGAATGACACAGCCAAAACCCCGTCCCCCACCTCCACGGCCTCCCGCACTTGGCCCTTCAACCGGGCCAGCGCGTCCACCGTCGAACGCCCCCTTCGGAAACCGAATTGGGCGTCCGACAGATTCGGCCCCACCTCCGCCAGAAGGCCATTCAGCCTTCTGGCGATTACCCCCTCAAACATCTTACCGACCTCATCGAGAAGAACGATGGGCCGGTATGCCGAGGGGGAGTCCGCCGGGCGTCCCTCCTTTCGGAGGAGGCATAATTGCCCCTCCTTCCAAGGTTTCGGGAACCTCCCAGACACGAAGCACGCGCTGAAGAGGTCCCGAAACCTTTGCCCCATTTGAGTGGTGGCGATGGCCACCACCCGTGCGGGGACGCCGTCCGGCCCTGGGGCCGTCTTCTTGGTGCGGAGGCGGATAGTCTCCGCACCAAGTTCCTCCGCCTCGACCGGAGGGACCTCCTCCTCTGGCGGAGCTGCTCCCCGCGGAGGGTCCATTGCTGGTGGGGTGAAGTTGGTTCCTGAAGGAAACAGGGACCGAACCACCCCATCCAGCAATGCCGGCTCCAGGGACTCCGTCAGTGGGGGACCAAAGGGGCGCAGTTTGTTCCGCGCCGCCTTGTATGGTCTCCCGTACGGGTCCCTGTCGAGACCCTCGAGCATCTCGGCTCGCGCCGCGTCTTTGGCGGCGCTCATTGCCGTCTTGAGGACCTTCTTAGCCTCTACGTAAGAGGCATATAGAAGGTCCTCTTGCTCGGGGTATCGCCGCCTGCGCCGCCGACTCCGCGCATACGCCCGCCTCGCCGCCACGCAGGCGGACCGCAGCCCCGCTAGCCCCTCCGACCACCAATAGACGGCGCGACGGGGAGGCGGGCGGCGGGACCGAGGCATGCTGGCGTCGCACACCTCGGTCAGGGACCTCCGCAGCTGGGCTGCTGCGGAGTCCACGTCCAGGACGTCGACCGGAGGGGCGAGCCAGTCCTGGACGAGCGCCGCCTCCTTAGCCGCCTCACGGTCGAGGCGGGTAAGGGCCCACCGCGGAAAGGGGGATCGGCCCGAGGGGGCCGTCCTCCCGGGGCTCTGGGTGGAGACGTCGAACCGCACATAGCGGTGGTCCGACAAAGTCTCCACCAGCTCCACCCGCCAGTTCACAACGCGGGCGGCTAGGACGGGGGTGGCGAACGAAACGTCCACCACTGACCCTCCCCGTTGCACTGTGGGGGGTCCCCCAACCTAACCTAACCTAACCTAACCTTTTTTTTTTTTTTTTTTTTTGACGCTGGGAAAAATGCGTTACGCATCCCCTCCCATGGGGATGGGAGGGGTATGTGGGACTCCCCGGTCCTGCGACCGGTATACCCACTAAACAACCCAGCGGCACTCCGGCGTCGTCTATGTGGTGAGGGACTGGGAAACCGGCAGGAGCCTTTTCATCCAGTCCCCCGCCGACGACCGCCCGCCTTGACAGCGGGGCCTCCACGCCCCCCCCTTGCAGAGGGGGGGCCCCGGGAACGACTGCGAGTGCTCAGTCGTTCCCGTCCGACGGGGGTGATAGATAAGTGCAATGCAGGAGGAGGCGTCCCCACGCCTGCCTCCCGCTATCCATCACCAGAGGGAGAGGAGGCGACTATGGCCGCCTTCTCCCACCTCTTCTCCGCCTACGCAGAGGCGCCGCGAGAGGATCTTCCTCCCGCGCGCGCTCTGCCGCCTCCTTCTGGGACATCACGTCCTCGCAGAAAGAGGCGACCGCTGCCCAGGCCCCCTCGCTCTCCAGCATGGAATGAACCACGCTGGGAAGCGAGAGGTCCTGCCCCACTGCCGCGACCAGGGCGTGGCGCGGCTCGGACCACGACGGGCACACCTCGAGGGTGTGCTGCGCCGTGTCCTCCGTCGCGCCACAGGCGTGGCACGACGGCGTTCCCTCTCTTCCGATCCGGTGCAGGTACGATCCGAAGCATCCATGCCCGGATAGCACCTGCACCAGACGGAAAGAGAGGAAGCCGTGGGACCTCTCGAGCCAATCACGCAGGATTGGCCCGAGAGCATCCAGCGTTCTGCGGCCGAACGTGGCAGAGGCGAGGTCCTCCGTCCAGTGTTGGACGACTGCGTCCCTCGCCTCTCGCCGCACGGCCTCCCGCTCTTCTGGGGCCGGGCGCTCCCCGAGAGCCCTGCGCCCCGCCGTCCACTCATATACTCTGGCGAGCACCCACGCCTCGAGCTCCCAAGGAGGGGTGCCCGCCAGAGCGCATGAGGCCGCGAAGCCTACCGAGCGGTAGGCTCTCGCCACCCGCTGCGCGATGGCCCTTTGGGGCCTTCGGATCACGGTGGCGTTCTCCCTCCTATGGAGGGAGTCCGCCCAGATCGGGGCCCCGTAGAGGGCCATGCTCTTCAGGATGCCGGCATACAGCTGCCGGCATCGCGCTTTGGGCCCTCCCAGATTTGGGAGGAGCCACGAGAGCGCCCCCGCGGCCTTCAGCAGGCGCGCTGACAGCCCGCTAAAGTGCGGGCTGAAACGCCACCTGCTGTCGAGCACAAGGCCCAGATATTTCATCTGGGCCTTCACTTCGACCCTGACGCCCTCCACCACGATGTGGGCGTCAGTGGGGATGCGCTGCCGAGGCCCGTGGAAAAACACGGCCTCGGTCTTGTGCAGCGCCACCCCCAATCCAAGCCGGCGGATCCTTCCAGCGACCAGGGATCCGCCGGCCGAGGCCAGGCTCGCCGCCTCCCGAAAATCTCTCCCCCGGGCAGTGAGAAGAGTGTCATCTGCATAGCAGATGACACTCGTGCCCCGGAGGAGAGCTCCCCGCAGGAGCCAGTCGAAACCGATGTTCCACAGGAGTGGGCCTAAAACCGACCCCTGTGGAACACCGGACCCCACGCCGTACCGCCGCATCTGGCCCGCCTTGTCTACCAGGAGGACCGCTCGGTCCTCCAGGTAGCTGGCCAGCAGCCTCCGCAGATACCGAGGCACCCCGTGGTAACGGAGTGCCTCAAGTATCGTAGAGTGGGGGACGGAGTTGAAGGCGTTGGCTATGTCGAATGACACAGCCAAAACCCCGTCCCCCACCTCCACGGCCTCCCGCACTTGGCCCTTCAACCGGGCCAGCGCGTCCACCGTCGAACGCCCCCTTCGGAAACCGAATTGGGCGTCCGACAGATTCGGCCCCACCTCCGCCAGAAGGCCATTCAGCCTTCTGGCGATTACCCCCTCAAACATCTTACCGACCTCATCGAGAAGAACGATGGGCCGGTATGCCGAGGGGGAGTCCGCCGGGCGTCCCTCCTTTCGGAGGAGGCATAATTGCCCCTCCTTCCAAGGTTTCGGGAACCTCCCAGACACGAAGCACGCGCTGAAGAGGTCCCGAAACCTTTGCCCCATTTGAGTGGTGGCGATGGCCACCACCCGTGCGGGGACGCCGTCCGGCCCTGGGGCCGTCTTCTTGGTGCGGAGGCGGATAGTCTCCGCACCAAGTTCCTCCGCCTCGACCGGAGGGACCTCCTCCTCTGGCGGAGCTGCTCCCCGCGGAGGGTCCATTGCTGGTGGGGTGAAGTTGGTTCCTGAAGGAAACAGGGACCGAACCACCCCATCCAGCAATGCCGGCTCCAGGGACTCCGTCAGTGGGGGACCAAAGGGGCGCAGTTTGTTCCGCGCCGCCTTGTATGGTCTCCCGTACGGGTCCCTGTCGAGACCCTCGAGCATCTCGGCTCGCGCCGCGTCTTTGGCGGCGCTCATTGCCGTCTTTAGGACCTTCTTAGCCTCTACGTAAGAGGCATATAGAAGGTCCTCTTGCTCGGGGTATCGCCGCCTGCGCCGCCGACTCCGCGCATACGCCCGCCTCGCCGCCACGCAGGCGGACCGCAGCCCCGCTAGCCCCTCCGACCACCAATAGACGGCGCGACGGGGAGGCGGGCGGCGGGACCGAGGCATGCTGGCGTCGCACACCTCGGTCAGGGACCTCCGCAGCTGGGCTGCTGCGGAGTCCACGTCCAGGACGTCGACCGGAGGGGCGAGCCAGTCCTGGACGAGCGCCGCCTCCTTAGCCGCCTCACGGTCGAGGCGGGTAAGGGCCCACCGCGGAAAGGGGGATCGGCCCGAGGGGGCCGTCCTCCCGGGGCTCTGGGTGGAGACGTCGAACCGCACATAGCGGTGGTCCGACAAAGTCTCCACCAGCTCCACCCGCCAGTTCACAACGCGGGCGGCTAGGACGGGGGTGGCGAACGAAACGTCCACCACTGACCCTCCCCGTTGCCGCACACACGTGTGAACCGCCCCCCTGTTGAGGAGGGACACGCCAGACGAGGCCGCCCAGAATTCGACGGCGCGCCCTCGGACGTTGCAAGAGGCGGCCGGGTTGCCCCAGGCCGCCGACTTGGCGTTCAGGTCGCCCAACACGGCGACCTGGCGCGGCGCCGCCCTCCCGACAACAGCGGTGAGGACTTCGAGAAAATTCTCGAAGTCCTGTAGAGGGCGGTTTGGGGAGAAATATACGCCCACCAAGGCTATTTCCCCCCACGCGGCGGCCACGTATCCCGGTCCCCTCTCTAAAAGCGAGAGGGGAGGGGAGTCTGTGGAAGACCGCGACAACAAAGCTACCAAGCCGTCCCGATCACCCAACCAACTGTCGGGGACCGAGTACGGCTCGGCGACTACCGCCACGTCCACCAACCACTCAGCCATGACCTGCATGAGCAGGTCCTGAGCTGTTTTGCAGTGGTTGGTGTTCGCCTGGAGGATGCGATGCCTATCCATCATTCGGACATCGCACCCTCCTCATCAGCCGCCGAGGCTCCCGCTTCGGGGTCGGCGGTCTCAGCGGCAGGCGGGGCCGTCGCCTGCGCTTTGCCCTTCTTTAGGGGAGGCCTGCAGTTCCTCCCCTTCATAATGTGCCCCGCTGGGCGACCGCTGGCTGCGCATATTGCACAGCGCGGCGTGGCGGCCGTGCAGGAGACGGACTTGTGCCCGTCCTGGCCGCAGCGGTAGCAACTGTCCGTCCTATCCACCAGGGACGGACAGAGGGCCCGCGTGTGTCCGATTCCGAAGCACTTGAAGCAGCGCATAGGCTGATCTTCAAGTGCTCGGACTCGGCAGGTGCTGAACCCTACCGAGAACCGTCCTTTCGCGAGGACGGCTTTGGCCGCGACGACTGGGCACTCGAGGCGGATAGTGCCCATGCCACCGCGGCCGGGTCTGATGTCCCGGCCCTGCACCGCTGCGACATCGCAGCCCCCTACAGCTGCGATCGCCGCCACCACCTCCTCTTTGGTGACCGAATCGTCCAGATCGGTCACCTCCAAGGCCGCAGACTTAACTGGCCTAGCCACTTTGGCTGCGTCCGCGATGACCTCTCGCAACTTGGTTGCGAAGAGGTCCGCGTTTGTGCCGCCCTGGGCCCCCGGGAACTCGAAGATTCGAGCCCCGGCTTGGGTCCGGCGGCACGTGACCGCTCCGATCCCGAGTTGGGTGGGATCAGCGTTGGTACGAGCCCGTTTGAGGACGGACTCGTACGTCTCCCCGCGTTCAGCAGCCTCCGCGGTGAGCGTCACCACGACGGCTGCAGATTTGGGAGGAACCAAAGGTTTCCTCCCACCGGCGGAGGCCCTTTCGGCTGCGGGGGCAGCGGCGGCGGGCTTGGGGGCCGTTTTCTTCCCCTTCCCCTTACCCTTTCCCCTTCCCTTGCCTGTCGCCTGGGACGGGCAGGAAGGGGTGGGGGCAGGGGTGGTAGGGGCGGCGGCCGTTCCCGTCTTTTTGGCCTTGCCCTTTCCCCTCTTGACCACTTTCGTCCAAGGCTGGTTGGACGGAGTGGTAGAAGGGAGAAGGGGGTCCTCCTTTTGGGAGGATGGCCCCGGCTTATTCTGCCTCTTGTCCGCCGCTAGCGGCGGTCGGAGGCGCTTTTCGGGCAGGAGCCTGTCCTCGATGCCATCGAGGCAGGCTCTTGTGAAGGCCCTTTCCTCCATCACAACCTTGCGGATGATATCCTCAAGGTTGGAGGAGGAAGAGGGAACTTCCGCCGCCGGCCTAGGCTCCGCCTGCGTAGGTCGGGCCGTGGCTTCCGCCGCCGGCCTAGGCTCCGCCTGCGCAGGTCGGGCCGTGGCTTCAGCCAGCTTCGTGTGCAGCTGGCTGACCTCCGACTGCAGGCGGTCGACTTTCGCCTGCAGCTGCCGCGTCTCGTCCGTGGCTGTGCGCTGCACAAGCTCACAGACGATGCCACGCATGCTCGCGGCCCTACTTTTCAGGGACTTCTGGAAAGTCCCCTTCAGGTTGGAGGACTTGGAGGCGACCTGGGTGATCTCCTCCGCGTCCTCCTGCGCCATGCGCTCCAGCTCGACCAGGGAGTGGTCGGCGTACAGCACGCAGGATGCGCCGTACCCGGTCTTGGCCCGCGCGGTGCGCGCCTGCTGCTCCTTGGCAGCGACCTGCTCCTCCAGGTCCTGCTGGAGCTGCGCCCGACGGGTCAGGCTCAGCTGGCGTCGCGCGTCCTCCAAACCCACGTCGTGGGTGTCGGCGATGGCAGCTACAGATGAAGGCTTTTTGGCCTTCACCTTGCGCCTCGACCTCCCTTTCCTGGACGAGTCCGAGCTGGACCCGTCCTTCATGAAGGCCCGCTTGAGCGGTCCTCCCTCGATCGCGATCGGACCAACGTCCGACTCACTGTCGGAGTCCGACAGCTCGCCCGCACTGCCAAATAGGCTGACTGCGGATGCAGCCACCGCAACCGACGCGCGCTCGTCGGTATGGCCCTGAGAAGGGCCTTCGAGTTGGCCCTGAGAAGGGCCTTTTGGTTGGCCCTGAGAAGGGCCTTTGGGTTGGCCCTGAGAAGGGCCTTTTAGGAAACGCCCGGAGGCGTCCCGCACAAATTTTTTAGGCATAGCCTCCGCCGGTGTTGTAGATTCCCGCATAAAAAACTCTACAACGCACAGTGCACTTTAGCCGAGCTCAGTCTGCCACTCCGTTACGGTGGTCAGACTGAGTCGTTTCCAGGGGACGCGACGTGGACGCAAGCACTGTGGGGGGTCCCCCAACCTAACCTAACCTTTTTTTTTTTTTTTTTTTTTTTTTTTTTTTTTGACGCTGGGAAAAATGCGTTACGCATCCCCTCCCATGGGGATGGGAGGGGTATGTGGGACTCCCCGGTCCTACGACCGGTATACCCACTAAACAACCCAGCGGCACTCCGGCGTCGTCTATGTGGTGAGGGACTGGGAAACCGGCAGGAGCCTTTTCATCCAGTCCCCCGCCGACGACCGCCCGCCTTGACAGCGGGGCCTCCACGCCCCCCCCTTGCAGAGGGGGGCCCCGGGAACGACTGCGAGTGCTCAGTCGTTCCCGTCCGACGGGGGTGATGGATAAGTGCAATGCAGGAGGAGGCGTCCCCACGCCTGCCTCCCGCTATCCATCACCAGAGGGAGAGGAGGCGACTATGGCCGCCTTCTCCCACCTCTTCTCCGCCTACGCAGAGGCGCCGCGAGAGGATCTTCCTCCCGCGCGCGCTCTGCCGCCTCCTTCTGGGACATCACGTCCTCGCAGAAGGAGGCGACCGCTGCCCAGGCCCCCTCGCTCTCCAGCATGGAATGAACCACGCTGGGAAGCGAGAGGTCCTGCCCCACTGCCGCGACCAGGGCGTGGCGCGGCTCGGACCACGACGGGCACACCTCGAGGGTGTGCTGCGCCGTGTCCTCCGTCGCGCCACAGGCGTGGCACGACGGCGTTCCCTCTCTTCCGATCCGGTGCAGGTACGATCCGAAGCATCCATGCCCGGATAGCACCTGCACCAGACGGAAAGAGAGGAAGCCGTGGGACCTCTCGAGCCAATCACGCAGGATTGGCCCGAGAGCATCCAACGTTCTGCGGCCGAACGTGGCAGAGGCGAGGTCCTCCGTCCAGTGTTGGACGACTGCGTCCCTCGCCTCTCGCCGCACGGCCTCCCGCTCTTCTGGGGCCGGGCGCTCCCCGAGAGCCCTGCGCCCCGCCGTCCACTCATATACTCTGGCGAGCACCCACGCCTCGAGCTCCCAAGGAGGGGTGCCCGCCAGAGCGCATGAGGCCGCGAAGCCTACCGAGCGGTAGGCTCTCGCCACCCGCTGCGCGATGGCCCTTTGGGGCCTTCGGATCACGGTGGCGTTCTCCCTCCTATGGAGGGAGTCCGCCCAGATCGGGGCCCCGTAGAGGGCCATGCTCTTCAGGATGCCGGCATACAGCTGCCGGCATCGCGCTTTGGGCCCTCCCAGATTTGGGAGGAGCCACGAGAGCGCCCCCGCGGCCTTCAGCAGGCGCGCTGACAGCCCGCTAAAGTGCGGGCTGAAACGCCACCTGCTGTCGAGCACAAGGCCCAGATATTTCATCTGGGCCTTCACTTCGACCCTGACGCCCTCCACCACGATGTGGGCGTCAGTGGGGATGCGCTGCCGAGGCCCGTGGAAAAACACAGCCTCGGTCTTGTGCAGCGCCACCCCCAATCCAAGCCGGCGGATCCTTCCAGCGACCAGCGATCCGCCGGCCGAGGCCAGGCTCGCCGCCTCCCGAAAATCTCTCCCCCGGGCAGTGAGAAGAGTGTCATCTGCATAGCAGATGACACTCGTGCCCCGGAGGAGAGCTCCCCGCAGGAGCCAGTCGAAACCGATGTTCCACAGGAGTGGGCCTAAAACCGACCCCTGTGGAACACCGGACCCCACGCCGTACCGCCGCATCTGGCCCGCCTTGTCTACCAGGAGGACCGCTCGGTCCTCCAGGTAGCTGGCCAGCAGCCTCCGCAGATACCGAGGCACCCCGTGGTAACGGAGTGCCTCAAGTATCGTAGAGTGGGGGACGGAGTTGAAGGCGTTGGCTATGTCGAATGACACAGCCAAAACCCCGTCCCCCACCTCCACGGCCTCCCGCACTTGGCCCTTCAACCGGGCCAGCGCGTCCACCGTCGAACGCCCCCTTCGGAAACCGAATTGGGCGTCCGACAGATTCGGCCCCACCTCCGCCAGAAGGCCATTCAGCCTTCTGGCGATTACCCCCTCAAACATCTTACCGACCTCATCGAGAAGAACGATGGGCCGGTATGCCGAGGGGGAGTCCGCCGGGCGTCCCTCCTTTCGGAGGAGGCATAATTGCCCCTCCTTCCAAGGTTTCGGGAACCTCCCAGACACGAAGCACGCGCTGAAGAGGTCCCGAAACCTTTGCCCCATGTGAGTGGTGGCGATGGCCACCACCCGTGCAGGGACGCCGTCCGGCCCTGGGGCCGTCTTCTTGGCGCGGAGGCGAATGATCTCCGCGCCAAGTTCCTCCGCCTCGACCGGAGGGACCTCCTCCTCCGGCGGAGCTGCTCCCCGCGGAGGGTCCATTGCTGGTGGGGTGAAGTTGGTCCCTGAAGGAAACAGGGACCGAACCACCCCATCCAGCAATGCCGGCTCCAGGGACTCCGTCAGTGGGGGACCAAAGGGGCGCAGTTTGTTCCGCGCCGCCTTGTATGGTCTCCCGTACGGGTCCCTGTCTAGACCCTCGAGCATCTCGGCTCGCGCCGCGTCTTTGGCGGCGCTCATTGCCGTCTTGAGGACCTTCTTAGCCTCTACGTAAGAGGCATATAGAAGGTCCTCTTGCTCGGGGTATCGCCGCCTGCGCCGCCGACTCCGCGCATACGCCCGCCTCGCCGCCACGCAGGCGGACCGCAGCCCCGCTAGCCCCTCCGACCACCAATAGACGGCGCGACGGGGAGGCGGGCGGCGGGACCGAGGCATGCTGGCGTCGCACACCTCGGTCAGGGACCTCCGCAGCTGGGCTGCTGCGGAGTCCACGTCCAGGACGTCGACCGGAGGGGCGAGCCAGTCCTGGACGAGCGCCGCCTCCTTAGCCGCCTCACGGTCGAGGCGGGTAAGGGCCCACCGCGGAAAGGGGGATCGGCCCGAGGGGGCCGTCCTCCCGGGGCTCTGGGTGGAGACGTCGAACCGCACATAGCGGTGGTCCGACAAAGTCTCCACCAGCTCCACCCGCCAGTTCACAACGCGGGCGGCTAGGACGGGGGTGGCGAACGAAACGTCCACCACTGACCCTCCCCGTTGCCGCACACACGTGTGAACCGCCCCCCTGTTGAGGAGGGACACGCCAGACGAGGCCGCCCAGAATTCGACGGCGCGCCCTCGGACGTTGCAAGAGGCGGCCGGGTTGCCCCAGGCCGCCGACTTGGCGTTCAGGTCGCCCAACACGGCGACCTGGCGCGGCGCCGCCCTCCCGACAACAGCGGTGAGGACTTCGAGAAAATTCTCGAAGTCCTGTAGAGGGCGGTTTGGGGAGAAATATACGCCCACCAAGGCTATTTCCCCCCACGCGGCGGCCACGTATCCCGGTCCCCTCTCTAAAAGCGAGAGGGGAGGGGAGTCTGTGGAAGACCGCGACAACAAAGCTACCAAGCCGTCCCGATCACCCAACCAACTGTCGGGGACCGAGTACGGCTCGGCGACTACCGCCACGTCCACCAACCACTCAGCCATGACCTGCATGAGCAGGTCCTGAGCTGTTTTGCAGTGGTTGGTGTTCGCCTGGAGGATGCGATGCCTATCCATCATTCGGACATCGCACCCTCCTCATCAGCCGCCGAGGCTCCCGCTTCGGGGTCGGCGGTCTCAGCGGCAGGCGGGGCCGTCGCCTGCGCTTTGCCCTTCTTTAGGGGAGGCCTGCAGTTCCTCCCCTTCATAATGTGCCCCGCTGGGCGACCGCTGGCTGCGCATATTGCACAGCGCGGCGTGGCGGCCGTGCAGGAGACGGACTTGTGCCCGTCCTGGCCGCAGCGGTAGCAACTGTCCGTCCTATCCACCAGGGACGGACAGAGGGCCCGCGTGTGTCCGATTCCGAAGCACTTGAAGCAGCGCATAGGCTGATCTTCAAGTGCTCGGACTCGGCAGGTGCTGAACCCTACCGAGAACCGTCCTTTCGCGAGGACGGCTTTGGCCGCGACGACTGGGCACTCGAGGCGGATAGTGCCCATGCCACCGCGGCCGGGTCTGATGTCCCGGCCCTGCACCGCTGCGACATCGCAGCCCCCTACAGCTGCGATCGCCGCCACCACCTCCTCTTTGGTGACCGAATCGTCCAGATCGGTCACCTCCAAGGCCGCAGACTTAACTGGCCTAGCCACTTTGGCTGCGTCCGCGATGACCTCTCGCAACTTGGTTGCGAAGAGGTCCGCGTTTGTGCCGCCCTGGGCCCCCGGGAACTCGAAGATTCGAGCCCCGGCTTGGGTCCGGCGGCACGTGACCGCTCCGATCCCGAGTTGGGTGGGATCGGCGTTGGTACGAGCCCGTTTGAGGACGGACTCGTACGTCTCCCCGCGTTCAGCAGCCTCCGCGGTGAGCGTCACCACGACGGCTGCAGATTTGGGAGGAACCAAAGGTTTCCTCCCACCGGCGGAGGCCCTTTCGGCTGCGGGGGCAGCGGCGGCGGGCTTGGGGGCCGTTTTCTTCCCCTTCCCCTTACCCTTTCCCCTTCCCTTGCCTGTCGCCTGGGACGGGCAGGAAGGGGTGGGGGCAGGGGTGGTAGGGGCGGCGGCCGTTCCCGTCTTTTTGGCCTTGCCCTTTCCCCTCTTGACCACTTTCGTCCAAGGCTGGTTGGACGGAGTGGTAGAAGGGAGAAGGGGGTCCTCCTTTTGGGAGGATGGCCCCGGCTTATTCTGCCTCTTGTCCGCCGCTAGCGGCGGTCGGAGGCGCTTTTCGGGCAGGAGCCTGTCCTCGATGCCATCGAGGCAGGCTCTTGTGAAGGCCCTTTCCTCCATCACAACCTTGCGGATGATATCCTCAAGGTTGGAGGAGGAAGAGGGAACTTCCGCCGCCGGCCTAGGCTCCGCCTGCGTAGGTCGGGCCGTGGCTTCCGCCGCCGGCCTAGGCTCCGCCTGCGCAGGTCGGGCCGTGGCTTCAGCCAGCTTCGTGTGCAGCTGGCTGACCTCCGACTGCAGGCGGTCGACTTTCGCCTGCAGCTGCCGCGTCTCGTCCGTGGCTGTGCGCTGCACAAGCTCACAGACGATGCCACGCATGCTCGCGGCCCTACTTTTCAGGGACTTCTGGAAAGTCCCCTTCAGGTTGGAGGACTTGGAGGCGACCTGGGTGATCTCCTCCGCGTCCTCCTGCGCCATGCGCTCCAGCTCGACCAGGGAGTGGTCGGCGTACAGCACGCAGGATGCGCCGTACCCGGCCTTGGCCCGCGCGGTGCGCGCCTGCTGCTCCTTGGCAGCGACCTGCTCCTCCAGGTCCTGCTGGAGCTGCGCCCGACGGGTCAGGCTCAGCTGGCGTCGCGCGTCCTCCAAACCCACGTCGTGGGTGTCGGCGATGGCAGCTACAGATGAAGGCTTTTTGGCCTTCACCTTGCGCCTCGACCTCCCTTTCCTGGACGAGTCCGAGCTGGACCCGTCCTTCATGAAGGCCCGCTTGAGCGGTCCTCCCTCGATCGCGATCGGACCAACGTCCGACTCACTGTCGGAGTCCGACAGCTCGCCCGCACTGCCAAATAGGCTGACTGCGGATGCAGCCACCGCAACCGACGCGCGCTCGTCGGTATGGCCCTGAGAAGGGCCTTCGAGTTGGCCCTGAGAAGGGCCTTTTGGTTGGCCCTGAGAAGGGCCTTTGGGTTGGCCCTGAGAAGGGCCTTTTAGGAAACGCCCGGAGGCGTCCCGCACAAATTTTTTAGGCATAGCCTCCGCCGGTGTTGTAGATTCCCGCATAAAAAGTCTACAACGCACAGTGCACTTTAGCCGAGCTCAGTCTGCCACTCCGTTACGGTGGTCAGACTGAGTCGTTTCCAGGGGACGCGACGTGGACGCAAGCACTGTGGGGGGTCCCCCAACCTAACCTAACCTAACCTAACCTAACCTAACCTAACCTAACCTAACCTAACCTAACCACTGCGAATCAAACTTAAAAGTTTCTGAACTTTCGGTTTTTGTGAATCTCAAGTGTTATTATTGTGTCTCATATTGTGAATAACTGCTGGCGAAACCCAGCAGTAACTTTTCGTATATATTTTTGTCGTTTTAGTCCCCAAACTTAGTAAAATTTCGTGTATTTTAGTGTAATTTTCAAATTTTATAAACTTTCTGTGAGTTGATTTCTTCTTCTGCCGCACCCAAAACGCTGCCTGCAGCCCACCAGCGAGCACCTGTAACATAAAAGAACGAATTAGCACACAGAAAATCAAAACATTGTCCGACCACTTTTCAAAAAGTCCTCATACCCGATCGATATTTCCCTATACAAGTACTGCGAATCAAACTTAAAAGTTTCTGAACTTTCGGTTTTTGTGAATCTCAAGTGTTATTATTGTGTCTCATATTGTGAATAACTGCTGGCGAAACCCAGCAGTAACTTTTCGTATATATTTTTGTCGTTTTAGTCCCCAAACTTAGTAAAATTTCGTGTATTTTAGTGTAATTTTCAAATTTTATAAACTTTCTGTGAGTTGATTTCTTCTTCTGCCGCACCCAAAACGCTGCCTGCAGCCCACCAGCGAGCACCTGTAACATAAAAGAACGAATTAGCACACAGAAAATCAAAACATTGTCCGACCACTTTCAAAAAGTCCTCATACCCGATCGATATTTCCCTATACAAATACTGCGAATCAAACTTAAAAGTTTCTGAACTTTCAGTTTTTGTGAATCTCAAGTGTTATTATTGTGTCTCATATTGTGAATAACTGCTGGCGAAACCCAGCAGTAACTTTTCGTATATATTTTTGTCGTTTTAGTCCCCAAACTTAGTAAAATTTCGTGTATTTTAGTGTAATTTTCAAATTTTATAAACTTTCTGTGAGTTGATTTCTTCTTCTGCCGCACCCAAAACGCTGCCTGCAGCCCACCAGCGAGCACCTGTAACATAAAAGAACGAATTAGCACACAGAAAATCAAAACATTGTCCGACCACTTTTCAAAAAGTCCTCATACCCGATCGATATTTCCCTATACAAGTACTGCGAATCAAACTTAAAAGTTTCTGAACTTTCGGTTTTTGTGAATCTCAAGTGTTATTATTGTGTCTCATATTGTGAATAACTGCTGGCGAAACCCAGCAGTAACTTTTCGTATATATTTTTGTCGTTTTAGTCCCCAAACTTAGTAAAATTTCGTGTATTTTAGTGTAATTTTCAAATTTTATAAACTTTCTGTGAGTTGATTTCTTCTTCTGCCGCACCCAAAACGCTGCCTGCAGCCCACCAGCGAGCACCTGTAACATAAAAGAACGAATTAGCACACAGAAAATCAAAAAATCGCCCGCCCACCCTCCCGGTCCCGTTTACTGAAGTAAATTCAGACTCCATTTTGTATGGGGAAAAATATCAAGTAGCGATTTTGGTGTTTCTAGCGATTGTTTAGGGTCAATTGTCGTCGGGGCTGCCCCGAAATGTTGTCCGCGATCCCCCCAACCATCCGGGTGGCCCTGGGGGCCGCCACAAACCCTGTAATTGTCGATTCTGACGGTGAGGACTTCTGCGACGCCGATTCCGGCTCCTCACAGCCTAGTGCTGCCCCGGGGGTGGTAGCTAAGGTTCTCACCGACTGCGCGTCGATCATCTCCGCAGTCACAGATGGCAAGAGTGTCACCAGCGCGAACAAGAAGAAGATAATCGAGCTGGCAAAGTCTATAATGGACTCTGTCAGATCGATTTCTTCTTCTTCCAGCGCCACAGCGCCCACAGCGCCCATTGCGGCTTCGGTCCCACCACAACTAGGCAGTAACATCGTGCAAGACATAACGAACTCAGTCCGCGCCGAAATCCGAGAGGAGATGACCAATTTTAAAAACCAGATCTCATCCCAATTGCGACTCTCATACTCCCAGGCCACTCGTGGTAATCCAGCACCACCACCTACTCGGGCCACTGCCGGTCCAGGATCCTCCACCCCAACTACGACACACAACAAACCCGCGATTATTATTACCCCTAGATGTGAAGTAAAGAGTAAACAGGATTCCATAGAGGCTTTCAAGAAGAGCATTAGCTTCAGGGCGTCTTCCTACGCACCAGCGCGTGTTCAGGCCGTTTCAAACGGAAAGCTGCGTGTGGAATTTGATAGCGTGGAACACCGAGAGGACACCCTGAAGAGACTCTCTGGTTCTGACAAAGTAAGCGCTGAGCCAGCTAGGAGCCTAAGGCCTATGGTGATCCTCAAGGGTATCTCTAGGGATGTTCCTTCAGAGGATATCGTGGGCATTCTTAGGGAACAGAATCGCGAGCTTAAGGATGTCATCAGAGAAGAAGAAGATTTACGTCTGCGATTCAAGCGAGACAATCGAAACCCCACTTTATACAACGCTGTGTTCCTGGCCCACCCCCGAGTCTATCGCTCCATGATGGACATGGTCAGGGTGAGTCTGGACCACCAGCGGGTACACGTGGATGACTTCTCCCCGTTCGTTCAGTGCCACAAGTGCCTTCAATTCGGCCATCTGCGTTCAAAATGCGACTCCGCTGTTCAACAGTGCGCACACTGCGGGCAGTCTGGTCACAACATCGACCACTGCCCCCTCAAAGAAAAGCCCTATACTGTTAAGTGCCTCAACTGCTCCACTCATAACGAGAAATTCAAGTCTCGTTTTGACATCAGGCACAGGGCTAACACTGAACACTGCCCCAGGCTGCGAAACATGAGGGAGAAGATTGTCAGTCGAGTAGACTACGGAGTCTAAAAATATAGTATTTAAGTGTTATAATTCATGTAATTAAGTCTCTTCGTTAATCCCCCCCCCCTAATAATTTGTTGAGTGGAAAGACTAAGGTCTTATGATCTTAGATCAGAGTACACTATCTAAATCATCTGTTTAATATTATATTTTATCACCAATACTACCTTTATCTGCTTACATTCCATTCCATTCCTTACGATTCCTTTAAATTAGATAACTTCTTTAATCTGAAATTTATTTATTTAACTATTTTGTCTTTAAAAACTGTTTTTCGTGTAACTCTGCTCATATTTGTGTATTGACATTATATTTATACGAATATTTCTTATTTATAGTATTTCTGGCACGTGTAATTTACTTTTTATTCCTTAATCCTGTACTCAACGCGTATATTTATTTATATATTATACAATATTAGTCCTCTAAATTTATTATCACCAATTGCACGCACTTAAAATGTAAGCAGAACCAGTATCAATTCGCAGGTTCTGCTCTCGCGTACGGCAATTGAATATCCGATTTAGATTGATCCTGTATCAATTCGCAGATTCTACTAAACGGATAAAGATAATTATATAATATGTATATTTTTATGGTTTATTGTTCTGTAATTTTATTATGTTTCATATTATTATTATTATAATATTTGTAATTACAGGTACTTAAATTGTAAGCAGAACCTGTATCAATTCGCAGGTTCTGCTATCGCGTTCTGTAATTGAATATCTATTTGGCTAGACCTAGTATCAAATCGCAAGTTCTGCCAAGAGATATACAGCTGATTATATCACTTATTGTAATTATTATGTTATTTTATCTATTGTATTTATTTGCAAAAGTACTTAAACCGTTAGCGGAACTTGTATCCAATCGCAAGTTCTGCTTTCGTGTATGGCAATCGCTTTTAAATCCCTGATGGAAACAACATATATATTTTGATTTTGTTTTGATTGCTAGTACTTAAAATGTTGGAAGAACTAGTATCCATTCGCAAGCTCTTCCTTCGCGTACTGCAATTATTTTGCGTAAACCTTTGCGAACCAAATAAAAAGTGCGAATTAAATTCAAATGTGAAACATATAAAATAAAGAAAAAAAAAAAAAAAAAAAAAAAAAAAAAAAAAAACCTAACCTAACCTAACCTAACCTAACCTAACCTAACCTAACCTAACCTAACCTAACCTAACCTAACCTAACCTAACCTAACCTAACCTAACCTAACCTTTTTTTTTTTTTTTTTTTTTTTTTTTTTTTTTTTAAGTGAGGAAAATGCGTTACGCATCCCCGCCCTGCCGGGGGGCAAGGGCGAGGTATGTGGGACTCCCCCTTTCGGGTATACCCACTAAAAACCTCACTATTCCCGCCACTGTTAGGCAGAGGCAAGGCCGGCGGTAACTCCACAGTCCGCCTGGCCTCGCCTGTGGCCCACGTCCGCCCGATAAGATGGGCGGACCTCCTCAGAGGGGCGAACCCCTCCTACCTCCTCAGGGGGTCTCATCACTGGACGGCTGGTGCCCCCGCACCTGCCGCCCGAGACGCCCCTGGCGGGTCGTGTCGAGAGCGGGCACCCCTTCTCGCCCGCCCGCCTCGCCCACGATGGAGCCGCTGGGAGAGCGGATCTCGCTCCCTTTCGCGCTCCGCGGTCTCCTTCTGCAACATCACGTTGTCGCAGAAGGAGATCATCGCCTCCCATATCGTCTCGCTGCTGACCATCTTCTCCATGACAGTCGGCAGCGAGAGATCTCCTCCTCCCAGGGCCGCAATCAACTCCGATCGCGGCCCAGCCCAAGCAGAGCATACCTCCATTGTGTGCTGTGCGGTATCTTCCGCACAGCCACAATGGTGGCACTCTGGGCTCATTTCCTTTCCGGCTACGTTACACAGGTAACTCCCGAAGCAACCATGCCCCGAGAGAACCTGTGTAAGCCGGAAGGATAAACTCCCCCACCTCCGTCCCACCCATTCCTCCAGAATGGGCAGGACCCCCTCCATCAGTCGGCGTCGGGACCTCGCACCTGTTGTGCGAAGCTCCTCGAGCCGCCGCCGCCACTCGCCCAGAGCCTCCTCCTGGGCCTCTCTGCGCCACCGCACCACCTCATCGGGCGCAGGGCGCAGGTCCCGGCTCCGGGCGTGGGTCCGTTGCCAGTAGACCGAGGATTGTACCTCGGCCTCTAGGTCCCACGGAAGGGACCCGGCAAGGACGCAAGCCACCATATGGGAAATGGTTCGATACCCCCTTATTGTACGAACCGCCAAGACCCTCTGCGCCTGGTGCAGAAGGGCCTTGTGGCGGTTCTTAAGGGACCCCGCCCAGATCGGGGCCCCATAGAGGGCCATCGATCGTACCGCCCCCATGTACAGGCGGCGGCAGCTTCCATCCCCTCCTCCTAGGTTGGGGAGCAGGCGACCAAGAGCACCCGCCGTGCTCACCAGCCTCGGGACTAGGCGCTCCAGGTGAACCCCGAAGTCCCATCTGCTGTCGAGAACGACGCCGAGATACTTCAGCGTCGTTCCAACTGGGATAGGGGTTCCACCCACCACTATGCTGCTTCCGGCAGGTGGTCTCCGTCGGGGCCCATGAAAACAGATGGCCTCCGACTTGTGGAGAGCCACCTCCAGCCCTAGACGCCGGATCCTCGATACCACCGCCGCCACACCGGCGGTGGCCAATATCGAGGCGGCCCGGAGATCAGAACCCCGGGCCGTCACCAAAGTGTCGTCGGCGTAGCAGATCACGTCTACGCCGTGCAAGTTTGCACAGCGCAGGACGTGATCGTAGCCGATGTTCCACAGCAGGGGCCCAAGAACGGACCCCTGGGGAACACCACGCGACATCCGCCGACTACCACCCACTCCATCTCTGGTGGGGAAGACTACTGCCCTATCGGACAAGTAGCTTCCCACCAGTCTTCTTAAATATAGAGGCACTCCATGATAACGGAGTGCCTCCATAATTGTCGGCCAGGGCAGGCTGTTGAAGGCATTTTTTATGTCTAACGACACCGCCAACAACAGCCCACCCCCCGACACCGCCTCATCCGCCATGTTCCGCAGGCGACCGATCGCGTCTATGGTCGACCGGCCGCAGCGGAACCCGAATTGGGCGTCCGATAGGTTTGGACCCACAATCTCCATATGCCCGACGAGACGGTTCGCTACCACTCTCTCCAGCAGCTTCCCCGCCTCGTCCAGTAACACTATCGGCCGATACCCCGATGGGTCATCGGCCGGCCGCGACTCCTTGCGAAGGAGGACCAGGCGACCCTCCTTCCACCGGTGCGGGAACACCCCTTCACGCACGCACCTGGTGAAGAGTGCCCTTAGGCGGGGTTCTAGAGCCTCCTGCTCTCCGCCTAGGGCCAGGACCCACGCACGGCAAGGAATGCCGTCGAGTCCTGGGGCCGTGTTTTTGCCCTTAATGCGCAACACGGCCGCACCCACCTCCTCCTTCGAGACCTCGGGCACCTCGTCCGAGTCTCTTTCCTCCTGTGTCGGCGGCGCCATGGTGGGAGGCTCAAACTCTGTTCCCATTTCCGGGAACAGTACCTCGACCACCCTTTCCAAGACCGCCGGCTCTAGGCTGCTGGAGACGGGAGGGGTCCAAGGGCGTAGTTTTTGCCGTACTAGCTTGTACGGCCTACCCCAAGGATCCCTCTCCAACGTCTGCAGGAGCTCCTCCCACGCCGCGGCCTTGGACCGGCTGATGGCGAGGCGGAGTGCCACCGCCACCTCCCTATATGCGGCGTACAGCCGGTCCTCCTCGCCCTCCTCGCGGTTTCGGCGTCTCCGATACCGCTGGAAGGCGCGGCGCTCCTCCACGCACGACTGGCGGAGTCGGGCGATCTCCTCATTCCACCAGTAGACGGCAGTTTTGGACGGGGGGGCTCTAACACGAGGCATCGCGGCGTTGCACGCCTGCGTCATGGCCTCGCAGAGCCGAGCCGCATCCCCGTCTATGTCCACTGGTGGTGGATCTGGTATCCACGCCTGAACAAGTACTGCCTCCTGTAACAGTTCCCTGTTCAGGCACTTAATCGCCCATCGTGGCCCATCCAGCCTTGGCTGGCTTGAGGCTCTCGGGGTGTCTGGAGAAGAGTTGTTGGAGACGCTGAAGGTAATATACCTGTGATCTGACAGCGTCTCCTCGTTCTCCAGAACCTCCCACCCCTGGACACGGTATGCGATGGGGGGGGTCGCGAATGAAACATCCACGACTGACCCCCCGTTACGGCGCACACACGTGTTCACCGTGCCGCGGTTAAGGATGGCCAGCTCGCACTCCACCAGCCACTCCTCCAGCACTCTCCCCCTCAGGTCCGTCGTCGCGGAACCCCAAGCCCTAGATTTGGCATTGAGGTCCCCTAGGACGACTACGGGACCGGGAGAGACCTGGCCGACTGCGACCCCTAGCAACACGAGGAATCGCTCGAAGTCGGCGAGTGGTCGATTGGGGGAGAAATACACCCCAATTATGACCACTACGCCGACCCTCGCCACCACAAAGCCCTCCCCTCTATTCACAGCAGTGAGAGGGGGGCCGCCCGCCGCGCTGCGCTGAATTATCGCCACCGAGCCACCGCAGTCCCCGACCCAATCCGAACGGACCGGGACGCGATACGGCTCGGCGGCGACAGCAATATGGGCCTGCCACTCCGCCATGGCCTGGACGAACAGGTCCTGGGCCGCGGCGGAGTGGTTGAGGTTCCCCTGCAGGAATCGGAGGTCCATACTAATGGACCTCCATTGGCGACTCCGTGTCACCCGGGGCCGGGTTCGCAGGCTGCGGCTTGGCCTTCCTGGCCCTTGCCGCAGCCTTCTTCGCTGCCTTCTTTGTTGGGGGCTTGGCACAGGCCTTGCCCCCAGCGAGGTGGTCCGCCTTCTTCCCAGCTGCCTCGCAGACGGGGCAGTGGGGCTTGGCGGAGCACTCCCGGGCCTTGTGGCCCGCTTGACCGCAGCACAGGCAGTTCTGGCTGCGGTCGACCTCCGACGAGCACTGGGCCCCAATGTGGCCCAGTGCGAAGCACCGGTAGCACCGGCGGGGGAGAGCGTCAAGGATTTTAACCCCGACTGCCACCCACCCGACCCGGAAACGTCCGGCTGCCACTACTTTTTTGGCGACTGTGACGGGGCACTTTACCAAGGCCGTGCCCACGCCCCCGGGTCCTTTCCTTATTTCGCCAGACTTTACCTCGTCTGGCGAACACCCTCCGGCTTTTGCGACCGCAGCCGCCAACTCCTCCGGGGTGACAGAGTCATCCAGACCGGTTACTCTCAGGTCGACTGAGGTCACCGGCCTGGAGATCTTCACGTCCTCTGGGGAGAACAGTCCCCGGAGCTTCTCGGCCAGTAGGTCAGCCTTGCCCCCACTCGTCGCCCCTGGGACCTCCAGGATACGGGCCCCAGTCGCCGCCTGCCGGAAGCGTACGGAGGAGATCCCTAGGTCTCCCAAGTCGAGCTTCGACTTGGCCTCGGCGATCACCTCCCCGTACGTCCTTCCCCTCTCCTCGGCCCCCCGTTGCAGCGCAATAACCACCGCAGCTGAACGGGGGGCATGAAGTTTCGGGGCTTTGCCCTTTTCGGCCGCCGCCTGCTGTGGTGCCGCTGGCTTAGTGGGCGCCGACGCCCTTGGCGCCTTATCAGCTGGGTCCTGTCTCTGCTTGTTGCGCCGACGAGGACCAACTGTCTTCCAGCCCTCTTTTTCCGGCGTCTGGCTACTACCTGCCGGAGCAGGTGCTGCCTGAGCAGGAGCAGTTGGGGCAGAGGGAGCTGGGGAGGCCTTTTTGCCTTTCTTCCCCTTCTTCCTCTTCTTCTTGCCAGATGTGGTGGCATCTGGGGCAGCCGTAGGCGCTTTCTCCGTCTTCTCTGAAGTGGGGGCAGGTTTTTCAGCCGGCACCTTCTTGGAAGCAGGTTTTGGTGACGAAGGCACCTCATCATCTTCCTGCGCTCGTTCCGCTGCTAATGGCGGGCGGTGGCGCTTTGGGGGCAGAAGCCGCCCGTCCACCTCCAGGCTCTCGATCCGAGCTCCCATCCTTGCCAGTGAGGCTTGGAGGTCTTGGACCTCGGCTGATGGTTTGGGGGCAGCGCACTCCTTGTTGCCCCTTACCTCAGCCCTCAGTGCGGCCATCTCCTCACTAAGCCGTTCGAGCCTGCCCTTGAGAACTGTGTTCTCCGTTTGGAGCCTGGCCACCTCGTCTGCAGGCGTTCGTGAGGCCAGCTCTTCGAACACCTCGCGGAGCACCTCGACGGACTTCTTAAGGGCGCTTTGAAAGGTGCCCTTAAGATTGCCCGACTTGTTCCCTACCAGTTCGATGGCCGTCAGGCTTTCCTTGACCCGGGAGGACAGGGCGACCGCTGGTGCCTCCCTTGTCGAGCCCCAAGAAGCCACGGCACTCAGGTACGTCTTGGCGGCATCCGAGCGTGGCTTGGGCGTTGCCGCCACCACTGCCCTCTCCACCTCCATCTCCATTTCTTGCTGCTCAGCGGCAGCAAGCTCGGCTCTGGCCTTTGCCATGCCCACATACTTGCCAGTTGTCGGGGGTCTCCCAGGACCGCGCTTCGACAACTTGGTCTTATCGGAGTGCGCGCCTCTGTCCGAGTCGGACCCGCTACTCCCGCCTCTCCTCTCGATGGGGTTCAGCCGCTTTCTCTTCCAGAACCTAGACGGAAGGCTCTCAGAATCGGCCGTCATCGCATCGGAGTCACTCCCTAGGCTGCTGACCAGCGATGGACACCTGGTCCGGCTTAGGGCCTCCTCCACCGTGTTCGAAGTGGCGTCCATCCTCCTCAGGACCACCACTGCTTTTTTGGCAGCAACCTTCGCTACCAAAACTCCCTCCTTCGTCGACGCCGAAGCGTCCGCACCAGAAACCTTCGCAGGCTCTGCAGCAACTCCCTCTTTGCGGCATTCCAGGCGACCGCCCTCCTTAGGGGTATGAATAAAATTCTCCATAATAAGTCCCACGAGTACCGGGGACTCGATACGACCCAGACAGTGCCCTCGTGTATCTGGGAAGGGCAGGTGAACCTAACCAAGGCGCTACGCCTAGGTACAGTAGCGACTGGCTTTACCGGCCAGCCATCCTCTGAGAGAACGGACTTCGTGCTGCACCCCCACTTGTCCTACGGGATTTTTTATAGAGGTTTACTCCTCGCAGCCCGGGCGACCAAGCCAAGACCATCGGTCCCACTCCGATCACGAGACATGACCGCAATCGTCGCGGGATTACGACTTTGAGCTGGGGGCAGGGAAGACAAGTCCCCCCTTGCCTGCCCGACGGCGGGGTAAGCGCACGCCGAGCCCAACTCTGCTTCATCCGCGCAAGCACGTTACGAAGCCTAACGCCCAAGATGGGCCCTCCTCCGTTGTCCCCGAACCCGCCAGCAAAAGCTACCAGATCCGGGAGCACCTTGGATTTTGCCCGACGAGGTGGCCGAGTTGACCCTCCCCGCCGCGCCGCAAGCCTTGCAGGCCTGCCATCCACCGACCACAGGGGTCCGCTGCGACATCGAGTGCCGCACCTCCGCCTCGGTAGCCCGACGGGGTGGCCGAGTTGACCCTCCCCGCCGCGCTCCGCCTCGGTTGCCCGACGGGGTGGCCGAGTTGACCCTCCCCGCCGCGCTGTGATTTGGTCCGCGCCGGTATACCGGTAGCCCCCATATCTGGGGGCCGTTCCCCTATCCGCCACCTGGGGACGCGCCACGTCGGGGTTCACTTCCCCGCCCACTAGGAGATCCTAGCAGGTCCGTGGAACCTAACCTAACCTAACCTAACCTAACCTAACCTAACCTAACCTTTTTTTTTTTTTTTTTTTTTTTTTTTTTGTGTCGCGGAGAAAATCTGCTAACAGACCGTCCCCGCCGCATGAAGGGTGCGGCAGGGGTGTGTGAGGTTGTCGGACTCGACGACTCACTAAAAACTCCGCGGTGGCCGGCCTCGGTGCTTTTCAAGGGGCTCCGGTAACTCCCGAAGGAACGATCCGGTGCCCCTCTCGCACTTCGCCCTAAAGCACTTCCCGGGGGGGCACAAACACGCCACACCCCCAGCACCTCGCAGTGCTACAGCGGCACATTGCCACTAGTGGCCGCTGCCCTTTCGGTCCGTGTTCCCGGCCAGCCGGAGCCCTCACTCCGACTGCCCACTGGACCGAAAAGTCCCCTGTTTGGCAGGGGATACCATTTGCCCCTTACGGGGCAGGCGGTGCGGGGCGGCCGTTGCCGTCACCCCGCCGCCGCCTCCTCCGAGCGGGATCGGCCCTCTCCCGATCCCGCTCAGCGGCCTCTTTCCGAACCATAACGGTCTCACAGAAAGAGGCCACGGCCCTCCACGCCGTTTCATCTGCCAGCATGGCCTGTACCACTGCTGGCAGAGAGAGATCCTGCCCGATCCTAGCGACCAGGGTCCGCCGCTCCTGGCACCACGCTGAGCACTGCTCCAGCGTGTGCTGCGCGGAATCCCTGTCGCTCCCACAATGGTGGCATTGTGCTGTCGATTCCCGTCCGATCCTACTCAGGTACTCACCGAAACAACCATGTCCGGTGAGTACCTGAGTAAGTCTATAGGTGACGTTGCCGTGTTTCCTACCCACCCAAGCTTCGAGGTTGGGCGCAATTGCGCCGACGATGCGCTGACGCGAGCACCGCGGCTCCTCGAGCCGCTCGCGCCATCTACGGAGCGCACGTCGACGCTCTTGGGCCCGCACTTCTATTGGCGCAACTCCGCCCCCGCCATCGTGTCGGAGACGAACGTACACACGTGCGTCCGTCTCCGCCAGGATGTCGAGCGGCGGGAATCGCGCCAAGATGGTCGCCGCCTCATGGGATATCGTACGATACCCCCGTGCAATCCGAATGGCCATAGTGCGCTGCAGACTGCCAAACAGCAGTCTGTAGCGCCTAACACCCGCCAGCCTATCAGACCAGACGGGTGCTCCGTAGAGAGCCATCGAACGCACCACCCCCGCGTAGAGGCGGCGAACGCCCTCCCGTGGTCCCCCGAGATTTGGCAGCAGTCTGTGCAGAGCACCCACTGCCTTCTGAATCCGGGGGATAGAGCGTTTGAAGTGCTCCCCGAAGTCCCAACGGCCGTCCAAGGTGAGGCCCAGGTACTTGAGGTACCGGCCTACCTGGACGTCCACGTCACCTACACGAACCGACATGCTGGGTGGTTCCCTCCCCCTCGGGAGCTTGTGGAACCATAGCGCTTCAGTTTTCTGAGGCGCTATCCGCAGACCCAGCCCGTGGATCCTGTCCACGACACAAGCCACACCAAGCTCTGCGAGCCTTTTGGCCCCCTCGAAGGACCCCCCGGTGGCTAGTACGAGGGTGTCGTCTGCGTAGCAGACCACTCGTACGCCAGCGGGGAGATCAACGCGCAGGACCGCATCGTATGCGAGATTCCACAGCAGCGGGCCCAAAACGGACCCCTGCGGAACCCCGCAACTCATCTCCCTCTCGTGCAATGTACCGTCCCTGCCTACATACTGCACACACCTGTCTCGCAGGTAAGCCCCGACTATGCCCTGCAGGTAGGGGGGCACTCCGTGATACACGAGCGCCGCCCGAATCGCCCTCCAGGGCAGGGAGTTAAAGGCGTTAACGATATCCAAGGATATCGCTAACACCCTCCCGCCCCGGGACACTACCTGGCCCGACAGAGAACGCACCCGAAGGATAGCGTCAACTGTCGAGCGGGCCCGCCGGAAACCGAACTGGTCATCCGACAGGTCGGGACCTTCCTGCCGCAGATGTGTGCAGAGACGATCGGCAATTATTCTTTCGAATAACTTGCCGACCTCGTCCAGCAGGCAAATGGGGCGGTACGCAGAGGGAGAGTCTGCGGCCCTGCCGTCCTTCTTCAAGAGGACCAACCTTGCCTCCTTCCACTCCTTGGGGAACACGCTGAAGCATAGGCAGCTGTCGAACAGCCGCTTCAGCCTGTCCCCCAAGCCGGCGGATAGAGCCAGCGCCAAGGCCCGACCCGGAATCCCGTCAGGGCCTGGCGCTGTATTACGAGCCCTGAGGCGCTTCACCGCTCGGTCCAACTCCTGTGTACGGACCCCCAGTTCATCGGACCAGATGGTCGGTCCCGATGCCCCGGGGGTAGAGGAACTGGGACTGTCCTGGACCCTAGGGAAGAGTGTATCCACCACTCTCCCCACCAACTCAGGGTCCAGGGTCTCCGTCAACGGAGGGACCCACGGTCTGAGCTTGCCCAGTACCATCCGGTACGGGCGCCCCCATGGATCCCTATCCAGTCCAACCTAACCTAACCTAACCTAACCTAACCTAACCTGTACTCTCTCCGGTTTTGCGGCACACATTGGTTGTGGGATCGGTCGGGTCACGTAGATACGCCTTGCGTACTTACTTGCTGATGTACAAAGTTTGCACAATATTATTCCCTCTGTCGGGGACTCGGCTGTGTGTGTCCGCTGGGTGGTGGACGATTCATCTGGAGCTGATATCTATTGGCGAGGGCACTTGTACCTACTCTGGTTCTTAGAGTTTTTTAGTTCGGTCTCACGTGTCTTATTTCACCTTAAGAACCTGTCGAGCTAGCCTGTTGGCTATTGCTATTTGGATTTGTAGGCGTTATTAACATAAGTTATTCTCCAAAGGTATTTGGGGCAATTTGGTGCTACTATATCATTTTAATTACTGTATCATTTGTAGTTTGTGTTTGTTTTAAGTATAAATACAATCTTTCATTACAGTTCGTATAAATTATAAGATATCCAGCGAGTATCAGTTAACATTTCCTTGAATGGTATTACCCGCACTAACGCCTGCACATAGTCTAGCAGCACCGGTCTCGACATCGTTCTCTATTGCTCCATGAAAGTGGTAGTACACTTCATTAGTTGCCCACATACTAACATACATACACCCTAACTTTCATACATACTTATATACTTACATACTACGCACCTACATACTTACATACGTACCTCCACACACCCTTGCATACCTGTCTTGTTTCACTTTAGGAAGTCTGTCGAGCTAATCTGTTAGGCCATTGCTGCTTTAAGTTGGTAGGCGTTATTAATATAAAGTAGTGTTCCCGCACTAACGCCTGCACATAATCTAGCAGCACCGGTCTCGATATCGTTCACCATTGCTCCATGAAAGCGACAGTGCACTCCGTTTAAACGTCTTCGCAGGTTTAAAAGTAGTCGCCCACGTACTAACATACATACATATACCTACACATACTTACATACATACTCAAATACCTACATACTACGTACCTACATACTTACATACTTACATACGTACCTCCACACACCCTTGCATACCTACAATTACCTACTAGATTCAAGATAGATTACTTCTACTTACTTTTGCTCTCACTTGCTTTTACGTAACGGGAAATACCTGTAAACATTAACATACCCCCCTCCCCCACCCCGCCCCATAAAACCCCATTACCCTGGTTATCGAGAGGCCACTCGTGGAGTCTGAGAAATTCCTCACTGAACACTCTTCCCAGAAATCGATATGTCGTCCAAGGCTACTAAGTCTACGTCTTCCATGACTCGCGGCGCGGCCTCGAAGGCCCTGCGGAAGAAGGCTATCACCCAGACGATGGACAAGAAAGAGGCGGTGGCGCGGAGCCCAGCCTTGGTGGCCGAGCCGGCGCCGGCTGCGCCCGCCCGCCCGGAGCCGGCGACGGCCGCGCGCGCTTGCGCGGGGCCGGCGCCGGCGCCCGGCTCCAATGCATCGGCGGCGTACGACATGGAGGAGGAGCTTGACAAGCTCGGCGTCGCCAGGCCGACCCCCAGGACGTACGACGACCGGTCTGACGAGGAGGGTGTGTGCAGCGGGCGATCTGGCAGGCGCTCCAGCATGCTGCCGTGCTCCGACAGGCGATCCGGCGTATCGATGGACCTCGCCTCGCAGAGAGCCAATGACCTGCTGCAGGCCGGCAAGGAGGCGCTGGAGAAGGCCGGAAACATGAAGCGCGAGTGTAAGGTGGAGGCCGCGGAGAGCCTGCAGGAGATGTACGAGATCGTGCTCTCCGTGTCGGACTCGCGCTCTCGCCACAGAGTGTCGCTGGAGCAGGAGAGGGCCAGGGCGGCGAAGGAGTTGGTGAGAGTGGAGCGAGCTCACTCGAAGCAGTTGGCGGAGATACATCAATCTCACGCGGCCAAGCTCCGAGAGGCTCATGAGATCATTGTGACGACTAGCCAGACCACGGAGGCGATCAGAGGGTGGCTCAACTTCGAGATGGATGGCCCCATTAAGAACATAGCGACCATGCAGGGCGAGCTCCGGGTTCTAGCTGCAAAAACCGTTAAAACGGGGGAGTGCTCGGGGGACCCGAGCCTTGCGACACAACTTGAAAAGTTCATCGAGAACCTTACTCCGCGGTTCAGTGAAGTGACCAATCAGCTCTGTACTCTTAGACAGGCGATCGACGACCTTGCGAACCTTCTCGACAAGGCAGAAAGACTGCGCCCAGCGACGTATGCGATGAGTGTCGGCTCTAACCTGGACTTCGAGGGTCTCCTCATCCAGATAAGAGAGGATATAGCCATGCTGAAGAACGACAGCCAGATCAGAACTGATGAGCCAGCTTCGAGTCCTGTGAGACCTGATCACTACACAGAGGTGCTGTCGGCCATTGGAAATTAATTAATAATGAAACAGGTAAATCGAAATCTCGCAATAACCAAATAAGTTTAAAAATAAATGACACAATTATAACAAAAGAACAGGAAGTTGCAGACGCTTTCGATAATTTTTTCTCGAATATACCTAAAGTTGTGACACAATCGTTAAACTCTTCAGTCTCTAATGCGTTTACTTTATTAGAATCTAATGTTGCTAAATGTGAACGTGTGTTTAACTTTACATATATAAACGCAGCTAGTATTGTAAAAGCATTCAAATTACTTAATATAAAAAATACGGAAGATCTATCGGGAATGTCTACAAAGGTGTTAAGTACTATAATTTTAGATGTTGCTCCTTGTTTAGCTTATATTTTTAATAGGTGCGTTGACGAAGGAGTTTTTCCCGACCTTATGAAACATAGTAAACTCATTCCTTTGTTCAAATCTGGAAGCGAAAGAGATCCCGCTAATTATAGACCAATATCGATATTGCCCGCGCTAAGTAAAGTCTTTGAAAAAATAATTCTTAATCAGCTATTATCTCACTTCAACGTTAACGGACTACTTCATAGTAATCAGTACGGATTTACCAAAGGTCGATCAACAACAGATGCAGGTATAGCTTTAATGAAACATATATTTGATGCGTGGGAGAAATCGCAGGATGCAATCGGTGTATTCTGTGATCTGTCTAAAGCCTTCGACTGCGTGAGTCATGCAAACTTAATTTCAAAGTTAAAGTATTACGGCGTCCAAAACCAGGCCTTAGACCTTATACAGTCGTATCTATCGAATAGAGTCCAAAAAGTAGACGTTGGCGGGGAAAGGTCTTCAGGTTCAACTATTGAGATAGGGGTACCGCAGGGATCGATACTGGGTCCTTTTTTATTTCTAGTGTACGTTAATGATCTCCCATTTGTTGTAAAAGATATTTGTGACATAGTTTTATTTGCTGACGATACTTCATTAGTTTTTAAAGTTGACAGAACCAATTCGAGTTGTGACTACGTAAATGAGTCACTATCATTGATTCTGAACTGGTTCACTGTAAATAATCTTCTGCTGAATGCTAACAAAACAAAATGTATTAAATTCACTTTGCCCAACGTAGTGCATAGGCCAACTAATATTAAAATTAATGGGGAAGCAATGAATCTTGTTGATTCTACGGTTTTCCTTGGTATCAATATTGATGCCAAACTGCAATGGGGACCACAAATCGATAAACTTTCTGGTAGGCTTAGTTCCGCTGCATATGCAGTTCGTACGATACGGTGGCTTACGGATGAAGCTACAGCTAGATTAGTTTATTTTAGCTACTTCCATAGTGTTATGTCATATGGTATAATTCTCTGGGGAAAAGCAGCGGATATACAATCAGTATTCGTATTACAAAAAAGGGCAATTCGTGCCATTTACAAAATGAAACCGAGGGACTCTTTAAAAGAAAAATATAAAGAAATTAATATTCTCACAGTAGCGGCACAATATATATACGAAAATTTACTGTACGCTCATAAGAATAGGGATAGACTTCAGAAAAACTGCGATGTACATGGAATCAATACTAGGAACAAACATAAATTATTAATCCCTAAGTTTCGGTTACAAAAAGTGAACGGGTCATTTATGGGGAACGTGATACGTTTCTATAATAAACTTCCTATAAATGCAACTAAACTTCCTGTTAGAAAATTCAAAGCCTTCATTAAAAATAATCTCTTAAAGAAAGCATATTATAATATAAATGAATATATTGATGATAGGAACTCATGGCCCGATGTCGCTCCGCCCTCCGACAGCTAACCAATTTGCAATGTAAACGCTGTCCTTTTGTTTTATGTATTTATGTTCTGTTTTTATGTTATTATTATTAGATAATCTTGATTACATTTTTTGTAAGAAGGATCATACAAAAAAGCGCTAGGACCGAGACGAGTTTCTTGCCTGTTCTTCTCGTACTTGGGTTAGGTTGGAATTGGCACATAGATTCACCTAGCATGTAAGACGTTTCAAAGTGATCCTTGTGATTGTACTGAATAAATATTTTTCAATTTCAAATTTCAATTTCAATTGGGGCATTAAAAGGTGACATTGCGGCTCTCCGAAGCGAGTCCGCCGAAGCTAAACAAACCGGGAAGTCGATTGCCCAGAGCCTATCCCAACTCAGAACGGAGATGGGAGAGTCTCTGGATGCAATGGTGGAGACGGTAGGCCCGGTTAGAACTGCGGTAGAGTCGCTTCGGAGAGAAGTAAACGAACTTCCTCACCCAGCTGGCGAGGCCCTAGAACCAGCGGATGCCCCCAAAGCCACTGTAAATCGGAGACCAGCAAACACGTACACGCCGACCACTGCGCGGCGTGCGGTGGTGGTAGAGTCCGATGATCCACAAAAATCGAGCGAAGACATCTTGACCGACATAAAGAAGAGGGTGGACGTGTCCGAGCTGGGAATAGCAGTGCATGGTCTAAGGAAGGGACGGAACAGCAAGGTCGTCATTTCTGTGGAGACTGAGGAGGACAGAAGCGCGATGAAAACGGCCATACAGCAGCTGAGTAAAGAGTACACGGTCACCGAGCCGCCCCCGAAACTACCGCAGCTTAGGCTCATCGGGGTCATCAATGATATGACGAATGAGAAGGTCGCTGAAGCCATTCGACGCCAAAATAAGGGAACCCTGGGCGCTCACGTCGACGGGCACATAAAGGTGCTCCGAAGAACAAAGCACCGCTCTGATTGCTTGAACAACGTAATCGTAGAGGCTAGTCCGGCAATCTGGAGGGCGCTGAGAGACCAACGGGTGAAGGTCGGATACCAGGTGGTGCAGGCCATTGACCAGTCCCCGATAAAGCAGTGCTTCAGGTGCCTTGGCTTTGGCCACGAGGCTCGGAACTGCACGGTCGCTCAAGCTTGTGGCTACTGCGCGGGTGAACACGACACCAGAGCCTGCAAGCGTAGCGAGCCCCCGACCTGCGCTAACTGCAAACCTGGATGCGACAGGTCCCACCCTGCATACAGCGACCAGTGCCCGGAGTGGCGGAAGTTTGACCGTCTCGCGCGGTCAGTAATAAGCTACTGTTGACATTGGCACCTTAGTCAACACCGAGTCCGCAAACGCGAAAATCCGCCTCAAAATCATGCAGGCGAACCTTGGTAGAGGGGTCGCCGCGACCCAGGAGTGCATGAAAGCGGCTCTTGATAGAAAAATCTCCATCTTACTTCTGCAAGAGCCGTATGTGGGGGGGCGCGGCTTCACTAAATGGGGTACGCATACAGTTGTGCAACACCACCGAGGGGCAAAACCCGTTAAATCAGCGATTGTCATTGTCGACGATAGGCTTGCGATTACCGAATATACTGATATGTGTACAGAAAACATCACATGTTTAGTTTTAAGTTTAGGCAACACAAGGTTGGGCATGGTCTCTGTGTATCTGGAGGGAAATGAAGACATCGAGCCGTATCTTCAGCACATCCAGCGAGTGCGACAGCGCTTGGCCACTCCACACATCATCCTGGCGGGAGACGTGAACGCCAAAAGTTATTGGTGGGGAGAGGGCGAGGAGGACTCTAGGGGTACTGCGTACACGGAACTGCTAGCTCAAATGGACATGGCTGTGCTCAACTCGGGATCAACACCCACCTTCAGCGTGTTCCGCAACAACAGAGCGTATGAGAGCATCGTGGACGTCACGGCCTGCTCGAACTCCGCTCTGGGATGGATGGAGAACTGGAGAGTGGATAGAGACCTGATGACCACTTCGGACCACAGAGCTATCACCTTCGACGTGAACCTGGAGAGCTCCTTCAGACTGGTAGAGCGGCATACGACGCGGAAGTACAACACCAAAAAGGCGTGCTGGGAAATCTTTGGGAGTTGTCTAAAGCAAGAGTTGCAGACCCAAGGCCTGGATGTGGATACAGTAGAGGCCGCACGCTCGCCGGAGGACGTCGACATCATCGTAGATACCTTCTCTGGCTGCGTCGAGAGTGCATGCAAAGAGAGCATACCCACAGTGAACAAGACCAAGCGCTCAAAAATGAACTGGTGGACCGAGGAGCTGTCAAACAGGAAGGCGGAAGTCGTCCGGCTCCGAAACAGAATCCGAAGAGCAAACCCTAGGCGCAAGCCAACACTAATCAAGGAATATCTAGAGGCTCTAGCCCATTACAAGGAGGACCTTATTAGTGCAAAGGTATCCAGCTGGAAGGAGTACTGCACTGGTCAAGACAGACCAAAAATGTGGGAAGGTATCTACAAAGCACTCACCATGACAAGCCACCAGAGTGACTGCCTCCTGCGAGATCGTGCGGGGACGCCGTTGAGCCCGGCTGAGTCGGTGATGAGTCGGAGCCAAGTGAGCACGGAGGATGCACTCTACGACGCGGTCGGGCTGATCAGAAGAGAGATGGCTGTCGGGAAGCTGGTAGCGGTAATATCACTGGATATCGAGGGAGCATTCGACGGAGCCTGGTGGCCACTGATCCTGAAGCAGCTCGTCACAAAAAATTGTCCCAGTGATATTCTTCTTCTTGTCGACAGCTATCTGTCGGATAGATCGGTTCGCGTGCAGTATGCGGGAGAGCAGACGGACAAGGCGACAAGCAAGGGCTGCATACAGGGCTCTACCTGTGGACCGGTGATGTGGAACATCCAGCTTGATCCCCTATTACAGCAAACAGAGAAACTTCAGGCTCACGTTCAAGCATTTGCTGACGACATTCTCATCGTAGCTTCAGCGAGAACCACATCTGAGCTCAACACGGCAGTGAACGAGGCCCTGAGGACTGTAGCTGAATGGGGGAAAAATAGCAAGATGAAGTTCGCTGCACACAAGACGCAGGCCATTCTCGCAACGAGGAAGATGAAGTTCGACACACCTCACTTTACCCTTAATGGCGTGGACATAGAGATTGGCAGTGAGCTGAAAGTGCTGGGACTCACCATCGACTCGAAGCTGTTGTTCCGAAATCATCTCCAGAACGTCTGCAAAAAGGCAGTGAACGTGTACCAGAAGCTGTCGACTGCAAGTAGAGCTAACTGGGGCCTAAACACAACTATCACAAGATTGCTGTACACAGCTGTAGTTGAGCCCATAGTCCTGTACGCAGCTAGCGTCTGGGCTCCGGTTACGGACAAGAAGTACGCGACGGCTCGTCTGAATCAGCTCTCCAGAAAGTTCGGCATCATGGTGGCAAGAGCGCATAGAACTGCTTCGATTACATCGGTTTTGTGTCTGGCTGGGATTCTGCCCTTGGACCTGAGAGTGAAGGAAGCTGCTGAGCTCTATGAAGTGAAGAGAGGGAAACCTTTCCCAGAGCTGCCAGGACGCGAGATTGAACGAAGAATCGGGACCTTCACACTGCCGCATCCGGCGAAGAGGCGTCCAATACCGTACGAGCTGCTGAAAACCGAGCAGGAGGTCACCGACGTAAACTCGCGTCCAAAACTCTACACCGATGGCAGCAAGATAGAGGGGAAAGTTGGAGCTGCTGTGACATGGTGGGAGGAAGATGGGGAAGTGAGAAGCTCCAAATTCATCCTAGCGCCTTACTGCTCAGTGTACCAGGCAGAACTTGCGGCCATTCTCAGGGCCATCGAGATGTTCACCAGGTCTAAAGCCCAGAGCGTGAACATCATAAGTGATTCCAGATCCTCCCTGGACACGATAGCGGACCCTGGAAGCACCCATCCAATTGTTGCGGAGATTCGGACCAGAATCCACGAGCTGGAAGCAAATAGTAGAGACATAAAGCTCTACTGGATCAAAGCCCATGAAGGTTTCGCTGGGAACGAGAGAGCAGACGAGTTAGCAAAGTCAGCTGCACTAACCAACAAGACCAGTCCCGTGTACGACAGAATCCCTATTTCCTACATCAAGTACTCACTTCGTCAGAGAACAATAGAGATGTGGAACAAGCGCTACACCGAAGCTGACACCGGCAAGATCACGAAGCTGTTCTTCCCCAATGCCCGAGATGGATACAAAACAATACTTAAGCTACAAATGTCCAACGTTATGGCGCAGCTATTCACCGGGCATGGGGGATTCCGAGAGTACCTTCACCGCTTCAAGCTGTCTACGACTCCGAACTGCACCTGCGACTCAGACACTCCAGAGACTGTGCCTCACCTTCTTGACGACTGTCCCAGGTTCGGCGCATGGCGCCAAGATATCAGCTCTAGGCTACAAACTAGTATAACATGTACTGACTATGGCAAGCTTGTCGGGGACAATGACCATCGCTGTGAATTTCTTAGATATGCGGAACGTGTGGTCAGGTCAGCGGGGAGGGCAAATGGGAGCACAGTGTGCTAGAACTTTTGTATACTGAATTTGTAAATAATGATAAACTAAAGTAAATGCTTAAAAAACATGTAAATATGAATTAAATTAACTTCTAATAAATTATGTTTGGTAAATTTATAAAATATGTTAAAATGTGTGTAACGAATAATTAATAGTACTGTATAATAACTAATTAGAATAAATTAAATAATAGACAATGTATAACTGCTGGTAATAATAAAGAAATGGTAATGGTAAATAATTAGGAATAAGTAAATAAGATAACAATAGATTAGAGATAATGTATACCTAGAAATATTATAATGTTTAAGTAAATAAGTAAGAAATGTAATAATAGAATAACAAAATTAAATTGATATAACATTGACTTGTAATAAAAAAATGATAGATACTGTATAATTAAGTATATACTTAATAGGAATATATAGTTATTAGATCAAGATAAATAATAAATAAAAGGTAAAAGGGGTTTAAAAGTAAATTGATAAAAAGTTTGAGATATTAATGAAGAAAGTAAAATAAGAATAGGTAATAGAAATCAGGAAAATAAAGCTAGGAAATAAGGGGGGGAAAATAATTGTCATGTTAAATATTAGAATGTATAAATCGCCGCAATATAAATAGCGGCGAGAAACTTAGTGCCATTTCGAGATGGTTTGAAAAAAAAAAAAAAAAAAAAAAAAAAAAAAAACCTAACCTAACCTAACCTAACCTAACCTAACCTTTTTTTTTTTTTTTTTTAAGTGAGGAAAATGCGTTACGCATCCCCGCCCTGCCGGGGGGCAAGGGCGAGGTATGTGGGACTCCCCCTTTCGGGTATACCCACTAAAAACCTCACTACTCCCGCCACTGTTGGGCAGAGGCAAGGCCGGCGGTAACTCCACAGTCCGCCTGGCTTCGCCTGTGGCCCACGTCCGCCCGATAAGATGGGCAGACCTCCTCAGAGGGGCGAACCCCTCCTACCTCCTCAGGGGGTCTCATCAATGGACGGCTGGTGCCCCCGCACCTGCCGCCCGAGACGCCCCTGGCGGGTCGTGTCGAGAGCGGGCACCCCTTCTCGCCCGCCCACCTCGCCCACGATGGAGCCTTTGGGAGAGCGGATCCCGCTCTCTCAGGCGCTCCGCGGTCTCCTTCTGCAACATGACATCGTCGCAGAAGGAGATCATCGCCTCCCAGATCATCTCGCTGCCAACCATCTTCTCCATGACGGTCGGCAACGAGAGATCACCTCCTCCCAGGGCCGCAATCAGCTCCGATCGCGGCCCTGCCCAGGCGGAGCATACCACCAAAGTGTGCTGTGCGGTGTCTTCCGCACAGCCACAATGGTGGCACTCCGGGGTCGACTCCTTCCCAACTATGTTACACAGATACCTCCCGAAGCAACCATGCCCCGAGAGTATCTGCGTAAGCCGGAAAGTCATCGGCCCCCACTTCCTCCCTACCCATTCCTCCAGAATGGGCAGGACTCCCTCCAACACCCGGCGTCGGGACCTTGCACCCGTAGTGTGCAGCCCCTCGAGCCGCCGCCTCCACTCGCCCAGAGCCTCCTCCTGGGCCTCTCTGCGCCACCGCACCACTTCGTCGGGCGCAGGGCGCAGGTCCCGGCTCCGGGCATGCGTCCGTTGCCAGTAGACCGAGGACTGAACCTCGGCCTCTAGGTCCCACGGAAGGGAACCGGCAAGGACGCAGGCCATCTCGTGGGAGATGGTCCGGTAACCCCTGATGGCCCTGACCGCCATGACCCTCTGCGCTTGGTGCAGGAGGGCCTTGTGGCGATTCTTCAGGGACCCCGCCCAGATCGGGGCTCCATAAAGGGCCATCGACCGGACCGCCCCCATATATAGGCGGCGGCAACTCCCATTCCCTCCTCCCAGGTTGGGGAGCAGGCGGCCAAGTGCACCCGCTGTGCTCACCAACCTTGGGACCAGGCGCTCCAGGTGAACCCCGAAGTCCCACCTACTGTCGAGGACGACGCCGAGGTATTTCAACGTCGTCCCGACCGGGATAGGGGTTCCGCCCACCACTATGTTAGTGCTGGCAGGTGGTCTCCGTCGGGGCCCGTGAAAACAGATGGCCTCCGACTTATGGAGAGCCACCTCCAGCCCCAGCCTCCGTATCCTCGACACCACCGCCGCCACGCCGGCGGTGGCCAGTATCAAGGCGGCCCGGAGATCAGAACCCCGGGCCGTCACCAGGGTGTCGTCGGCGTAACAAATCACGTCCACGCCGTACAGGTTTGCACAGCGCAGGACGTGATCGTAGCCGATGTTCCATAGCAGGGGCCCAAGAACGGACCCCTGAGGAACACCGCGCGTCATACGCCGACGACCACCCGCTCCATCTCTGGTGGGGAAGACTACCGCCCTATCCGACAGGTAGCTCCCCACCAATCTCCTCAAGTATCGAGGCACTCCATGAAAACGGAGTGCCTCCAAGATAGTCGGCCAGGGTAGGCTGTTGAAGGCGTTCTTTATATCTAAAGACACAGCCAACAACAGCCCACCCCCTGACACCGCCTCTTCCGCCATGTCCCGCAGGCGGCCGATCGCGTCTATGGTCGACCGGCCGCAGCGGAACCCGAATTGGGCATCCGACAAACTCGGACCCACTCCTTCCAAGTGCTCGACGAGGCGGTTGGCTACCACTCTCTCCAGTAGCTTTCCCGCCTCGTCGAGTAACACTATAGGCCGATACCCCGACGGGTCATCGGCCGGCCGCGTCTCCTTACGGAGGAGGACTAGGCGGCCCTCCTTCCACCGGTGTGGGAAGACACCTTCTCGCACACACCTGGTGAAGAGTGCCCTTAGGCGGGGCTCCAGAGCTTCATGCTCTCCGCCTAGGGCCAGGACCCACGCCCGGCAAGGGATGCCGTCGAGTCCTGGGGCCGTGTTTTTGCCTTTGATGCGTAACACGGCCGCACCCAACTCCTCCTTTGAGACCTCGGGCACCTCGCCCGAGTCTCCCTCCTCCGGTGCTGGTGGCGCCATGGTGGGAGGCACAAAGTCTGTTCCCATCTCCGGGAACAGTGCCTCGACCACCCTTTCTAGCACCACCGGCTCGAGGCTGCTAGAAATGGGAGGGGTCCAAGGGCGTAATTTTTGCCGTACTAACTTGTACGGCCTACCCCAAGGATCCCTCTCTAGCGTCTGCAGCAGCTCCTCCCACGCCGCGGCCTTGGACCGGTTAATGGCGAGGCGGAGTGCCACCGCCACTTCCCGATACGCGGCATATAGCCGGTCCTCCTCGCCTTCCTCGCGGTTTCGGCGTCTCCGATACCGCTGGAAGGCGCGGCGCTTCTCCACACAAGACCGGCGGAGCCGGGCCACCTCCTCGTTCCACCAATAGACCGCTTTTTTGGACGGGGGGGCTCTAACGCGAGGCATCGCGGCGTCGCACGCCTGCGCCATGGCCTCGCAGAGCTGAGCCGCATCCCCGTCTATATCGGTCTGTGGTGGATCAGGGATCCACGCCTGGACAAGGGCTGCCTCCTGCAGTAAATCCCTGTCCAGGCGCTTAATTGCCCATCGCGGCCCATCCAACCTTGGTTGGCTTGGGGCTCTCGGGGTGTCTGGAGACGAGTTTGAGACGCTGAAGGTAATGTACCTATGATCTGACAGCGTCTCCTCGTTCTCCAGAACCTCCCACCCCTGGACACGGTGTGCGATGGGGGGGGTCGCGAATGAAACATCCACGACTGACCCCCCGTTACGGCGCACACACGTGTCCACCGTGCCGCGGTTGAGGATGGCCAACTCGCACTCCACCAGCCACTCCTCTAGCACTCTCCCCCTAAGGTCCGTCGTCGCCGAACCCCAGGCCCTAGATTTGGCGTTGAGGTCTCCAAGGACGACGACGGGACCTGGAGAGACCTGGCCGACAGCGACCCCCAGTAACGCGAGGAATCGCTCAAAGTCAGCGAGTGGTCGATTGGGGGAGAAATACACCCCAATAACGACCACTGCACCGACCTTTGCCACCACAAAGCCCTCCCCGCTGTTAACAGCAGTAAGAGGAGGGCCGCCCGCCGCACAACGCTGTGTTATTGCCACCGAGCCATTACTGTCCGCGACCCAGTCCGAACGGACCGGGACGCGATACGGCTCGGCGGCGACAGCCAAATGAACCTGCCACTCCGCCATGGCCTGGACGAACAGGTCCTGGGCCGCGGCGGAGTGGTTGAGGTTTCCCTGCAAGAATCGGAGGTCCATACTAATGGACCTCCATCGGATCCTCCGTCTGACCCGCTGCTGGGGGCGGGTTCGTAGGCTGCGACTTGGCTTTCCTAGCCCTTGCCGCAGCCTTCTTCACGGCCTTCTTTGTTGGGGGCTTGGCACAGGCCTTGCCCCCAGCGAGGTGGTCCGCCTTCTTCCCAGCTGCCTCGCAGACGGGGCAGTGGGGCTTGGCGGAACACTCCCGGGCCTTGTGGCCCGCTTGACCACAGCACAGACAGTTCTGGCTGCGGTCGACCTCCGACGAGCACTGGGCCCCAATGTGGCCCAGTGCAAAGCACCGGTAGCACCGGCGGGGGAGGGCGTCGAGGATTTTCACCCCGACCGCCACCCACCCGACCTGGAAGCGTCCAGCTACGACCTTTTTTGCGGCCGCAGCGGGACACTTTACTAGGGCCGTGCCTACGCCCCCGGGTCCCTTCCTTATCTCGCCAGACTTTACATCGCCTGGCGAGCACCCTCCTGCCTTGGCGACCGCAGCCGCCAACTCCTCCGGAGTGACAGAGTCATCCAGACCGGTTACCCTGAGGTCGACCGAAGTCACCGGCCTGGAGACCTTCACGTCCTCCGTGGAGAACAGCCCCCGGATCTTCTCCGCCAGCAGGTCGGCTTTGCCCCCACTCGTCGCTCCTGGGACCTCCAAGATGCGGGCCCCAGTCGCCGCCTGCCTGAAGCGTACGGAGGAGATCCCGAGCTCTTCCAAGTCAAGCTTCGACTTGGCCTCGGCGATCACCTCCCCGTACGTCCGACCTCTCTCCTCTGCCCCCCGCTGCAGCGCGATTACCACTGCAGCTGAACGCTGGGCGCGGGGCTTATTAGCTTTGGCCTTTTTGGCCGCAGCTGGCTGGGGCGCCCCTGGCTTGTTGGGCGCCGATGTTCTTGGTGCCCTGTCTGCTGGGTCCTTTCGCTGTTTATTGCGGCGCCGAGGGCCCACTGTCTCCCAGCCCTCCTGATCTCGCTTTTGGCTATTGCCTGCCGGAGCAGGGGCTGCCTGAGCAGGACCAGTTGGGGCAGGGGCAGCTGGGGAGGCCTTTTTGGCCTTTTTCCTCTTCTTCCTTTTCTCGCCAGATGTGCTGGCAGATTCTGGGGCCGTTGGCGTCTTCTTCTCCGAGGCTTTTGCAGCCGGAGTGGGGGCAGGCTTTTCTGCCGGTGCCTTCCTTGGTGCTGGAGCCGGCGACTCAGGCACCGCCTCAGCTTCCCGCGTTCGGTCCGCTGCCAAAGGCGGGCGATGGCGCTTTGCGGGCAGAAGCCGCCCGTCCACTTCCAGGCTCTCAAGACGTGCCTCCATTCTTAACAAAGAAGCTTGGAGATCCTCCCCAAGCTTCGTATGCTCGTCCGATGGTTTAGGAGCAGCGCACTCCCTGCTGCCTCTCACCTCGGCCCTGAGCGCAGCCATCTCTTCGCCGAGCCGGTCTAGCTGGCCCTTCAGCATGCGGTTCTCCGCTTGGAGTCGAGCCACTTCATCAGCAGGCGTTCGCGAGGCCAACTCCTCAAACACCTCCCGGAGCACCTCAACGGACTTCTTAAGGGCGCTTTGAAACGTGCCCTTAAGATTCCCCGACTTATTGCCGACGAGCTCTATGGCCGTCAAGCTCTCCTTCACCCGGGAGGACAGGGCGACAGCTGGAGCCTCCCTTGTCGGGCCCCAGGAGGCCACGGCACCCAGGTAAGTTTTGGCGGCGTCTGAGCGCGGCTTAGGCGTTGCCGCCACCACCTCCCTCTCCACCTCCAGCTCCATCGCTTGCTGTTCAGCAGCTGCGAGCTCGGCCCTGGCCTTTGCCATGCCCACATATTTGCCAGTTGTCGGGGGTCTCCCAGGACCACGCTTCGACAACTTGGTCTTAACGGAGAGCGCACTTTTGTCCGAGTCGGACCCGCTACTCTCGCCTCTCCTCTCGATGGGGTTCAGCCTCTTCCTCTTCCAGAACCTTCCAGAGCTCTCGGAAGCGGCTGACATCGCGTCGGAGTCACTCCCTAAGCTGCTGACCAGGGATGGACACCTGGTCCGGCTTAGGGCCTCCTCCACCGATGATTTCTTCTTGGCGTCCATCCTCCTGAGGACCACCACGGCTTCTTTAGCAGCGACCTTCGCCACCAAAGCTCCCTCCTTCGTCGTTGACGCCGAAGCGTCCGCACCAGAAACCCTCGCGGGCTCTGCAGCAACTCCTACAATGCGGCTATCCAGGCGACCGCCCTCCTTTGGGGTATGAATGAAATTCTCCATAAAAAGTCCCACGAGTACCGGGGACTCATACGACCCGGACAGTGCCCTCGTGTATCCGGGAAGGGCAGGTGAACCTAACCAAGGCGCTACGCCTAGGTACAGTAGCGACTGGCTTTACCGGCCAGCCATCCTCTAAGAGAACGGACTTCGTGCTGCACCCCCACTTGTCCTACGGGATTTTTTATAGAGGTTTACTCCTCGCAGCCCGGGCGACCAAGCCAAGGCCATCGGTCCCACTCCGATCACGAGACATGACCGCAATCGTCGCGGGATTACGACTTCGAGCTGGGGGCAGGGAAGACAAGTCCCCCCTTGCCTGCCCGACGGCGGGGTAAGCGCACGCCGAGCCCAACTCTGCTTCATCCGCGCAAGCACGTAACAAAGCTAATTGCCCGAAAAGGGCCCTCCTCCGTTGCCCCCGAAAACGCCAGCAAAGCGCCGCCCCACCTGAAGTCCCGCAAGGAAGCTGACCCATACAGCCGACTCGCAGGAAATCAAGCAGAACGACACAGAACCAGCAAATCCAGAGGCACCTTGGTGTTTGCCCGACGAGGTGGCCGAGTTGACCCTCCCCGCCGCGCCGCCGGCCTTGCAGGCCAGCCATCCACCGACTCCAAGTCCGCTGAGACTCTCGTCTCCTCCTGCCCCGTCTGCCGTGCTCTATGCTACCTTCATAGAGACACGCAGAGGGGCCCTGTGTGATTTGGTCCGCGCCGGTATACCGGTAGCCCCCATATCTGGGGGCCGTTCCCCTATCCGCCACCTGGGGACGCGCCACGTCGGGGTTCACTTCCCCGCCCACTAGGAGAACCTAGCAGGTCCGTGGTACCTTTTTTTTTTTTTTTTTTTTGACGCTGGGAAAAATGCGTTACGCATCCCCTCCCATGGGGATGGGAGGGGTATGTGGGACTCCCCGGTCCTGCGACCGGTATACCCACTAAACAACCCAGCGGCACTCCGGCGTCGTCTATGTGGTGAGGGACTGGGAAACCGGCAGGAGCCTTTTCATCCAGTCCCCCGCCGACGACCGCCCGCCTTGACAGCGGGGCCTCCACGCCCCCCCCTTGCAGAGGGGGGGCCCCGGGAACGACTGCGAGTGCTCAGTCGTTCCCGTCCGACGGGGGTGATGGATAAGTGCAATGCAGGAGGAGGCGTCCCCACGCCTGCCTCCCGCTATCCATCACCAGAGGGAGAGGAGGCGACTATGGCCGCCTTCTCCCACCTCTTCTCCGCCTACGCAGAGGCGCCGCGAGAGGATCTTCCTCCCGCGCGCGCTCTGCCGCCTCCTTCTGGGACATCACGTCCTCGCAGAAAGAGGCGACCGCTGCCCAGGCCCCCTGGCTCTCCAGCATGGAATGAACCACGCTGGGAAGCGAGAGGTCCTGCCCCACTGCCGCGACCAGGGCGTGGCGCGGCTCGGACCACGACGGGCACACCTCGAGGGTGTGCTGCGCCGTGTCCTCCGTCGCGCCACAGGCGTGGCACGACGGCGTTCCCTCTCTTCCGATCCGGTGCAGGTACGATCCGAAGCATCCATGCCCGGATAGCACCTGCACCAGACGGAAAGAGAGGAAGCCGTGGGACCTCTCGAGCCAATCACGCAGGATTGGCCCGAGAGCATCCAACGTTCTGCGGCCGAACGTGGCAGAGGCGAGGTCCTCCGTCCAGTGTTGGACGACTGCGTCCCTCGCCTCCCGCCGCACGGCCTCCCGCTCTTCTGGGGCCGGGCGCTCCCCGAGAGCCCTGCGCCCCGCCGTCCACTCATATACTCTGGCGAGCACCCACGCCTCGAGCTCCCAAGGAGGGGTGCCCGCCAGAGCGCATGAGGCCGCGAAGCCTACCGAGCGGTAGGCTCTCGCCACCCGCTGCGCGATGGCCCTTTGGGGCCTTCGGATCACGGTGGCGTTCTCCCTCCTATGGAGCGAGTCCGCCCAGATCGGGGCCCCGTAGAGGGCCATGCTCTTCAGGATGCCGGCATACAGCTGCCGGCATCGCGCTTTGGGCCCTCCCAGATTTGGGAGGAGCCACGAGAGCGCCCCCGCGGCCTTCAGCAGGCGCGCTGACAGCCCGCTAAAGTGCGGGCTGAAGCGCCACCTGCTGTCGAGCACAAGGCCCAGATATTTCATCTGGGCCTTCACCTCGACCCTGACGCCCTCCACCACGATGTGGGCGTCAGTGGGGATGCGCTGCCGAGGCCCGTGGAAAAACACGGCCTCGGTCTTGTGCAGCGCAACCCCCAATCCTAGCCGGCGGATCCTTCCTGCGACCAGGGATCCGCCGGCCGAGGCCAGGCTCGCCGCCTCCCGGAAATCTCTCCCCCGGGCAGTGAGGAGAGTGTCATCTGCATAGCAGATGACACTCGTGCCCCGGAGGAGAGCTCCCCGCAGGAGCCAGTCGAAACCGATGTTCCACAGGAGTGGGCCTAAGACCGACCCCTGTGGAACACCAGACCCCGCGCCGTACCGCCGTAGCTGGCCAGTCTTGTCCACCAGGAGGACCGCTCGGTCCTCCAGGTAGCTGGCCAGCAACCTCCGCAGATACTGAGGCACCCCGTGGTAACGGAGCGCCTCAAGTATCGTCGAGTGGGGGACGGAGTTAAAGGCGTTGGCTATGTCAAATGACACAGCCAATACCCCGTCCCCCACCCCCACGGCCTCTCGCACTTGGCCCCTCAGCCGGGCCAGCGCGTCCACTGTCGAACGCCCTCTTCGAAAACCGAATTGGGCGTCCGACAGGTTCGGCCCTACCTCCGCCAGAAGGCCATTCAGCCTTCTGGCTATTACCCCCTCGAACATCTTACCGACCTCATCGAGCAATACGATGGGTCGGTAAGCCGAGGGGGAGTCCGCCGGGCGTCCCTCCTTTCGGAGGAGGCACAACTGCCCCTCCTTCCAGGGTTTCGGGAACCTTCCAGCCGTGAGGCACGCGCTGAAAAGGTCCCGAAACCTCTGCCCCATATGAGTGGTGGCGATGGCCACCACCCGTGCGGGGACGCCGTCCGGCCCTGGGGCCGTCTTCTTGGCACGGAGGCGAATAATCTCCGCGCCAAGTTCCTCCACCTCGACCGGAGGGACCTCCTCCTCCGGCGGAGCTGCCCCCGGCGGAGGGTCCATTACTGGTGGGGCGAAGTTGGTCCCTGAAGGAAACAGGGACCGAACCACCCCATCCAGCAATGCCGGCTCCAGGGACTCCGTCAGTGGGGGACCAAAGGGGCGCAGTTTATTCCGCGCCGCCTTATAAGGTCTCCCGTACGGGTCCCTGTCGAGACCCTCGAGCATCTCGGCTCGCGCCGCGTCTTTGGCGGCGCTCATTGCCGCCTTGAGGACCTTCTTTGCCTCTACGTAAGAGGCGTAGAGAAGGTCCTCGTGCTCGGGGTCTCGACGGCTGCGCCGTCTACTCCGCGCATACGCCCGCCTCGCCGCCACGCAGGCGGACCGCAGCCCCGCTAGCCCCTCCGACCACCAATAGACGGCGCGACGGGGAGGCGGGCGGCGGGACCGAGGCATGCTGGAGTCGCACACCTCGGTCAGGGACCTCCGCAGCTGGGCCGCTGCGGAGTCTACGTCCAGGACGTCGACCGGAGGGGCGAGCCAGTCCTGGACGAGCGCCGCCTCCTTAGCCGCCTCTCGGTCGAGACGGGTAAGGGCCCACCGCGGAAAGGGGGATCGGCCCGAAGGGGCCGTCCTCCCGGGGCTCTGGGTGGAGACGTCGAACCGCACGTAGCGGTGGTCCGACAAAGTCTCCACCAGCTCCACCCGCCAGTTCACGACGCGGGCGGCTAAGACGGGGGTGGCGAACGAGACGTCCACCACTGACCCTCCCCGTTGCCGCACACACGTGTGGACCGCCCCCCTGTTGAGGAGGGACACACCAGACGACGCCGCCCAAAACTCGACGGCGCGCCCTCGGACGTTGCAAGAGGCGGCCGGGTTGCCCCAGGCCACCGACTTGGCATTCAGGTCGCCCAACACGGCGACCTGGCGCGGCGCCGCCCTCCCGACAACAGCGGTGAGGACTTCGAGAAAGTTCTCGAAGTCCTGTAGAGGGCGGTTTGGGGAGAAATACACGCCCACCAGGGCTATTTCTCCCCACGCGGCGGCCACGTATCCCGGTCCCCTCTCTAAAAGCGAGAGGGGAGGGGAGTCTGTGGAAGACCGCGACAACAAAGCTACCAAGCCGTCTCGATCACCCAACCAACCGTCGGGGACCGAGTACGGCTCGGCGACTACCGCCACGTCCACCAACCACTCAGCCATGACCTGCATGAGCAGGTCCTGGGCTGTTCTGCAGTGGTTGGTGTTCGCCTGGAGGATGCGATGCCTATCCATCATTCGGACATCGCACCCTCCTCCTCAGCCGCCGAGGCTCCCGCTTCGGGGTCGGCGGTCTCAGCGGCAGGCGGGGCCGTCGCCTGCGCTTTGCCCTTCTTTAGGGGAGGCCTGCAGTTCCTCCCCTTCATAATGTGCCCCGCTGGGCGACCGCTGGCTGCGCATATTGCACAGCGCGGCGTGGCGGCCGTGCAGGAGACGGACTTGTGCCCGTCCTGGCCGCAGCGGTAGCAACTGTCCGTCCTATCCACCAGGGACGGACAGAGGGCCCGCGTGTGTCCGATTCCGAAGCACTTGAAGCAGCGCATAGGCTGATCTTCAAGTGCTCGGACTCGGCAGGTGCTGAAGCCCACCGAAAACCGTCCCTTGGCAAGGACGGCTTTGGCTGCGACGACTGGGCACTCGAGGCGGATAGTGCCCATGCCGCCGCGGCCGGGTCTGATGTCCCGGCCCTGCACCGCTGCGACGTCGCAACCCCCTACTGCTGCGATCGCCGCTACCACCTCCTCTTTGGTGACCGAATCATCTAGATCGGTCACCTCCAAGGCCGCAGACTTTATGGGTCTGGCCACCTTGGCCGCGTCCGCGATGACCTCTCGCAACTTGGTTGCGAAGAGGTCCGCGTTGGTGCCGCCCTGGGCCCCCGGGAACTCAAAGATTCGAGCCCCGGCTTGAGTCCGGCGGCACGTGACCGCTCCGATCCCAAGTTGGGTGGGATCGGCGTTGGTACGAGCCCGTTTTAGGACGGACTCGTACGTCTCACCCCGCTCCGCAGCCTCTGCGGTGAGCGTCACCACGACGGCTGCGGATTTGGGAGGAACCAAAGGTTTCCTCCCACCGGCGGGGGCCCTTTCGGCTGCGGGGGCAGCGGCGGTGGGCTTGGGGGCCGTCTTCTTCCCCTTCCCCTTTCCCTTCCCCCTTCCCTTGCCTGTCGCCTGGGACGGGCAGGAAGGGGTGGGGGCAGGGGTGGTAGGGGCGGCGGCCGTTCCCGTCTTCTTGGCCTTGCCCTTTCCCCTCTTGACCACTTTCGTCCAAGGCTGGTTGGACGGAGTGGTAGAGGGGAGAAGGGGGTCCTCCTTTTGGGAGGATGGCCCCGGCTTACTCTGCCTCTTGTCCGCCGCTAGCGGCGGTCGGAGGCGCTTTTCGGGCAGGAGCCTGTCCTCGATGCCATCGAGGCAGGCTCTTGTGAAGGCCCTTTCCTCCATCACAACCTTGCGGATGATATCCTCAAGGTTGGAGGAGGAAGAGGGAACTTCCGCCGCCGGCCTAGGCTCCGCCTGCGTAGGTCGGGCCGTGGCTTCAGCCAGCTTCGTGTGCAGCTGGCTGACCTCCGACTGCAGGCGGTCAACTTTCGCCTGCAGCTGCCGCGTCTCGTCCGTGGCTGTGCGCTGCACCAGCTCACGGACGATGCCACGCATGCTCGCGGCCCTACACTTCAGGGACTTTTGAAAAGTCCCCTTCAGGTTTGAGGACTTGGAGGCGACCTGGGCGATCTCCTCCGCGTCCTCCTGCGCCATGCGCTCCAGTTCGACCAGGGAGTGGTCGGCGTACAGCACGCAGGACGCGCCGTACCCGGCCTTGGCCCGCGCAGTGCGCGCCTCCTGCTCCTTGGCAGCGACCTGCTCCTCCAGGTCCTGCTGGAGCTGTGCCCGCCGAGTGAGGCTCAGCTCGCGTCGCGCGTCCTCCAATCCCACGTCGTGGGTATCGGCGACGGCAGCGACAGATGAAGGCTTTTTGGCCTTCACCTTGCGCTTCGACCTCCCTTTCCTGGACGAGTCCGAGCTGGACCCGTCTTTCAGGAAGGCCCGCTTGAGCGGGCCTCCCTCAATCGCTCTCGGACCTGCGTCCGACTCGCTGTCGGAATCCGTCAGCTCACCCGCTCTGCCAAACAGGCTGACTGCGCATGCAGCCTCCGCTACCGACGCACCCTCGTCGGTGTGGCCCTGAGAAGGGCCTTCGAGTTGGCCCTGAGAAGGGCCTTTGGGTTGGCCCTGAGAAGGGCCTTTGGGTTGGCCCTGAGAAGGGCCTTTTAGGAAACGCCCGGAGGCGTCCCGCACAAATTTTTTAGGCATAGCCTCCGCCGATGTCGTAGTATCCCGCATAAAAGAACTACAACGCACAGTGCACTTTAGCCGAGCTCAGTCTGCCACTCCGTTACGGTGGTCAGACTGAGTCGTTTCCAGGGGACGCGACGTGGACGCAAGCACTGTGGGGGGTCCCCCAACCTAACCTAACCTAACCTAACTTTTTTTAACTCAAGGAATACATAATATGTATTCCTTGAGTTAAAAAAAAAAGTTAGGTTAGGTTTGTTTACATTTTATAAAAAACGAATAGGTCAGGTTTGGATCGAGTTATAAAAAAGTTAGGTTAGGTTAGGTATGATAAGGCTTAGTTTTTTTTAAGTAAAAAGGTCAGGTTAGGTTACGTTTGCTTCAAGTAAAAAAAAAAAAAAAAAAAAAGTTAGGTTTGGTTAGGTCAAGTGTTAATTTTATTTAACTAAATTCCGATGTTCATAGTTTTCTATCCAGGTATTTCTTCTTCTGCTGTGCGTAAAATGCTGTGTACCAGCGTGCGGATGAGTGCCCATCACAGAAATCAAAGAATTAGCACATTAAAAATCATTTTATGTAAACAAACCTAACCTAACCTTACCTGTCTTTTTTTTACTCGATGAAAACAAAACTTAACTTTACCTATCAAAAGCTATCCTTAGGTTAGGTTAGGTTAAGTTTTTTTTTAAATAAAAACTTTGTTAGGTTAGGTTAGGTTAGGTTGAGTTTTTTTTTTTCAGTTTTTTAGGTTAGGTTAGGTTATGTATTCCTTGAGTTAAAAAAAGTTAGGTTAGGTTTGATTTTATTTTATAAAAAACGAATAGGTTAGGTTTGGATCGAGTTATAAAAAAGTTAGGTTAGGTTAGGTATGATTAGGCTAAGTTTTTTTTAAGTAAAAAGGTTAGGTTAGGTTACGTTTGCTTCAAGTAAAAAAAAAAAGTTAGGTTAGGTTCGGTCAAGTGTTAATTTTATTTAACTAAATTCCGATGTTCATAGTCTTCTATCCAGGTATTTCTTCTTCTGCTGTGCGTAAAATTCTGTGTACCAGCGCGCTGACGAGTGCCCATCACAGAAATCAAAGAATTAGCACATTAAAAATCAAAAAATCGCCCGCCCACCCTCCCGGTCCCATCTACTGAAGTGGATTCCGAGTCCCTTTTTGTATGGGGAAAGCAAAGTTTTGAAAAATTCAGTTTTTTCGTTTTTAGATTTAGTGTTAGACGTTTTTAGATTTAGTGTTGTCGCTGCAGTCTAACAATGTTGTGTGCAATTCCCTTACAAAAAAAAAACGGTAAAAAAATTGGTTAAGGCTGGTTACAGTGCTTCACTGACCGTCGGTGCGTATGTCGGTCGCGCTTGTCATTAATGTGAAAATCCATAATTCGTACAGTGCTGGACCGACCGTACGCACGCGTATATTGCTACGCACTGCGTACGAGGACCGTCGGTCGTGCTCGTGCGCATACCGCCGTCGGTCGGCCGACGCGCTATGGAAACGTATGTACGCGTTCAGTGCTGCACCGATCGTTGGACCGACCGTACGGACCGACGACGAATGTCTGTATCAATTTTCATCTGGTCAGTTTGTTGGTCAGGAGAGCACTGAATAATACAAACTGACGGTCGGTCCGTGCGTATCGTCAGGACCGACCGTGCGCACCGAGACGATCGGTCGAGCACTGTAACCCGCCTAAGTATTTACTTAAACTATTGTGCCAGAACAGTAAATTAAAAGTTACGAGAAACACAAGCACCAAAAAAACAAAAATGAAGTAAATTAATATCTAGTACCTGGATGACCGAGCTTTGCTCGGTTTTTTTTGTTGGCAAATTGTGTTTTTTGGAAAATGAAACCTTGCTAGATCGATTTATCGCCCCCGAAACCCCTTGCATACTAAATTTCATGAAAATCACTGGAGCCGTTTCCGATATTCTGATTATATATATATATACAAGAATTGCTCGTTTAAAGGTATAAGATAAAAACCGTTAAACTTGGGTTTTATTTGTAAAGCTTAATCCAGTTCAATTAAATGAGAAAGTCACAATATTTAAAACTCAATGATTGGAAATTGAAGAAACACCACTAATTTAAAATAATAAAGTTTACTGAAATATACCATCTAAAAATAAACAACCGGTTTTTTTTTAATGTAGTCCAAACATTTAGATATTAACTAAAAGTTCAAGTTGATGTTTCGTATTAGTTTTAGTATTTTAATTTGATCTTAATGTATATTTTTTCCATGCCTCTATGTTACTTATTATGTAAATTTTTATATTTTTAGCCAGGTAATTTAATTTTTGGGTTATTTACTTTCTTTTAGTTTCTTTTAGAGCGCTGGTGGTGCAGTGGTAGCACCCCGGCATCACGATCCGAAGGTCGTGGGTTCAAACCTGGTCGTGCACCAATGAGTTTTTCCATTCGAAAAATTTATGTGCGCAATGCAAGTGCTCTTAAACGGTGAAGGAAAACATCGTGAGGAAACCGGCATACCCTAGAACCAATAATTCAAAGGTGTGTGTCATAGGTTAGTATTCTTATGAGCGGCGATGGGCTTGCAACCTGTCACGTACGGAATACTAACTACTGTGCAAAATGTGGGCATGTACCAAATATCATGTTTGGACTTGCCTCTGACTACCCCCTTTAGATATCCTCAAAGATCTAAGTAACCAAAGATCTGAGGAGATCTCTACCGAGCCCGGAGATTACAGTCGTGATCATATTTTTTTTTTTTATTTACTTTCTTAACATTTTGTTGGATAAACGCAAAATAAAACTAATTACCTACTTACAATAACATAAAAATATTATGCTAATTAAAACTTTTATTTATTATTTTTTAATAATTTTTATATAATTAATTTAAAAAAGTTGCTGGTAGCTTTTTGGTATTTTGTTATAAATTTTGGGTGCCATTGCCATTGTATCTACCTAGACCTACCGAACAACGTAGCACTACGTTTGTAACTAAAATACCTAAAAAAGGAAAAAGAGGCGGTCACCCATCTCAAAACATCTTTAATTATTTTCTTGTAATACCTAAATATTACCTATGTTACTTAGGAATAATGATGCATTCTAATAGTATGTATAGAATTTTTGAAATCAGTCCAGTAGTTTTAGAGTTTGTTTGTTCAAACATACAAATTTATTTATTTATTGGAAACCAAAAGCTTACAATTCTTCACATAATCTTTCCGGTTCCTCCTTATAATATCATCGTAGATTAATGTTACATAGTAATGTATTAAACAGGGTAGATAAAAAAAATCTCTGATAAACATAGGTAGGTAGGTACTAAAAGTAGGTATTCATAATCAGTCTTTCTTTTCTATAGACATAATTTTCACTTATCGTCCTACTCGTGTGGGGTAATGCTCGCACGCACCTCGGGGGTATCACTTCTTCACGTGGAACAGAACCTGCAGCTTCGTCGTCGCGACCAGCACCTGCGACACGAGGCAACATCTCAGTCGGTACATCGCTTCGTGACCCTCGCAGGGGATCACATTCTACTCGGGAAGGGGAAAACCTTGAGCGAGTCCGCGGTCTGCGCGCGCTGCGGGGGGGTCGCCTGCGCCAGCGCGTCCAGCAGGCGCCGCGCGGCCTCCCCCTCCTCGCCCCCCTCGCCGCCCGGCGGGGGCAGCAGGCGCGCCAGCAGCTGCAGCGCCAGGTAGCGCCGCGGCGGCGCGAGGCGGCGCCAGGCGGCCGGCAGCGCGCCCGCCGCGTCCTCCGGCGCCGCGTCCGGGCCGGCCAGCCGCGCCAGCGCCGCGCGCGCCACGTCGCGCGCCAGCCCGGCCCCGCGCGGGCCTCCGCCGCGCAGCGCCTCGCTCAGCTCGAGCGCCGTCGCCGGCTCGAGGGAGGCGGCCGCCCCGCGCAGGAGCGTCCCGATCTCCTCCGCCTGGAACGGAGGCGCGCGTCACGTCGCACCGAGCGAGCGGGCCGCCGCCGGGCGAGGGCCGACCTGCGCGTCGTCGGCGACGTCGTCGACCAGCCGGTGCAGCGCCCGGAGCGCGGCGCGGCCCCCGCCGACGGCCGCCGCGCCCAGCCAGGCGAGCGCGGCCGGCAGCTCGGCCGGCGCGAGCGGCGCCCGCGCGCGCGTCAGGCCGCGCGCCGCGTCCCGCGCGCGCTCGGCCAGGGCGCCGGCGGGCAGGCGCTGCGCGGCGGCGCGGTGCGCGGGCGGCGCCAGCGCGGCCAGCAGGCGCGCGGCGTGCGGCGCGGCGCCGGCGCGCGCGGCCCGCACGCGCAGCGCGCCCACGGCGGCCGCCAGCGCGGCCTCGCCCTCGGAGCCGCTGGAGTCGGAGTGCGCGACGCCGGGCGCGACGCCGGGCGCGGGCGCCGGCGCGCGCCCGTCGGCCGCGTGCTCCTCGCGCAGGCGCAGCAGCGCCAGCTCGCAGGCCCGCTCGCGCGCGCGCTGCGTCGCCAGCTCCTCGGCGCTCGGCATGCTGAATGAGACCTGCGATCGTCGAAGGATACGTAAAACGAGCCGCATTGTACGAATCTTCATTCGTATTTCTTTCTTCATTGAAATGACTTATATTTTAAATAACGAACATACCTACATTATCTAGGATACCTACCTATTCCCCTGAGTGAACCGACCGTTCGATTCCCGCTGCCTCATCGGCTGTCGTGCCGCCGCCCTCGTCCGACCCAGAAAGAGCAACGAGCGAAGCCGATTCACCCAAAAATTACATGAAGCTAAAATCTAGGTCTATCGTATTCATACATTTGCACTTACCGATTCATGGATAGAGGAGTTCACTGTTATTGAAGGAAACTCATCGAATTCTTCCTCATCGCTCATTCTAAGTTTTGATTGAAAAATAATGTTGTTTCTTAGCCAACACACACAACCAACGCGACTATAAAGAAAGTTAGCCACTAACAAAATCTAAGTTTCTTTTCATTCAAATTGAAATAAACAACAAAACAAAACAAAAACAAACAAGTATTTCTTGTTCTTTGTCTTGGCATCTGTCTCTTTGAGATCCATATTGCCAGTGTCAAGAACAAGTACTGTCAATGTCAAAAGTTATAGTCAGTTTTCAGACTTGTACACTATGAGTCTGTGACGGATTTTCTGCGGTGCATTTGCCTGACAACTACGTCGCTCTGGTTTTTATATTTATTCTCGTGTTATTTTGAGTTTTATTGCGTAATTTTGGTGGTTATTTTGCCAATAAAGCCCAGGTTCTTGACGCGAGTGTAAAATATGTGAATTAGAGTGAATAGTTCTCTTCAAATTCCATCGGAGGAAATCCCGAGAATTTTCAACAAAACAGCCATCTTTTGTTTAAAATTGACTTGACAACTTGACTATGACTCTGTGACGTTGACAATACTTATAAATAAATACACTTGACACTGCAAAATTGTTCTCTAAGACACAGATGCCATAATTGAAGAAGAAGAAGAAGAAGACTCTGTGACGTTGACAATACTTATAAATAAATACACTTGACACTGGCAAAATTGTTCTCTAAGAGACAGATGCCATAATTGAAGAAGAAGAAGAAGACTGCACGATGCTGAAAAAACCGAAAAAACCGGTCGGCGCGAGAGTGTCACGTTGGTAGTGTGTCCCTTTTAATGAGGTGACCATAACCAAACAGAACACAGGACAAATTTTATTATTATGTAAAACGATTATGTAAGTATCCTGATTTATTGATGCTACTTAACTGTGCTACAAACTTTTTATGGGTAAAAAAAATCGTATTCATTAATTTTAGGTTTCATTTATTGATTTATTTTAAGCTAAAGTTTAAGAATCACTAGATACCTAATATCTCGCTAAATCAACGCCACCGCCACGCCGCCCTGATGCTTGTCTGCCTAACTGGCAAGGTATCAAACAAGGACACACAACCAGCGGGAGCCCTTTCGCCAGGACCGTTTTTAGCTAGCTTTTATGGAAAAGCTATAATAATATTATGAGTGAGTTATTAGATTTCATTTTAGCTAAACAAACATTTTTGGTACTCAGTCTTGTTATGAGTAGGTATAAGGTCTTTGCATAATTCACACGTAATAAAACTCTGGAAAAATAAGTACCTAGGGATCCATCAAAATAAACTATCAAACTAAAAACTACCTCTATAATGATTTAGGTATTTACACGATCATCAGAAAAAATGTCTTTTACGCGGTACCTAATCTAATTAAAAAATAATAATTAATGAATGTACAAATTTTATTTTTAGCCATCTACCGCCCCACTGTAGGGCAAAGGCTCTTGTATGTCTATAATGTCTCTTGTATGTTATTCTCTAAACTTGATCAGTCACGCACTAAATATAGCACTAGGCCAAATAGAAATTTGCTGCATTATTATAATCACAAAACAGTTAGGTTTCGTGGCAGTTTCAGGTACCAAGCAACCAAGTGCTGGAATAACATTCCTCCACCCCTTAGGTTGTTAAATCGAAATTCACTTTTAGCAAACGACTAAAGTGTGTTATTTTGGATCAACAAAAGTCTGGATTGCCTGATCCCGATGCCCCTTTTAAATGTTAGGTTTTCTGTAATTATTGTCTTTGCTATAAAATATTATTATTGTAAAATATTATTATGATTCTTTCTATAAATAGTAAGTATTATGTACACATACACTTTAGTAGATTATTATCAAATATTTATTTTTTATTCGTGTTCTTTGTATTATTATTTATGCACATAATATTTATTTATTTTTTATAAGGCTTTCTATTATAATAACTGAGCGTTCTATTTGATAGTTTGATTAGTTTGTAACCGCAGGGTCCTGTGATTGTTCTAGTCTTGGTCTAGGGCCTAGGAACCAGGAAGAACAGAAGGCGCTGTTATTCTGCCTAGACTAGGCAGAATAACAGCGCCTTCTGTTCTTTACAGTTGGCATTATGCTGAGCCTCGGCCATTTTGCTACTGCAGCACAAGCTCACCTACTTAATATTATTATTATTTAATGTTAATTACTTTTTAAATGTGTTTCCGTGCTTCTATTTTGTAACTGATGATGTAGGTATTCTTTTTCAATTATGGCATCTGTCTCTTAGAGAACAATTTTGCCAGTGTCAAGTGTATTTATTTATGAGTATTGTCAACGTCACAGAGTCATAGTCAAGTTGTCAAGTCAATTTTAAACAAAAGATGGCTGTTTTGTTGAAAATTTTCGGGATTTCCTCCGATGGAATTTGAAGAGAACTATTCTCTAATTCACATACTTTACACTCGCGTCAAGAACCCGGGCTTTATTGGCAAAATAACCACCAAAATTACGCAATAAAACTCAAAATAACACGAGAAAACATATAAAAACCAGAGCGACGTAGTTGTCAGGCAAATACACCGCAGAAAATCAATGTAGGTATTTAATTTTCATATTGACTATGACTCTGTGACGCTCCAGCAAGGTTTATGAAACTAGCATGAAACGGACACTGGCAGAATTGTGACAACCTCAAGTCACAGTAGCCATAAACCAAGAATTAAATTGACTCTTATAAATAAATACACTTGACACTGGCAAAATTGTTCTCTAAGAGAAAGATGCCATAATTGAAGAAGAAGAAGAATTTTCATATTTTGTTCATTTATATCGTAGACAGTTTCTCTGTCTACGATTTATATTGTGTGTATTGTGGTGGCGAATAAATGATATGTCTATGTCTATGTATGTCTAAAGGAAAAACACGACCAAATCCAAACAGTTCGACTATCGAACTACATGGAATAAACGACAATATCGTGCGCGGAAGTTTTTTTTTAATTAAAAAAGCAATGATTTTAGAAAGGTACAATGAACGCCAAAAAAAAACTGACATGACAATACCGAACAAAACTGTCAGTGTCAGAAATCAGCTGCCCTACCTTGTTTGTTGTCTTTCTTTGTTTGTATTTTGATCTACGTGAGTGCGTGATTTTGGGTTTCTTTTTGTGTAAAGCCGTCATAGTATTGCCATTATAGCTAGCAAAAATTCGTTGCGTTCGAGGCTCTCCTGAGACCGTCCACTCCGCATTCACTCGTCAACACACCTCGTACCTCGTACGAGGGTTCTCCTTCTCCGTTTTCGTTTCGGACGCTGTCCGTGGAAGTCGTCGCAATGGAAGTGGACGACGTGGAGGTGGCGGGCGGTCCGCGGGCCCGCTGCGACAGCCTGGGGGCGGCCGGCGGGTCGGACTCCGGCGGCGGCTCGGACGAGGACGACTCGGAGTCGGGCGAGGCCGAGGAGGTCGGCGGGGCGGCCCGCGCGGACCTCTTCGACCGGATCATGCACGAGTGCCGCTACAACGCGCCCGGGCAGTGCTTCTCCGCTAAAGTGCGGGAGGAAATCGAGAGGCGAGTCGCATCACATTATCACATTTATCGCCGGTTCATATCATTCCAACTCCAGCAACCCTACCGAAATGCCTTCGAAAGAATGTGAATCTTACGTCGCTAATGTTACAGAAGTATAATTACCCGGTGGCAGGATAAAAGACAAACGTATTATTCTCTCGCAAGCGGGAGGTGGATAGCGGTAGTTTCGGGAGGGGGTGACCTACCGTAGGTGGCATCGCAACTATTATAATACATTTTTTTAATAGGACGTCACTCGAAATAGCTTAAGAAACAAACGAAGACATAAATAGCACGGACACGGGTGAAATGCGTTTTATTCTAAAAATAGATGGCACTTTCTTTGTTATCCACGAACGAGTGCGCCGCAGGCTGAGCCCCGCGGCGCGGCGCGCGCTGGTGAGCCGGCAGCGGCACGGCGCGGCGCCGCTGTTCCGCGCCTGCGCGCGCGGCAACCTGGCCGCCGCCGCCTACCTGCTGGCCGTGTGCGGCGCGCCGCTGGAGCAGCGCGGCCTGTACCGCGCCGCCGGCTCGGGCGCGCTGCACCGCGTCACGCCGCTGTGGGCCGCCAGCGTGGCCGGCCGCCTGGACGTGCTGGCCGCGCTGGCGGACGCGGGCGCCGCGCTGGACGCCGGCTCCGACTCGGGCTCCACGCCGCTGCGCTCCGCCTGCTTCATGTCGCACGTGGGCGTGGCGCGCTTCCTGCTGGCGCGCGGCGCGGACGTGCACGCCGCCAACCACAACGGCGGCACGTGCCTCGTGAACAGCGTGCAGAGCGCGGAGCTGTGCCGCCTGCTGCTCGGCGCGGGCGCGGCGGTGGACGCGCGCGACTCGCAGCTGAAGACGGCGCTGCACTACGCCGTGCAGGAGCACCGCGAGGACACGGCGCGGCTGCTGCTGCAGGCGGGCGCCGACCCGCTGCTGCGCACGCGCGACGGCGACGACGCGCTGCAGATCGCCTGCATCAAGGGCGCGGCGCGGCTCGTGCTCGCGCTGCTGAACACCGACCTGTACTCGGCGGCGCGCGCGGCCGACGCCTACGAGCTGCTCGGCGCCACGCAGCTGGACGAGTTCAACGACGCGGGCGCCGCGCGCGCGGCCTGGCGCGTGGCCACCGGCATCCGGCAGCGCGGGCGCGGCGGGCGCAGCCTGCCCAAGCGCCCGCTGCGCGCGCCGGCGCCGGCGCTGGGCGCGGCGCGCGAGTGGCGCGCGCAGGCCGAGCTGGACGCGCACGCGCACGACGCGGACTGGCTGCGCACGCAGGCGCTGCTGGTGGTGTACCGCGTGCTCGGGCCCGCGCACAAGGACACGCTGTTCCGGCTCATGTCCAGGCGAGTGCCGCCGCGCCGCGCGCCGGGCCCGGGCTGAGCGTGCCGTGCCGTTGCAGGGGCGCGGCGTACGCGGACGCGTTCCGGTACTCGCGCTGCACCGCGCTGTGGTCCTGGGTGCTCGACCTGCGCATCCGCAAGGACACGCTGCTGCACCCCGGTGAGGCACCGCCGCGCCCCGCCCCGCAGGCGAGGGGTCGATGTGAGCCGGCGCTCGCGTTGCAGAGACGTGCCAGACGCTGCTGGCGCTGACGCGGCTGCTGCTGGACGCGCCGCCGGGCGGCGCCCTGGACGCGCCGCGGGACGCCGCGCGCCTGCTGCGCACGCTGGTGGAGCCCAACGCGCTGCCCGGTGAGCCGCCCGCGCCCCCTCCCCCTCCCCGCTGACCGCGCCTGTCCGCAGAGTGCCAGCGCCTGCTGGCGGTGCGGCCGCGCTGCCGCGTGCAGGGCGGCATGTTCGACCGCGCGCCGCCCGCGCCCCCTCCCCCTCCCCGCTGACCGCGCCTGTCCGCAGAGTGCCAGCGCCTGCTGGCGGTGCGGCCGCGCTGCCGCGTGCAGGGCGGCATGTTCGACCGCGCGCCGCCCGCGCCCCCTCCCCCTCCCCGCTGACCGCGCCTGTCCGCAGAGTGCCAGCGCCTGCTGGCGGTGCGGCCGCGCTGCCGCGTGCAGGGCGGCATGTTCGACCGCGCGCCGCCCGCGCCCCCTCCCCCTCCCCGCTGACCGCGCCTGTCCGCAGAGTGCCAGCGCCTGCTGGCGGTGCGGCCGCGCTGCCGCGTGCAGGGCGGCATGTTCGACCGCGCGCCGCCCGCGCCCCCTCCCCCTCCCCGCTGACCGCGCCTGTCCGCAGAGTGCCAGCGCCTGCTGGCGGTGCGGCCGCGCTGCCGCGTGCAGGGCGGCATGTTCGACCGCGCGCCGCCCGCGCCCCCTCCCCCTCCCCGCTGACCGCGCCTGTCCGCAGAGTGCCAGCGCCTGCTGGCGGTGCGGCCGCGCTGCCGCGTGCAGGGCGGCATGTTCGACCGCGCGCCGCCCGCGCCCCCTCCCCCTCCCCGCTGACCGCGCCTGTCCGCAGAGTGCCAGCGCCTGCTGGCGGTGCGGCCGCGCTGCCGCGTGCAGGGCGGCATGTTCGACCGCGCGCCGCCCGCGCCCCCTCCCCCTCCCCGCTGACCGCGCCTGTCCGCAGAGTGCCAGCGCCTGCTGGCGGTGCGGCCGCGCTGCCGCGTGCAGGGCGGCATGTTCGACCGCGCGCTGCGCTGCGCCGCGCACCTGGCGCTCGTGGCGCACTCGGGCCGCCGCGCCGCGCTCGCCGCCGACCCGGACTTCGAGGCTTACTATCGCCGACAGGTAGCTTTCTGTTTTTTACTTATTATTAAAAGATATAAATGATAATAGCGACGATCTGACCGTCCATCGTCGCGTGCGGGGGTCGCAGGTGTCGGCGCTGGTGGCGCTGCGCCTGCGCACGTGCGCCACGGGCGACACGCTGCTGCACCTCGCCTGCAGCCGGCTCAACGTCGTGCGCTCCACGTACTTCGCGGACGACGACGCGCACTCGGTACGCGCCGCCCCCGCCCCGCGCCCCGGCCCGCGCCCGCACTCACCGCGCCCCCCGGCCCCCGCAGGAGGGCGTGTTCCCGAGCGCGGCGCTGGCGCGGCTGCTGCTGCAGAGCGGCGCGGGCGTGGCGCGCCGCAACCGCGCGCGCTGCACGCCGCTGCACGTGGCCGCCATCCCCTACAACTTCAGCACGCAGCTGGTGGAGACGCTGCTCGAGTGGGGCGCGCACCTCGACCAGCCGAACCGGTTCGGGGACTCCCCGGCCGAGCTGGTGCAGACCAACCCGGACTCGCGCGTGCGGCCGCTGCGGCACGTGACGCTGGCGTGCCTGGCGGCGCGCGCGCTGCTGCGGGCCGCGCCGCGCGACGCCGCGCCGCGCCTCGCCGCGCGCCTGCCCGCCACGCTGCGCCCCTTCCTGGCGCTGCACCGGGCCGAGCCCTAGGGCCGGTGACGTCACGTGCCGCGCCGCGCCTCGCCGCGCGCCTGCCCGCCACGCTGCGCCCCTTCCTGGCGCTGCACCGGGCCGAGCCCTAGGGCCGGTGACGTCACGTGCCGCGCCGCGCCTCGCCGCGCGCCTGCCCGCCACGCTGCGCCCCTTCCTGGCGCTGCACCGGGCCGAGCCCTAGGGCCGGTGACGTCACGTGCCGCGCCGCGCCTCGCCGCGCGCCTGCCCGCCACGCTGCGCCCCTTCCTGGCGCTGCACCGGGCCGAGCCCTAGGGCCGGTGACGTCACGTGCCGCGCCGCGCCTCGCCGCGCGCCTGCCCGCCACGCTGCGCCCCTTCCTGGCGCTGCACCGGGCCGAGCCCTAGGGCCGGTGACGTCACGTGCCGCGCCGCGCCTCGCCGCGCGCCTGCCCGCCACGCTGCGCCCCTTCCTGGCGCTGCACCGGGCCGAGCCCTAGGGCCGGTGACGTCACGTGCCGCGCCGCGCCTCGCCGCGCGCCTGCCCGCCACGCTGCGCCCCTTCCTGGCGCTGCACCGGGCCGAGCCCTAGGGCCGGTGACGTCACGTGCCGCGCCGCGCCTCGCCGCGCGCCTGCCCGCCACGCTGCGCCCCTTCCTGGCGCTGCACCGGGCCGAGCCCTAGGGCCGGTGACGTCACGTGCCGCGCCGCGCCTCGCCGCGCGCCTGCCCGCCACGCTGCGCCCCTTCCTGGCGCTGCACCGGGCCGAGCCCTAGGGCCGGTGACGTCACGTGCCGCGCCGCGCCTCGCCGCGCGCCTGCCCGCCACGCTGCGCCCCTTCCTGGCGCTGCACCGGGCCGAGCCCTAGGGCCGGTGACGTCACGTGCCGCGCCGCGCCTCGCCGCGCGCCTGCCCGCCACGCTGCGCCCCTTCCTGGCGCTGCACCGGGCCGAGCCCTAGGGCCGGTGACGTCACGTGCCGCGCCGCGCCTCGCCGCGCGCCTGCCCGCCACGCTGCGCCCCTTCCTGGCGCTGCACCGGGCCGAGCCCTAGGGCCGGTGACGTCACGTGCCGCGCCGCGCCTCGCCGCGCGCCTGCCCGCCACGCTGCGCCCCTTCCTGGCGCTGCACCGGGCCGAGCCCTAGGGCCGGTGACGTCACGTGCCGCGCCGCGCCTCGCCGCGCGCCTGCCCGCCACGCTGCGCCCCTTCCTGGCGCTGCACCGGGCCGAGCCCTAGGGCCGGTGACGTCACGTGCCCTCATCTCTCGCCTGGTGCGGAGCGGGGAACAGTTATCAGCGCTCACTGCCGGCCTAGTGTCAGTAGTCCGATATTTACACATTTCGACTTTCCCAAAAAAAGAAATGCATTCACTTCAGTTTATTTTTTCCAACAAAAAATGTGAGCCTATAGAAAAAAATTGGTAAGTATTCCTATTTTTCTTTTTCCACCAGTCATGTATGTTACTTGTTTCCAATAACTAGAATAATCATGTAGTACCAGGAATGCATAAGCCGTGAAGAGGTTTTCGCGACCCGTGATCTTTTGGCTCTTTGTGAATCTACAGTGAAACCTCTCCACTCCCTCTCCATCGTTTCTGCTATCCTGGTATCTGGAATAGATTAGTTCGGTCAACCGGACTAAAAGTAGTGAAAAAATCTGCGCTAGTTTAAATTGACCCTAACAGAGTCGAAGCGCATCGAAGCGTCAAATTCTTTATAACTAAAGCTAATTCCGAAGAATGCGCGCGTCTTTTTCAAATCTCAGAAGTAATGTGAGTGTTACGCTGTGGAGTTAAGGTTGAATTTGTTATGTTCAGTTTTGGATAGACGCTTCGATGCGCTTCGACTCTGCGCTAGTATAAATTGAACCTAATAACCGAACTACTGATACTAGGCCAAACAAAATGCCTTCTCATGATGATAAAAATACAAAATTTAAAACTTATTTCCAAAAACAATGGATGAAGGCTAATTTTATCTACAAATGGTGCGTATTTTCGGAACGTCATCGAACAAACTCAGAGACGCAGATGCAGTTAGTTGACTGGTGGAAAAATAGGATTAAAGGCCGGTTGACCGAACTAATGAACCAGATACCAGGATAACAGAAACGATAGGAGAGGTATTTCACTGTAGTAGATTCACAAAGAACCAAAAGATCACGGGTTGCGAAAACCTCTTCATGGCTTATGCATTCCTGGTACTTGGCCTTTTACATGTTTCTCTCAACGATTCTTCAAAAAGTTTACCGATAAAGTTATTTTACACAAGTACATACATGACTGGTGGAAAAAGAAAAATAGGTAAGTATACCTATTTTTTCCATAGGTTCACATTTTTTTTGTTGGAAAAAAATAAACTGAAGTTAGTGCTTTTCTTTTTTTGGGAAAGTCGAAATGTGTAAATATCGGACTAAAAGGCTCAGTAGTCCGATGACGTGTATCGATCAGCATCATGGACTACTGACACCGGGCCGGGCCGGCTGCCCCCGCGAGCGGACGAGCTGTACTGACCACCTCTAAACACCTTGAAAATGAATTACTTTGTGAAAAAATATTGACATTTATTTTTGTTAAACTTGTATTATTAACATAGGTGATATTATATCATTATGTGTAGCTAAGTGAAGGATCGGACGCTGACGGTTGGAGAAATTGCATAATGTATGGAAATGTACCGATTAATACACATTGATGTTTAGAATTTGAATTCACTATTTTATATTATTATTACTACATAATTTCCAATCGAAGTAGGTATCACCTGCTATCGATTATAATATTTATGTACCTAGCGTTAACTGTTTTAACATCGCTCGGATGTGGATCGCGTAAGTTATCATAGTAAGTACGAACAACATAATTTATATCGTGTGTTAATCTGATCAAAATGTAAAAAAAACAAATATACTCACAGACAAAATAGAAATCTCTTTAATATTTATAGTAATATATCTATGTAGTAAATAGTTCGGATGAAACCCTGTAAGTTCTATACTTAACGAGCGCTCCGGGACACGACTTGTACAAAAGTTGGACGGAATAAATTAAACTTGTAAACGGAACAGATGCTTCGTGGACTAGCGCCTAGGCTCGGCGCGCGAGCGGGACGGCGAGAGCGAGCGCGACGGCCGCCAGCGCGGGCGCGAGCGAGAGGGCCGCGCTCGACTAGCGCCTAGGCTCGGCGCGCGAGCGGGACGGCGAGCGCGAGCGCGACGGCCGCCAGCGCGGGCGCGAGCGAGAGGGCCGCGCTCGACTAGCGCCTAGGCTCGGCGCGCGAGCGGGACGGCGAGAGCGAGCGCGACGGCCGCCAGCGCGGGCGCGAGCGAGAGGGCCGCGCTCGACTAGCGCCTAGGCTCGGCGCGCGAGCGGGACGGCGAGAGCGAGCGCGACGGCCGCCAGCGCGGGCGCGAGCGAGAGGGCCGCGCTCGACTAGCGCCTAGGCTCGGCGCGCGAGCGGGACGGCGAGCGCGAGCGCGACGGCCGCCAGCGCGGGCGCGAGCGAGAGGGCCGCGCTCGACTAGCGCCTAGGCTCGGCGCGCGAGCGGGACGGCGAGAGCGAGCGCGACGGCCGCCAGCGCGGGCGCGAGCGAGAGGGCCGCGCTCGACTAGCGCCTAGGCTCGGCGCGCGAGCGAGACGGCGAGAGCGAGCGCGACGGCCGCCAGCGCGGGCGCGAGCGAGAGGGCCGCGCTCGACTCCGCGCCCTTCCTCCCGAGGTTGCGCTTCGGTCGGTCCACGATGAAGATGCGTCCGCCCATCCCTGCAACAGGCGCCGAGCTCCAGGCCGCGTCCGGCGCGGGCGGAGGGGGGGGCGGGGGCGGGGGGGCTCACCGCGGTGCACGAACGAGTGGTAGTACACGACGTCCGGCCACGACGAGTTCGGCGCCACCAGCAGCGTCGCCGGCGCCGACAGGTCGCAGCTCCACGTCAGCGAGCGGTTGAAGGCGCGGAACGAGCCCAGCGTCGCCTCGCGCCGCACGTCCGCGCCCGGCGGCGGCGCGCCCAGGCACAGCGAGCCGGCCGCCGTGGGCGACAGCCGCCCGCGCCGCGAGCGCACCGCGCCGGCCAGCGGGGCGCCCGCGCCGTCCGCCGCCGCCGTCAGCACCAGCGGGTGGTACAGGCGCGCCGAGTGCGGGTCGGCGCCGCCGAGCACGGTGAACGAGTAGCGCAGGCCGCGCCGCAGCTGCAGGTCCGGCGCCAGCTGCCCGTTCACGTACCAGGCGAGCGGCGCGCCGGCCGCGCCGCGCCCGCGCCCCGCCGGCCCGCGCCGCCCGCCCGCCGGGCCCAGCGCGAAGCGGAAGGCGCGCAGCGCGGGGTCGAACAGCTGCGCCGTCTCCCAGGCGGCGGGCGCCGGCCGCGCCTCGCTGCGGACGGGGGCGGTCAGCGCGCGCGGCGCGGGCGGGCTCCGCGCCGCGCGCCGCTCACCCGGTGAACTTGACGCAGTCGTCGAGCTGCGCCGGCTGCTTCAGGTCCACGAGCAGGTCCCGCCGATGGTACAGCCGATGGAAGGCGGGCTCGCGCGCCGCGTCCAGCCGCCCGACGGCCCACACCGCGTGCTGCGGGACCTCCGGCGACCACTCCAGATCGATCGGCTCGTCTGCGACGCATCCGATATTTTATCGAGGGGAGAATGCGGACCGAGCCGAGTCGAGCGGACCCGCACCTGGCGCGAGCGAGCGGCGGAACGTGACGACGGTGAGCCCCTCCTCGCGGCGCGACGAGAACAGCTGGTAGGAGTTGACGCCGCCGAGCACCTCGTCGCGGCACACGCCCACGAGCCGGTCCAGCACCTGCACGCACTGCCCGGGCGGTCAGGGGGCCCGCCCCGCACGTCCCGCGGGGGCAGGGGGGGGGCACGCACCGGGGCCTTGGCGGAGATGTTGTAGTCCTGCACGACCGCCTGCCGCGTGGCCTCGCTGTAGTGCGCCACGGCCACGTCCGCGCCCTCCATCTCCGAGCGGTCGCGGCGCCCCGACAGCCCCCACGCCAGGTACTCGTCCGCGGAGATCTGCCGACATGCTCTCGCGTCAGCGCGGCCCGAGCGCGCGCTCCCTCCCGCCCCGCGCACGCACCTGCGCCGCCAGCTCGAAGGTGACCTGCGGCCCGAACACCTCCCACGACACCTGGTAGTCGCGGTGCAGCTGCCGGCAGTGCGGCAGGCGGGACTCGTACGCCAGCGGCGCGGCCGGCGCGGGCGGCACGTTGAGCGCGTCCGGCACCAGCACGGAGGCCAGCGCCCGGCGCGCGCGCGCGTCCCACACGCACAGCCAGCTCACGTCGAAGGCGGTCAGGCCGCCCGCCAGCGTCAGGCGGACGTCCTCGCCGCGGTAGGCGCGCAGCGGCTCCAGGCTGCAAGGGGCGGTGCTGAGGCGGCTGCGCGGCGCGCCCGCGCGGCCGGGACTCACTATCCGTCCTCGTCCGGGATCTTGACGCCCTTGGCGGAGGGCTGCGGCCCGACGCCGGTCCAGAAGTACACCTCCTCGCCGCCGCCGTCGTACCGGAACTCGGGGATCCTGCACAGCGAACGGGGACCTGCCGACCTGAGCCGCCGACCCCCCGGCGGCGCGGACGTACAGCAGGGTGGTCGCGGTGAGGAAGCGCAGCGGCCGGCTGGAGACGGCGGCGCCGCTGAGGGCGGCCAGCGCGCGCGGCGCGGGCGGCTCGAACTCGTCGGGCACGAGCACGTCGCCGAACGCGTTCTGGCTGTCGATGTCGTACACGCAGAACCACTTGAGGCGCGACACGCGCTTGCCGCCCGGCAGCGCCAGGCGCACCTCCGCGTTGATGTACCGCTCCAGGATGTTGCTTCTGAAACGGCACGAGCACCCGACTACCGCCTGTGCTTCCTTCCCCGTGAGGGGGGAAGGTGCACCGCAGCTAGGCAGCGAAACGAACATCCTGACATCCTACTATCGGTTTCTACTTTTGTGAATATCCTGAATATTTACCTACCTGCTAATAACTACAGAATCACTTCTAAGAAACCAATTTGAGCTCTACCTGCTAATGACTACGGAATCACTTTTAAGAAACTAATTTGAGTTCTACCTGCTACTGACTACAGAATCACTTTTAAGAAACCAATTTGAGTTCTACCTGCTAATGACTACAGAATCACTTAAGAAACTAATTTGAATTATACCTGCTAATGACTACGGAATCACTTTTAAGAAACTAATCTGAGTTCTACCTACTAATGACTACAGAATCATTTTTAAGAAACTAATTTGAATTCTAGATAGGTTGATTAATAGAAGTACTGACTTGCCATGCTGGTCGGGCACGATGAAGCCCTGGGGGCCCGGCCGGACCGAATCCCCGGCCCAGAAGAAGGTGTCGTCGCCCGTGCCGTCGTAGTTGAAGTTCACAAGCAGCAGTGTCCAGTCGTCCACTGCGTAAACCTCACCTGACACCTGAAGTATAGGACAACACACTAGGCATCTAATTCATCATTTTATAACATAACACGAGTGAGAGAAAGATTTTTGAGCCAAGATACTTTTTTCATTATGGTAAAAATCATTTTCAAATGGTTTACAATGACTCAGATTTTTTTGTTTATCTAAATTTGTAAACTTGGTAGATTATTTTCAGAATATTATTAGAACGAAAGTTATAAAAATTCAGATAGTCTGATGAGGCCTTAGTGTTTCCACATAATTTTCTGTTTATTCAATCATAATGGAACAGAAATAACTAGTCAGGGTTTATTATTTGGGCTTAGAGCGATTAAGTAAAAGGGTTCCAATAGTAGGCTGAAAGTTAGTCATAAGCTAAGAAGATAGGCATGGCGTGCAAGTTTCACCTGGTGGTGGTAAGTGTTGAAGGCCCCGATGAACTTCCCTCTGTAAGGACCTTCTTGCTCTTGCAGTGCGCATTCTGCAACAGTACATAATCGTCGGACATTGAACAGAAACAAAGAGAAAGTTTACACACCAAACTTTTAAAGCTATTGAAAAACACTTTTTCGTACCTCTTGTGACTAGTGCGAAAATTATAAACCATAGTTTCATTATGTTTCTATCTATTTTACAACTTAACACTACTTTTAGAGCACTTTCTAATTAGAAAAACAAGTTCAAAATATTTCGTAAACATTCACACAGACAACCAACGCGCGAGCTTATTTCCGGTCATTTGAGTTTTTTAGCGGGCAAAGTATATGACGTTCGCTCTATCGTTCAGCTCGGCATGCTATGATTTGCGCATTTCATACTGGTTACTCGAGTTCCTTTTACTATGTCCAAGGTCATGTCGCTGATTGGTTATAATAATGACATTCTGGCATTAACCAGCCAATGACAAAGAAGCAACTTTCACTGTTCACACTGTCAATAGTTCAGAAAGCTGTCAGTCGCTGTTAATTATTCAGAAAGCTGAGCAATATAATTCTAGAATTAGAGTTATTTTATCCACAAAATGACAGCATAATTTAAGCTATAGCTCGAAACTAGACTGGGTTGGCCGGTAGAAAATGCCCTCTACCCCCTAAGCATTAAGTATTAAGCCCTCCTTTTGTCAAATACTTCGGATCTGGATAAAATTTAGCACAAATAAGAAGGTATCTACCTATATAATATTATAGCCTGAAATAGCACATAGGCTACTTTTTATCCCGGAAAAATGTAGGGTCAAGGAGGCAACAGTGGCTCAGTCGGACACAGTGACTCATTCATGTTACTACCCGAAAGAAGCGCTCGATATTGCTCTCCTTGTAACACAATACAAGCGTGTGAACCCCAAACACGTTCTAACCTGTCGGTCGGCAGGTCAAGCGCCGTACAGTTGTGTTACGGCGTTTTTTTGTTTTCGTACCCACAAAATTACTTTTTGAGGTAAAGTTTCTTTTGTTTTCATACATCAGGTTGTGATAATTTGTATTGCCTTTTATATTTGCCAATTAGTTGGTACTGTAGTGTTCTCATTCATGTAGTTATTTATTGTAATTATTGTTTGACTCGAATGCTATGAGGAAATATTTTCAAAGTGGCGTAGTTGTACACAGTGGCTCAATTTTAAAAAGTACACAGTGACTCATAGTCACTGTGTACCACTTATTTTTGATTCTTTTATTTCATTTTTCATTTTGAATTAGTAATGTTTTTTGAATTACCAATTATAGACAATACTTTTGATACTCAATAATTTGAAATTATTCATTTTATTCGTAGAATGCCACGACCACAAACTGCGTGAAAAATTGGAAATACTCCCCACGAAAACATTAAAGAGGGCTTGAAGTTAATCGGAAAAGGGGAATCTATGCGAAAGGCGTCAAAGAGAGCTAAATGTTCCTTTTGCTACACTTAAGAGATATTGTTGGAAAACCAAAGACAGTCCTTCACTGTGTACTACTAGAGTCACTGTGTACTACGGGGTTGAGTCACTGTGTACAGCTAGGTGTACACAGTGGCTCAATTCTCGATGTTTAGTTTTTGCCCTCTCATTTTATTTTAGTAATATTTAGTGTAATTATAATAATGCAGTACTAAACTAGAATACCTAACTAACAATCTATGCATGTTTCAGATAAATCCAATAATAATTTTCAGAATTTTTAGCCTTTTGAAAAAATCCGAGCCACTGTTGCCTCCTTGACACTACGGCTCCTGCGGGATAGATTTGTTTTTATTTTTCAAGGTAGGTACCTATCTCGTGGGCGAAGCCATGGGCGGAAGCTTTAAAAGTAGGTATAAATCAAATAATAGATAAAACCTACCCGAGTTGGTATTGGTAGGTAGGTAGGTAGTTACTTATACCCCCATAAACCTAACGATTTTCCACCAATTGCATAATCGGCAGAACTATTAAGGCCCAGAATACTCGTCACACTATTCCTTACGTAAAAGTTACAAAAAAAGTGACATAGGTCCGTATTAGCAACGCGTAATCAGACATAGCACGAAGCGAAATACCCAAATGACAAGTAAGTACCTAGAGTGCGGCATGATAATATGGCTGCTCTGAATTATGTACTAACGAAAGCGACAATTTATGAAAAACATGAATTAAATAAAAATAAATAATAGTTTAAAAAAACTAAAAAACACGCTTTTTATAGAAACCGAACTAAAAAATAGAAAATAAATTAAAAAAAAAATATTTAAAAAAAATCGTGTAAAAACTAAAAAATATAAATTATTTATTTTATATTTTTTAGTTTGGTTTATTTATAATAGCGTGTTTTTTTTATTTTAAACTATTGCACGACTCATGATGCGAAGCATCAGAGAGTGCTTTACGATCAAAAATTTTTTTTTCAAATTGATAAAATGGAATTTTTTTATCAAAATAGTGTATTGTCATCGGTCCTCGATAAATCTACAAAGTTTGAACGAAATCTGGCCGTTTAAAGTGGGTCAAAATCGCGCCCAAAGAAGTCGGTTACAAACAAACATACAAACATACAAACATACAGGTGAAGCTAATAAAAAGCGTGTAAAAATAAATATGATCACGACTGTAATCCCCAGGCTCGGTAGATATCTCCTACGATTTTTAGTGACTTCGATCTTTGAGGATATCTAAAGAGGGTAGTCAGAGGCAAGTCCAAACATGACATTTGGTACATGCCCGCATTTTGCACAATAGTTAGTATTCCGTACGTGACAGGTTGCAAGCCCATCGCCGCTTATAAGAATACTAACCGATGACACATACCTTCGAATTTTTGGTTCTAGGGCATGCCGGTCCGGTTTCCTCACGATGTTTTCCTTCACCGTTTTTTAAGAGCACTGGCATTGCGCACATAAATTTTTCGAATGGAAAAACTCATCGGTGCACGAACGACCTTCGGATCGTGAGGCAGGAGTGCTACCACTACACCACCAGCGCTCTAACATAAATTATGTTCAAGTAAATAGTTTATTTCAAAAAAGGGCTGGGTTGATTTGTTTCAAATTAACTGATTTACATTCATGTGAAATAGAAATTCAAAATACCTTACAGTTCTGGATAAATTAGGGAAGTTCTGAATTTTCAGAGGTGTTTTTGACATGATTTTTGGCTAACTGTATGAGAAGTGCGGCGAAAGATGTTTTTGGAGAAACGAAAGGGAAAGGTAAAATAGATAGAGAAACTTGGTGGTGGAATGAAGAGGTACAAAAGTGTTTGAAAGAAAAGAAAAATGCCTTTAAAGAATGGAAAGGGGATGACAGTGGAGATGACGTTATAAAAGAGGATAAAATAATGGTATATATGGAGTGTAAGAGAAAAGCTAAAAAAGCTGTTGCTATTGCAAAGGCTAAGGTACAGGATAAATTGTACCAATCTTTGGAAAAGCCGAGTGGACAAAAAGACCTGTACCGAATAGCTAAAGAAAGAGAGAAGAATACTAGAGATATTATGCACGTTAAATGTATAAAAATGATGGAGGCAAGGTTTTGACGAATGACGATGACATAAAAGAGCGCTGGAAGGGATATTTTAAAAAGTTAATGAATGAAGAGAATGTCTGGAGTGGAGTGTTACAAAATGTGCCTGTAAACATGGGTTTGGTGAGAGATGTGAGTATAAATGAAGTAAAAAAAGCTGTGCAAGATATGAAGAATGGAAAAGCGGTTGGACCAGATGGCATACCAGTGGAAGTATGGAAGCTACTAAAGGCGGATGGATGGAAGTGGCTGAGTTTATTCTTCAATAAGTTGTTGCAAGAGGAGGCGATCCCGGACGAATGGTGCAACAGTTCGCTAGTGCCCATTTTTAAAAACAAGGGTGATGTACAGGACTGCAACAACTACCGAGGAATAAAGCTCATGTCACATAGTATGAAACTTTGGGAGAAGGTAATAGCGAGACGCATGAGAGAGAGTGAGATATTATCACAGAGCCAGTTCGGGTTTATGCCAGGGCGAGGGACAACGGACGCCATATTTGCACATGTACACATGTTAGGTCCGAAGCTGGCGTTACCGATGAGTTCAATGTGGCTATAGGCTTGCACCAGGGATCGGATTTAAGCCCTTATCTGTTCCTCCTGGTAATGGATGCTTTGACATCGGACATACAGGAGGAGGCACCCTGGTGTATGCTGTTCGCCGACGACATTGTTCTTGTCGGAGAAAACGCAACCGAGGTCCAGAACAGGCTGGGAAAATGGCAAGGTAAACTAGAGAGTGTCGGATTGAAGATCAGCAGAACAAAAACCGAGCACTTGTTCTGCGACTTCGGTGGTCCCTCTAGTTTTACCCCTATTGCCTTAGATGGTGTATCCCTACCAGTCTGTTCCGATTTTCGGTACCTCGGTTCAGTAGTACAGAATGATGGTGAGATTGATCGGGATGTAAGAAATAGAATAAATGCGGGATGGATGAAATGGCGACAGGTCACACGAACCACGTGTGATCCGAGAATGCCCGAAAAAACTTAAGGGGAAAATCTACAAAACGATCATAAGACCTGTCGTATTGTATGGATCTGAATGTTGGGCCACCAAGGGAACGGACGAGAAAAGAGTGCATGCGGCGGAGATGCGAATGCTGAGATGGATGTGTGGAGTGACAAGGATGGATAAGATAAGGAATGAGTAGGTATATTAGAGGAAGTCTGAAAGTGGCACCGGTGACAGAAAAGATGAGGAGTAATAGGTTAACGTGGTATGGGCATGTTATGAGAAGAGATGAATGTCATGTGACGAGGAGAGTGTTAGATATGAATGTGGATGGATACAGGGGTAAAGGTAGACCAAAGAAAAGATGGATGGACTGTGTGAAAGATGACATGGGTAAGAAAGGAGTGAGTACTGAGATGACGAATGATAGAGGGAAATGGAAGAAGATCACATGTTGTGCCGACCCCACATAACGTGGGAAAAGGGCAGGAAGAAGAAGAAGAAGATAATGATTAGGGTTGCAATACTTGCAATTTTCAAAACTCTAGGCCTTAAGACTCAGTGGGTAGAGATGATCCTAGGTAAGAAGCGAATGGGTTGGCTGGTAGAAAATGCCCCTAGGCATCCTTTTGTAACACATTTTTTGTAATTGTGTAGGTACAATAAAGTTTAGATAAATAAATAAATAAAAAATAAGAAGGTAAGGTAGGTACCTACTATTTCATCAAAGGTCTTATTTTACAGTAGGTAACTTTATAATTATATCGATGGTTTTACCCAATTTAGCGTAGGTACCTACCTACGTAGGTAACCTACCTACCTACCTACCTAACAGGGACTGAATTTTGTAATGGTCCCTTTTATGAACTGGTCAGCTTCTCAACTAAGCAGTTGGTGGTTCAAAGTGAACCTTAGCCACACCTCAGCACTCTAATGAATAAAAATATTGGCGTTGACTTTGGTGGAGTTGCTAGTGCCGCTCGCGCGAGGCCTCGCAGCCCGAGGAGGCCACCGCTCACCAGCGTACCGGTTCGGCATTCGGATCTATCGGGGCGCCCGGGGACAGTGCGTCGGCCTGCAGGCGGCCGGCCCGGGCACCCGGTGCGTCGGCCTGCAGGCGGCCGGCCCGGGCACGGAGCGAGGGCATCTCCGGCGGCGTCTGTATTGCCATCATCCGATTGCAAGAGCGAGGGTTGCATAACAACTTTCCGAGCAAAAGCGGCGCGGCGCCCGCGCGCGGGCCAGTCTCTCTCGAGCCGGCGCGCGCGCCGCCCGTACGTACACCGGACCCTGCGCAGGACCTCGCGCCACTCGCTCAGCAGTGCTCGTGCCGCCATGACGCGACCGGGAGCGCTCGCGCTCGCGCTGCTCGCCCTCTTCGTAGGTGAGTTTAGAAAGTTAGGACGCGTGCGGTGCCGGGCCGCGGCCGACCGGGGCGGAGGCCTAACGGTCGAGCCACTTACATACTGTTTCCGATTAATCTTAAATTTACTCGCTCTACATCCTAAGTAACTTGCGGTATAATGCTGTCTGCGAAACAAAATAGTACGCTTGGAAATCATATTTACTTGCATGCGAGCACAGCGCAGACCGTGCAGCTGTGTTTTGATTTTTCCAGACTCGTAGATAAGTAGGTTGGAAATTAGGTCGGAACTTAGATACCTAGGCTAGATATTTGGAAATCAACTTGAGGTAGAGTCCATAGGTCCTAGGCAGGTGTCGTTCTAAAGGCACTCGGTCGGACTGGCTACCAAAGGAAGCTAGATCACAACAGCGGAGCCCCGGCATGCCCCGGCGTCCCGGGCGCTCCGGCAGCTCGTGAGTCTCCGCGCGCTGCCGTCGACCTGACTCCTCGGGGACTCCTGCACCAGGGTGTTGGTGACCGTCTGTGCCTATACATGAAGTAAATAGGTCCTATCAACGAAAATGTAGCTTTACCTACTCACCCACTGCGAGTCTGTCGACTGTACCTACCTACCTGCATCGGAGCTTATTGCCCCACCTTGAAAGCGGGTCACGTAGGTAAGTAGGTAGGTAGCTAGCCACCTTTGAACTACGCTAGAGCTTACATACAACCCACGTACTTACCTACAACCATAAGTCGTATGAGGTGTATCTAGGTACCTACTTGTAATACGAGTACCTACTTATGTAATTTTATCTTTGTCTTACTAGGACCTATTGAACTGGAAAGGTAACTAAAAATCATTATGAACACTATTTAGCTAAGTTTAGCTATACCTACTAGATTTATCTATGTTACTAGTTTTTCGTTAATTCGTTTATGAAGCGTTTTCTCTCTAACTCCAACGCTAATGTCAAGAGACGATCTATCATAAACCTTAAACTAATCTCCAGCTGATAGCCAGGCTACTCGGTGAAGGTACGGACAGGGCATCAGGCAGGCCCTGGGGCCGGCGCGGGTGCCGGCCCCGGGGCCTGCTGGCCACTGAACTAGGTACTCAATACCTTCCTGGCCCTGGACACCATTAGAACGGGCCTCACCTGGCGAGCCCCGCTGCAGCCGCCGGCGCCGGCCGAGGAATGTTGGCGCCGGCGCCGCGCACTCGTTTTTCGGCTGTGGTCTAATCTAAAGGAATATTAGGAACTTTCAAATTTATTTGGAAATTTTCGTGGAATCTTCTCTTTAGATCTGTCGAAGTCCTCTTTCGCCAAATGATAGTTTCTTGCCTTGCCAAGGGTGTGACATTGGCAAATAGTGGTGGGTATTTCACAGTTTTGTCGCCTCCGCTTGCCGCTCCGCCTCGGTGTTGCCACAGTGCGTTGCGATGCCGATGTAGCGTCCACGTGACCTTCGGCCAACTCCGATGCGACTAATATAATATATTTGGAAAGTTCCGCAGAGCGGCCGCGGTGCGATGGTATCGTGTTCGCGGCCTACCTGCTAGAGTAGGCGATCACAATCTGTTCCACTGATGATAATCCGCGAGCCGATTTCACCCACTGCCGGGTACCTGGTTCGTAAGAACTCGCTCGCGTGCTCCGTCGTCCGCCCGTCACCCGCGCGGACGCCATGTCGTCGGCCCCTGTCGCTGCTGGAGGGGCGACTCTCCATCCTTCACCTGTCCTCACCACGCTTTGCCACGGTCTTTGGCAGTTTGGTTTTCTATTCCTTATCAAGAAAGTTTTCGGCTTCAACTTTTCTAATGGGCTCCTATGGTTCTCCATGATATTCCAAAAAAAATATTCGTTCTTGAACATTATTTCATCAGTTCACACCACACGTGCTGTCGCAAGAATAACAAACAATCAGAACCATAGGGACGATGATCTCGCCGAGAAGCGTCGTCGGGAGACCGGAGAAAGTAAACAGTTATCGTCAGATCGGTTACGCAAACTGAAGTGTACAAATCAAATTAGCGTTCTTAGGGCCTAAGCACGTATAGTATAGGCTGTAGGTAGGCGGGCTACTACAGGGCGCTCTTCGACCGGAGCTCGGGCTGAATGAGGGTTGTATGAGTATGAGTGTTCAGTAACGATAGGTATACGACCTGGATCACTGGATGAGACCTTTGTCCAAGGCAAGTTTTGGGATCGGAGATCGTTCGGTCGGGTGACTTTAGTTGAAAATATAAAAGTCGATAAGTTTGTTATTTCATGTGACGGCTCCGAGGCGATGGCGGGGCGCACCTGCCTAGTTTGAAAGCCTCCAAAGCAAAAATGTTTGGTGGCGTCCATCGACTATTGATCGTTTGCCATATTGCATGTTCCGCCTCGACAACGTGGCTACAGAGGTACCTGCTGCTCTTCGCAGAACCCTGATCGGTCGGTACTTTTGTGAAGCTCAACTAGAGAGAAATCAAATAAGTACTCAGATAGAACCGGCCGGTCGTTGTGCAAACCGAACGGTCTTCCATAGACGGCGTTGTGCAGCTGCGGCGCGGACGGACGCCAACCGGTCCCGAGGCACCGGCCGGGCCTCCGACATCCCTCCGGCGGAGACAAATACCGCTGCCGAGAGAAACCGAGCCAAGGAGAGGAGAATCGGTGGTCGACCGATAGGTCGATGTACCTCCTCACTGGGATATCTAGATACGTTAAATATGAGCAGGAGCGCCCGCGCGGTGCAAACCGTGGTCCTCTCGTGGCTCGTCCAGCGCCGCGCCGCGCCGCATTACCATACGCTGACATTTAGTCCGCGGCGCGGGCGCGGGCGCGAGCCGTGCGCCGGCGCAGTCCTACACGTTTTATTGCAACTCCGACTGGTTCGGGTGTCGCGCGAGGCCCGGGCGCGCTGCCTACACTCAACAATGTATAGGTAGAACAGGTACTTAAGTAGGTACTCACTTTATTTAGTAAGTTTTCTGCGATCTGGCTCTGGGGTCGTTTTTAAGTATCCTGCCTACCTCCTAATAGGCTATTACTACTGTCTAAAGGTCTGAAATGTAACTATCGAGAGCTATATAAAGTACCTACATACTACCTGCCTAAGGGTAGTTCGGTGGTCCCCGGAGGATTAATATTGAAGGGGCTCCCATCCAACAGACATGATTTTATTTGCCGCTTCTACAGAATGGTAGGGAACCCTTCGTGCGTAAGTTCGACTCGCACTTGGCCGGTTTTTATGCACCGTTTCAAATGTTCAAATGAGATTTCAGATAAGTAGCGGGGCCGACGTCTCTCGTAGAGAAAGTGCGCGAAACTGTGCTCGTGTTCATGGTCACGTGACGAGCTGGCTCTCCTGGCGGCACGTCTCGAGAGCTCGAGTCCTGCCCCGTCGGCGCGGGCGCAGGCGTGGAGCGGGCACGTCCAATGTGCGGGGGTTACCTACTCAATGCGCTGAGAAACTTATGAAAGCGTAATTTTCTTAAAGTGGGTGAAATTATTGGGAAAGCGGCAGCAGATACATTTTCTTTTACATGACAAGCGCTACCTGCCCGCGCGCGCCGCCTCCGATCTTATACGAGTCCTACTATTTTGCATTCCCCGGCGGCTGCGCATTTCTACATCCTGAAGGTGAAGGAGAGTCCGTAGCGAACTCGGAGGAGTCAGTGCTGGGGTCACGGCGCCCGGCAGGCGGCCCCGTGCGCCGCGCGGGGGAGTGGGTCACAACGGTACCCGCAGCGGAGCGGCGCCGGCGCACGGTACGCTTCACATCCAGCGCGGGACTTGATTATGGAGCCGTACATCCATTAGCGATCCAGAATTAGTGCTCGATGTAGTGAGTTGCCTAGAGTTATCGGTAGATCCAAAGTCAGGCCCAGTCCTTCAAAGGTCGTCTTGAAACGTGACCGGTCTTCGCAGAGTAAATTATCGGTGTAAATATTTACGTAAACACCCAGTATAGTGGTGAAAACCTCCTTATTTTCTGTAGTCGGTCAAAGATTAACACGAGTAGATCCTGGACGCACAGCGGGAGGATAATGAAGCGATGCCGTAAGGCGATAGGGGCGGGTGGCGCCGATATTATCGTAACCCTTGCGTTATTTCGAGGTATTCAAATTTCCCCGGGGCCCTCATTAGCCCGTCTCCTCGTCCGGGCTGCAGTACGCTGACGGCATCGGGCCTTGCGAGCTCCAACCGGCGCGATATCGGATATCGAAAACACAACCCATCGGGTATCTACCTAGGCAACTTCACTTGAATACTCTCCTGCAGGTAGTAGCTAGATCCACTATAGGTATACCATCTCATCGCTCACTACTCGGTGTAAGTACTTGACGGTTTCGTGTAGAGCTTTGTATCCGATGACACCTACATATTCCGAGGAGGGATGTACTCTTGTGAACGTCCTTCCTCATCGGCGGCTTTCAGACGCTTTGACCTGAATTTGCCATTTTAGTGTTAATTGCCAAACGAGTGGGAGTCGCCGCCCGAGCGGCCGGGGGACCGCTCCATAGCCGGGCTGCGCCAGCGGACCATGTTGCGTCATCTGTCAAAGGTTTCAAGATCCAAAGAAGCTTCATTTTGTCACCGACATTGAATACACAAGTTTGTAATATTGTAGTGACTAGCCAATACGAGTATTTTGAGCTTATCTACGATAAAGGGCAATCATTGCGTCGCTCGCGTCGCATCGATTACGCTTATTGCGATGGCGCTCGGCGCGGAGCCACCGTCTGCCGGCTCGTCCGGACCTACTCGGACTGCAGTTGCAAGATTACAGTTAAATGCCAATTTTGCAAGTGAACATAAAACTCATTTTGAAACGTTCTAAGCACCGAGAGAAAGGCTCCAGCCCTGGCGGGGGCGGGGGCGGGGGGCAGGGGGCAGGTTCACGACAGTGGCCAGCGGACCGGGCCGTGCCGTGACCCCGGGCCAGCCGACACATTCGTAGTGCTAACTACGATTGTACACTTGTCGCCCTGCTACCAGCCGTAGCGTCAGCCGTCAACTGCCGTCAGCCGCCCGGCGCGCCGTGAACTGGTCGGTAAACACCTGTCAAAGATATCGGATATCAAACACAAACGGGTCAATAAGCCATTAACTTTAATTTAATAAACATAGCGCGCGCGGTGAAACCGAACCCGCGGAGACACCTGTGTGCGAGCCGCGAGCCGCGCGGCACCGGCAGTCGACCGCCGACACAACTCACGGTTATAAATACCGATACGTTGTAAACAAAATATGGTCGGTCTCGTCCGTCTCCTGTGCCGGCCATCTGCATGATGCAAAATAAAAAAAACATCATCTTTACTGAACATTGCATTTTCAATTCTGCAGAGATCATTGCAGACAAAGTTTCGTCCGGTTGCTTGCGCACGCGCGGCCTGGGCTGGGCCGGGCCGGGGCGGGCCGGGCCGCCGGGCTACTTCCATCGTTTATGTATTTTCAATAATAATTAATCTCGCATTTCCATGCTAATGAAGAGCCAGCTCCGAGCAGCTGTAGCGTGACGTCACCGCACTGCCGTCCTCGTGAATCCTAATATCCTAATGAGTCTGAATATAATTAGGTATCGGCTCATCGCTGAATATTAAAAAGCACGGCTCGGCCCCGCCGCGGTCACCGTGCGGCGGCGGTTACTTTGAATATTGTTGTATGTTTCGATGTTGCCTTTCAAATAAGTATGCACTGTAAGCCCTATCGATCGATAGAACTACAGACTATCGCAGGTGATTCCAGCTCCCGAAAGATGCGGCGCCGGTGCATTGCGCATATGTACAAACAAAACCATGTAGAGCGTAAAGTTAATCTCTGCTCTGAGTACTTTTAAAAAGTCATGCTTTTTTGAAAATGTCTGCGGTACCTTCCACCGGTGGATGACGCCGCCTGCCACCGTGACGGTGACCTCAGGGGAACAATGAATCTCATTTGCGGTTGCTCAACTTCCTACTGCATAACTTTTAAACACACAGCTAAGTACTTACTCACTTATGTTTACGTCAGCCCCGCGGCCGGGACTCGTCTCGATTGAAGCATCTAAGTATCAATAATCAAAGTAGCGAATAAATAAGTTTCCAAATGTTTTTCTCGCCGGAGTGGAGGTCCCGGCCTGCGGCGGAGCCCTGCGGGGCCCGGGCGGCTGTCGGACGAGACGGCGTTGCTCAACCCGGGACATTAGTGTGGCACAACTGTGTCATTGGGTTTCCTGTTGATTCGGTTAGAAAGCGTAAACTGGTGTAATTTAAATGATTTTAGATAACGGCGTCGCGTATCCTGCCTTAGCGGTCTATTACGAGTTGTGACACATTCGTTCAATCGCGGTCGCCGGAAGGGCTCTTTCGCGGTATTCGGACCGTCTGAAATCTATCAAACGTAGTCTGGATCTCGTCTCCTTCATGAGCTCAGTCCGCCGCCGCAGATGGAAACAACTCTCCTGACGCACGTTTAACCCGGTTACGAGGTCAAGTTTTGACTGTTTGAATCTATAAGTGATTAAAACAAGTTTTGTTCGTGCAGTAAGTATCACTAGGGCTGGCAGTGCGCGCGCGCAGGTTGCGCCGCACAATGGGCGTCTGTGATTTTTTGCGTGCTCGTTGATGTCTTTTGTTCGCGCGAACAACACTACTGCCGATATTGTGGCTTTGGCTCTGTGCCACTTTGTAGCTTCCACTTTTTGTGTTACTGACGAAGTACAATGCAGTCTCGCCGCGACAATAATTCTATTATGACCGAACTTTCTGATTATGTCCTTTGTTTAAAGTTTTACAGTACCTAGGGCTTATTGTAAAATTAGTCAAACAATAAAAAACAGTTAGGTATAAGAACTTCGATTGTAAATCGACATGTCACTTCCACTCGTAGTCCAAGGACACTCAACTTTTTAGAGCCGCTGTGCCCGCTAGGAAGCCGCCAGGTGTGATCTATGGAAGCTAGCTACACTAGCGCTATGCTATACTATACTATACTACTTGAGTCATTTGCACATTGCTCTGTCCTGTCAGTGTATTGTCATCGTGTGTCTCACAGCAACAACTTGGAAGAGTTAAATCATAGTTTAAAGCGAGGTGTCACTTCAAGTGTTTGTAAAGCTCCGAACGCCGTAATGCCTTGACTATTCATTTTATGCGAAATGTTGGCCCGTGTTGGGTGTCCTATAAAGAACTCTATGAAGAAGAGACAAAATATAGCTGTCACCTATCGGTTGAAGAAGTGCATGGTCTGCTAGTGACCTGGATGTACCGCATGTAGAGGTAAATACATTGGAGGGGCGTGCATTATTAGACTGATATCTCTACCTCCGTACCTAATCACCGGCCAGGGCGGCAGGCCGCAGGGTGCCCGCGCTCCGGGCTTCACTGTGAGCTCGAGTGCAGAGCGCGAGGGCCCCGCAGCCGGACGGCATTCGAACAGGAATGCACCGCTCGCATCAATTAGCGGATAATTACACTTTCTTACGGGAGTGACGACCGCGCGCATGCGCCGTGCCGCGCAGCCTCTCTCCTGCGGAGGCAGCACCTAGCAGCTAACGTGGACGAGCGAGTGCCCTCAAGTACCACAACAAACGAATCGAAGCCAGTATTCCATCCCATGAAAGTTGAAGTGGCTGCACAGAAATGGTGCCGGAGGCGTTTACTTAAGTATGCCGCAGGTGAAGTACTTAAGCATGTACTCCAGATCGGCATCGGGCAGGCAGGTACATACCTGTCGCTAAATTAAATGCGAGAAAGTGTTCGGTCTGCGCACGCGCATGAACACGCGCGAGGCGAAAGTGATCCGCTGTCATCCCGCGTCACGCCGCACGTGGAGCTCTCTGGAAGGTTCTCCGTAAGCGCTTTACGGGGTAGGAGCTTCTGTGAAACCCCGTGCTCGTCTGCGGGACGAGGCCGACCCTCCCCACCGCAGTGTGGCCCGCCATGCGTCAGAGCCACGACTTCAGCCCGGGACGACGTAGAACAAAGACGAGCGGAGTGCCACCGCCATGTCTACGTTATGACTCTGATGATTATCGACCGGACGGTGACCGGGACGGAGCTGCAACACGACATACAACCGTTATAATGTAGCTTTCATCTATGAACGCAACTGTTGCGTCGCTACACTGCTCCTGAGATAGTGCTCGGAGCAAATTGCCGATATCCCAGCTGTTAGTATCATAATAGAGATATGAAAGTTGCTCGCGCGATGTCATGAAGCCGGCTTCCGGCGCCGGGGCCTGGTGTAGGGGGCGCCGGACGCAGCACCCGCCGTGTGCGTGGAGGGCCTTATTGAAACTCATTCGGGAGATGTCGGATGAGATTCAGGATAGTGTCGGGAGCGACGGGCACTTCCGGCGCCGAGACCTAGGGCTGCAGGTGACGAACACGGCTGTTGTAACCGGATCGGGTCAGAGATACCGGTGTCTAGAAAGATATGTGATGATTCAGGATATCCATGTAGTAGTAACGGAAATCCATTGAACCATACGTTCAGATAGGAATGTAGAGTACGTACAGAATTTAGTAAAATTCAAATAGGTACCTATCTAGGTTCTAGATGCAAAAAGGTTTGTACTCCGTTTGAGAGCTCTAATAGAGCTAAATAGGTATATTTGTTGTACAATAAACTAACGGTAATAAAGCGCACCTTGCGCAGAGTGAAGGTGCCTACGAAATGCTAGTGCGCGAGCAGGCACTAGGTAAGTGGGTAGGCAGGGCCACTGGACATACGTAACGGTTGATTGTCACCGTTGTGCACGGACTGGCAGCCTGCCGACGAGCGCCCGGTGTGCGGGACCCTCGGCCGTCGCCGGGGGACCGGAGGGTTCCGTCGATAGTTTGTTGTGATGTGCACAACATGCCAGCTTCACGAGGAAATTATTATTTCCAATACAAACTTAAAGTTCATAAGCTGTTGACACATTCATGGGCGCGAGGAAAGTTTCTTTCTGTCGCAACTCCTACAGAATAAGCTGAAGTAAGGCTTATCTGTGAATTGTAAGGGTAGTGTGTGCAGTGTGGCGACCGACGTGTCTCCATCTCCGAGACACGGGGCGAAGCACCGGCGAGTCTATATTCTGAGATCCTTTGTGAAAGCTCCAGAAGTTTGCTGACGACGACGTTTTTTGTAAAGACATTACGTTCATTACGTCCCGATAGAAAATTAGACAATTTCTGATCCGTAATGTAATCGTCGATCTACATAATGACGGCACGAGAACCGCCGACGCCGCGCCGCCCGCTAACGAGCCCTCGTTAGGGGTAGGCAGGGGCTGCGGTCTCCGTGTACAGTCGATAGAGATGATTATTTTATTCTGCTTTGATGAGGGAAACTGACTATAAATTACTCTCGATAAGCGCCTATTTTTTTACTTGTAAGTAATCAAAAAGAGGTAAACAGAACAGACGGATGTATCCTATTCTACACAAGGTTCCGCTCGTGGGTTCGCATGCGCGGTCCTACATATATAAAAAGAAACCTAATCTAATCCAAACTACAAACTCTAATCTGTTCTCGTTAGCTTGAAAGCAAAGGTGGAGCGCGGCTTCGAATGAATTGATATAGAGTGATTTTATTTCAATGGAGACTTTCTCAGCAGCGAGAGACACTTTTTCGCCTGCACACGTTAGCGCAGGCCGCGGGAGGCCCGACACGTGTGATCCGGTTTGTCACGATCACTTTCTCGCAAGTGTAGCGCCGCGCGAGCCGGCCCCTGGCCCGCGACTCGGACTAGTTACACGCACGGGCATTACTGTTACCGGCCAACGGACATGTCGAGAGAGTTGCGTTCGATGACATCTCATGGATTAGTAGAGTCGTAGAGCTCGTTCGGAGAAGTACCTACCTCCACCACCATAGTTACTTCTGGTGAGCGAGAACATTTCTAGGTTCCGATATTTGTATGGCAATTGCCGGTTAAATAGAAGCGATGACCCAAGGTGTAAGATGTCAAACTTAAGGTGACCCAACCTCTAGGTGGAAACGGTGCAGTCGGTAGAGCAAGTCACCTAGCTAAAAACTATAAATTATGAATGAGGAATTTAGACCTTGGGGCACCGGATCTACCATCTAGACTAGAGGTTTGCATGCTCGAGGGCGACGGCGAGTTAGCATCACTATAGGACGTTATACTGTGCTTTTAATGTGCGCATAATTATATAATAGGTACTATTGCTGCATTAATACAGACCGGGTGGTTCCAGCTACAGTTCGGAAGGTTTCGGAGGCATCAGGATAAAGTTTAACTGGGATCTAAACTATGTTATATATATCGGCGCGAAGACGTTATTATGTACTGCGAGAATGCATCACAGACATGAAACAACGTGTTTTAGTTAGTTTGTGTTGAAATTGGAAGTTTATAATTAGTTAGTCGTTTGATTCATGTTTTCAAAATGTAATCTAGAGGTTAATTTTAACTAGTTAAGCCATCTAAAAACTGTTTGTGATTTTTAATGCAAAAATGAGACACTTCGAAGTAAGTTTGTGCTTCGTCACACATACTTGCTTGGACGGGTCGACGTTTTGCATAAATACGGGCGACGGTCGAGGCAGAGCTCATTCAAGCTCGAGTCGTCGCACCGTTCGGATCTCCAATAAACAAGTTTGAAGAACATCTCCTCGAGTTTTTATTGCCACCATGAGCAACCAGCCTGATGGTGATGATTGTGACGTCAGCTTAGCTGACGTCACGGTTTTTAAAAACCGCCCTGGAGCTGGTACTCCGTCATCAGAAGTGGGATACGCACCACTTTCTTCTGGAACCACTTCTTCATCAGCTCGAGCGCCACCTGATACATCGCAACAGGGCAACATCGTAACCACGTATCTGCCTGGTGTACCTAACTCTTTAATGAGTGGTACACCACATGAATCTGAACCATCTGTACAACAGACTGGCAATGTACTTTTGCCTACGACTGATTCGTACCATGGTTTTGGTGGAATACCACCGCAATTCTTCTTGCAAATGATGCAGACTATGCAGAAAATGTCAGAGCGCTTATGTACTCCTCTCACTGAATCTAAGGTTCGGATTAAAGATGTCTACTTACCATCTTTTGATCCTGACACCAGTGTCGGAGTACGTGAATGGTGCCAACATATAAACAAAGCTGTCGAAACATACAATCTCAATGATTTTGATGTTCGCATGAAGGTTTGCAGCCTGTTAAAGGGACGAGCTAAACTATGGGTTGACGACTGGATGGTAACCACGTCTACATGGGAAGAGTTACGTAATAACCTCATTACAACATTTGAACCGGAAAACAGGTATTCTCGTGATGTTATTCGGTTTAGGGAACATGTTTACGACACGTCCAAAGATATCGCAGAGTTTTTGTCACAAGCCTGGGTCCTTTGGAGAAGAGTCACTAAGGACAAATTGAATAACGAAGATGCAGTCGAGGCTGTAATAGGTTGTGTTGGTGACGAACGCCTTCGAATTGAATTATTGAATACGAGAGCCGCTTCAGTTCCTGAGCTCATTTCGATTGCGTCGTCCATCCGTAAAAAACGGCCTCAGCCAAATTCAGGCTCAGCAGGACCTAGTAAACGTCCACGCTATTCTGATAATGCATCACAATCAGGCTGCCGCATCTGCAAGAAGTCTAACCACACTACGGATGAATGTAGATTCAAACCTTCAGATGCTAAAGCAGACACAGCGAAGCCAGCAAAGCCTACGAACGTACCAACCTGTACGTTTTGCAAGAAACCCGGTCACACTTTTGAAGTATGCTTCAAACGTGAACGATCATTGACATCAAGTGTCAACTATGTAACAGGAGCAAAATTAGCTCCAATTACCATCCAAGTCGGTAACAAGAGCATACAAGCCGTATTTGACAGTGGTGCAGAATGCTCCATCATACGGGAATCTATAGCTGCGGCATTACCAGGTCAGCGTAGTCAAGCAGTAAACTACATGAGGGGTATTGGACAATTTCCAGTATTATCTTTGACCAAACTATTGACCATCTGTGTTATAGACACAATCAATGTGGAACTGCAGTTTTGCATATTACCAGACTGCGAAATGACTACCGATGTATTAGTCGGGATGAATTTGATCAATGACACAAACCTAAGCATGATCATAACATCGCAGGGGACTAGATTGATTCGCCAACAGTCCTTAAACCACGTAAGTATGAACAATCCAATCTTCGAGAAACTTGACTGTGACCTGACCAAAGATGGTGAAATTTTACAACTGCGCACACTCCTCAACAAATACGAGCATTTGTTTATCCGTGGGTATCCAAATACCAGGGTTAACACTGGCGAGTTGGAAATACGACTTAAAAACCCGGATAAGTACGTAGAACGAAGACCATATCGCCTCAGCCCATTTGAACGAGAAAAAGTTCGCCTCATCATCAAAGAACTACTTGAACACAACATCATTCGTGAGAGCAAGTCTCCATATTCAAGCCCGATCATATTGGTCAAAAAGAAGAATGGCGATGATCGCCTCTGTGTAGATTTCCGAGAATTAAATTCTAACACACTGCGTGACCACTACCCGCTTCCGTTGATATCAGACCAGATCGATCAATTGGCTAACGGTCAGTTCTACACATGCTTCGACATGGCTGCTGGTTTTCACCAGATACCTATCTCCGAAACATCAATCGAGAAGACTGCCTTCGTTACTCCTGATGGATTATACGAATATCTTACTATGCCATTCGGATTGAGTAATGCCTGCTCTGTCTACCAGCGATGCATCAACAGAGCCTTATTTCCATTATTGGGAACTGCTGCTCAGGTATACGTTGATGATGTATTGAGCAAATGCGCAGACTTCGCTGAAGGATTGTCTAACATCGAGCGTATACTCATCGCACTGCAAGAAGCTGGATTTTCAGTCAATGCTGACAAATGCAGTTTCTTCAAGCGCTCGATTGAATACTTGGGCAATGTGGTCAGTGATGGAAAAGTTCGACCAAGCCCAAAGAAAGTAGAAGCGTTGGTAAAAGCACCCTTACCAAAAACAGCTAAACAAGTGAGACAGTTTAACGGCTTAGCGGGGTACTTCAGAAAGTACATACCTGACTTCTCACGGATAATGGTACCTCTATACGAGTTGACGAAGCAAGGTGCCAAATGGGAGTGGAACGATCGTCACGAAAAAGCACGCAGCAAAGTCATACAATGCTTGACATCAGCACCAGTATTGACTCTTTTCCAAGAGGAGGCACCGATACTGCTATTCACTGATGCAAGTAGCTTAGGCTTTGGTGCAGTACTGGTTCAAGTTATAGAGGGGCGACAACATGCGGTGGCCTTCATGAGCATGAGAACGACTGACGCAGAGAGTCGCTACCACTCATACGAGCTGGAGACACTAGCAGTAGTACGAGCCATCAAACATTTCCGTCAATATCTTTACGGCCGCAAGTTCGTAGTTATAACGGACTGCAATGCACTTAAGGCATCGAAGAATAAAAAGGATCTTCTACCGAGAATTCACCGTTGGTGGGCGTTTTTACAAAACTACGAATTCGAGGTAGAATACCGTAAAGGGGAGCGTTTACAACACGCAGACTTCTTTAGCAGAAACCCCGGCGAGCTTGCAGTCAACATGATGACGAGAGATCAAGAATGGCTAAAAGTTGAACAACGACGAGACGAAACACTACGCTCGATGATGGACACTTTGCGAGATAATGGCTCAGTAGATGGCTACGTCTTGGAAGATGACACCTTGAAGAAGAAAATAGAAGACCCAGTTTTCGGACAACAAATCTGCACGGTCGTGCCTAAATCCTTCCAATGGAGCATCATCAACTCTTTTCATACCGCACTAAAACACCCTGGATGGGAGAAAACCCTGCAGAAGATAAAGGAAACCTATTGGTTCGAGAAAATGAACACGTATGTCCGGAAGTTTGTGGACAATTGCATTACGTGTAGAACATCTAAAGGAACATCTGGGGCAATACAGGTTCAGCTGCACCCAATCCAGAAACCAATTGCTGCTTTTCAAGTAGTACACATGGACATTACGGGAAAACTAGGAACTCCGAATGACCAACAATACGTCATTGTTACCATCGACGCCTTCACCAAGTACGTGTTGTTCTATTACGCAACGAACAAAAGTCAGCACAGCACACTCGCAGCTCTGAAACGAACTGTACACCTATTTGGAGCACCAGTTCAAATAATCGTCGATGGAGGAAGAGAGTTCTTGGGCGAGTTTAAGGTCTACTGCGAACATCTTGGAATAAATATCCACGCTATAGCACCAGGAGTAAGCCGAGCAAATGGTCAAGTCGAACGAGTCATGGCTACACTCAAGAATGCGTTGGTAATGATTAAAAACTACGAAACTGAGCAATGGCACACAACACTTGAAGAACTTCAGTTAGCGATGAACTGCACAGTCCACCGGGTGACTGGCGTTGCTCCACTCACACTCATCACTCAACGAAAGCATTGCGTTCCACCAGAGCTATTAAGCTTGGTAAACATTGACCAACAGACTATTGATATTGAAGCACTTACCAGACACGTACAACAAAAGATGTCTCAGACTGCTGAACAAGACAGACATCGTTTTAACGCACGCAAAGCAAAAGTTCGACTGTTCCAAAGAGGAGACTACGTACTTATAAAAAACAACCCACGAAACCAAACTTCTTTAGACTTAAAATTCAGTGAACCTTATGAGATTTACAGAATTCTAGAAAACGATCGCTACTTAGTAAAAAGAGTAGTTGGCAGAGGACGTCCACGGAAGGTCGCCCATGATCAGCTTCGTCGAGCTCCGCAACCTGGTGAGCAGGGGACCGTATCGGCGGAAGAGGATGAATCACCGGTATCCCCAGACAAGACTACAACACTCGAACCGACGCCATCAACCTCACGAGCCGGGCTGATAGAGCAACCAAACTTCGAGGAGGAACCATCAGTTTAAACGGTGAGTTAAAACTCACCTACCTATGTACGACATTCACTACTAACCTTTCTACGAGAACTTTTCTACGAGAACTTTTCTACGAGAACCTTTCTACGAGAACCTTTCTACGAGAACCTTTCTACGAGAACCTTTCTACGAGAACCTTTCTACGAGAACCTTTCCACGAGAACCCATTCACTAACTTAAAATACGTAACACATGACCGATGTGATTTCGTAATTACAGAACACTGTTAGCAACATAAGTTGCTATACAGATACCAAACTTAAAAGAAAATTTGTTTCAGACGTACATACAAAGGCTGGTGCAGAGCGCGCACCGCCTGTCAGAATGGCCGTATCGGCGCGAAGACGTTATTATGTACTGCGAGAATGCATCACAGACATGAAACAACGTGTTTTAGTTAGTTTGTGTTGAAATTGGAAGTTTATAATTAGTTAGTCGTTTGATTCATGTTTTCAAAATGTAATCTAGAGGTTAATTTTAACTAGTTAAGCCATCTAAAAACTGTTTGTGATTTTTAATGCAAAAATGAGACACTTCGAAGTAAGTTTGTGCTTCGTCACACATACTTGCTTGGACGGGTCGACGTTTTGCATAAATACGGGCGACGGTCGAGGCAGAGCTCATTCAAGCTCGAGTCGTCGCACCGTTCGGATCTCCAATAAACAAGTTTGAAGAACATCTCCTCGAGTTTTTATTGCCACCATGAGCAACCAGCCTGATGGTGATGATTGTGACGTCAGCTTAGCTGACGTCACGGTTTTTAAAAACCGCCCTGGAGCTGGTACTCCGTCATATACATTTAGCTGTTACATGCATATGCCTACAAACAAACGAACCCGCCACGTGCGGCCCGAGGCGAGCCGCGGACCTTCGGCGACGTCTGCGCGGGAGCCGGGCCGCGAGCGTCGCGCCGGCGGAGACGCCGAGGTCCGGCTCGCGTGGACTCACGGGGGTGCGGCGTGCTCACAGGGCGAGGTGCGGGCGCCGCGCCGTACTTCGGGCAGGAGGTGGGCGCGCTGTCCGAGCTGCAGCACGGCGTGCGCGGCCGCCTGTTCGCCGTCGACAGCCGCACGCTGTTCCTGCACGACTTCCACTACGACGGGGAGGGGCCCGGTGAGTCTCCGCTTGCCGACGGACGCCGCGGTTAGCGCTTTCGTTCTCTTGAAATCGAGTCTTTTCGATGAGCGATGGACGTCGATCATCGGCCAGCTTCGAGGAGGTGGGGCTTTCGTTTGAGAACCGGGCGTGTTCCAGCCGCGTACTTCTACGTGGGCACGACGAAGACGGTCGGGCGCGCGGGCGCGCTGCGCCTGCGCGACGAGCGCGGCGGCGCGGGCCCGCTGCGCCGCTACCGGGCCGCCGGCCTGGCGCTGGCGCTGCCCGAGGGCAAGACGCTGCGCGACTTCACGTGGTTCGCCGTCTGGTGCGACGAGTTCGAGGTGAGTCGCCGCGGCAGGTCTAGGTTTTCGATCGCTCGGCGAGTACTAACCGTCCCGGTCCGCAGGTGAACTTCGGCGACGTGGCGCTCCCGCGCGCGCTGGAGCCCCCGCGCGCCGTGCGGCTGGGCGCGCTGCGCGGCGTGCACGGCGTGCGCTCGGACCCCGTCGTCGCGGTGGACGCGCAGACGCTGCTCGTGCCCAACTTCTCCTACGACGGAGAGGCCCCAGGTGAGCGCCGACCGCATGGACCCCGCGTTGATGCGAGTCGATATTACCGGCTCGTTAATTAACCGGCGCAAATTGGACCGGTGATTACATTTCGGAACCTCCGGCTGCGAGGACCTAGTGCGGTGATGAAAAGTTTCGGGAGAATATTTTCCGCTGCAATAATTTAAATGAGTTTTCCGAAAAGCGTTATGTTACATGTGGTGGCTTATTTTTATTATTTAATTTAATCTTCTAACTTTATCTAATAGTCGGTAGCCTGCATGTTAGTAATTTACTAGCTCGACTGCTTTACGAGCGGTCGAAGAAGGAGCTAGCCGATGGCGGATGTCGTTCTGAGGGAAGCCGAGGGCGGCCGGCGCGCCGGTCGGGGTCGGCGGTCGGATGTCTGCGCCGACGAGATTCAATTCAACAAATTAATATTATAAATCCCTCGTTAACGTATTCCCGATGTAATACCCCGAATATGGGAGCGGCGCGGGACAGCGCCGATTTACGATGTTAGCTGAAGCGGAGTGCCAACTGTCACAGTGCGCGGCCGTAAAGAAGTACGACCAAGCTCTTTTGGAACGAACACTGACAAAACTTATCATAATGTAGTCCGGTAGTCTAATACGGCATTGATTTGTCTGAAAATCATTTGAAAAAATCAGCAAGTCAATAAATAAAGAATGTGGGGTGTGTTCGTACCCAGTCGCACCTACCGCTGGTCGGGGCCGAGTGAGCCAGCCCCCCGGGGCCGAGTGAGCCAGCCCCCCGGGGCCGAGTGAGCCAGCCCCCCGGGGCCGAGTGAGCCAGCCCCCCGGCGCCGCGCTGTGCGTTATCACAATTCAGGAACACATTCAGGCGACTGGAGCGTATGAAGCTGTCGGGGAGCCGTTCATTTCGGGACATCATTAATTTGTCAACGCGCGACGCGACGCGCCGGCGCGGACAGGCTCGCGTGTACGCACTAGGTGTGTACGCACTAGGTGTGTACGCACTGGTATACCTACGTGTATGCAGCAGTAGCTAATCACACATTGGCAGCACTTGAGGGAAGACACCGGGGTGATTTGTAACGATGTTAAAATTTTAATATTTTTCAGTTAGGAGGTAATTATTGTTCCACCTAAAAAAGCAGTACGAAATTTAGAGCGAGGCAAAGTTACGACGACTAGTAGCCAATTTCCAACTTTTGTTTGAACTGCACATGATAATTGTTGTGTTAGTAAAGACAGATGTTCACAAAAGAGGCTATCATCATTCCGCGTTACAAAAAATACGTTTTTATCAAAAAGGCAGTCCAAAGTGACCATTAGAAGACGAGAACGGCCCATAAAGCCGCCGGCACACGGCTACATCTCATTTTATCCTTATTTTCACGGTTATTAAGCTTCAAATAGTCAACTTTTCAAAACGGTAACGGTGCTGAGGAGCTTCGGGAGGACTGTGATAAAACTTTGACAGTATTTGTATTCGGTTTTTGGATCGGAAACTCAAAACATAACTTTTGTTTTCCATCACCGTTTGAAAGCAGGTATAACGCGTCACATACCTTACATAGAAGCCTGTTCTAGAACCTTCCATTACCAGTATAAAGTGAAATTATAAGATGGATAATTGAAGTTGTCGTGAGAGCTATCGTGAGCCCGGCCTCCGTCACGCGACGCCGCCCGGCTGGAGGTACAGAGTTACGGCAGAAAAGCTTTTCAGAAGCGATTATTTCCCACGGCGTCGCGACGCCTAATAGACCGTGACACACCGCGCCGGGTGCGTGGCGCTTCCTCGTAATTTCCTATTTACGAGGAACGTTCCTTATCAGGGGGGAGAGGTTAGATCTCGTCGTCCTGGAGGAGCTGGAACGGGAACATGTGTTTAGTCTTTCGGAGCTGTAGTTGTTTCAAACAACTTGTTTATGTTGATGATTTCATAACTGATTTTAAATAAAGATAAAAAAAATATTTTATTTACAGATCTACGAGTATCTTAATTTATATGTATGTACATAAAATACTAATAAATCAGTGAAAGTTTGTATATTTTTACTTTTTCAAGCTGAAACGGCTGAACAGATCTGGATGGAATTGGCATAGAGATAAATTATAGTCTGGAATAGCACATGGGCTACTTTTTATCCTGAATAAGATACGGTTCCCGTGGGATAGATTTGTTTTTGTTTTTTAAGTTACTACGCGGACAAAGCCGAGGGCGGAAGCTAGTATAATTATAATACCTACATATGAAACTATTGGCCTGTTTTACGAACGATTAATATAATCACAAGAATGTGATTGCGTTCATCGCAGGAGCTATACCCGTAGAGTGGACTTTCCGGCATCATGTCCTATTAAGATGCACAAATTCCTATCTCAAAGTCTCCGAATATTGCATTTCATCGTGAAGTCGGAGCCCCCGCGGGCGCCTCACGGGCCGGCGCGCCATTCGCCGACTTGAAGCTCCAGTGGCTTTACCAAGTCTTCCAGGACGATTCCATTATAAAAAAGTCTCTACTTCCATAAAATTTGCATAGATCATGGTACGAAATAACAATGTAATACTAATTCGGTAATGTATTATGAATTCGTGGTGAGGCCCCAGGACTGGCTCGCTCGCATGCACCTCGTTTTAAAACAGTTTCAATGACGAGTGAAGATAGTTAGGAGTGGTGTTGGTGCTCCGTCGTGTGGAGCGAGGGACTCCGCCGCGAACTACACCTTCGCATGTTCAGACTCGCGGAGAGGAAATTAGAAAACTTTATAGTAATATAAGTCGCGCTAACTGCTGGCCGACCGGGGGAGCGTGTGTGCTCGATATCAACCACTGACACATTTGTAGCGTATGTAACGAGGTCTGTATTTCTAATGATATAGATTTTGAGTGAATCCTCTAAATGTATATCTCTACTAACTTCCGCCCACGGCTTCGCTCGCGTAGTTCCTTGAAAAACAAAACAAATCTAGCCCACGGGAATCGTACCTTTTTCCTGCTATTCCAGACTATAATTTATCTATGTCATCAATGTCATCAAAAGCCATTCAGTATTTTAATTACTACCTTGATCGCCTGATGTCCAGGAGAGAGTTAGGGTGTGGTAGACGCGGAGCTCGCACAGGTCCCGGGCCCGGGAGGCGGGGAGCCCGGTGCGGGCGACGGTCGTTGATGTGCGGTGTGGTTGCAGACGCCAAGTTCTGGGTGGGGCGCGGCGACACGCCGTCCGCGCAGGGCATCCGCATCCCCGACGAGCACGGCTCGGAGGAGCCGCTGCGCAAGTACGACCGCAAGACCGTCGTGCTCACGCTGCCCGGGGTTAGCCACTCTCTCTTATATGTATATCGAGCTCCCGCCGAGGACCGAGATGCTGCTCGATTGTCTCAACAGGACTATGTCGAGGTTCCGCAGTGAAGCGGTGGACCGCTCCTCATAGTTTCCGACGCCATAGCTTCATCGGATCCCAGGGTGCGACCGTTTAATTGTATGAAATCTCTATAATCCTTTAGCTCGGGGGACATCTCCTACGACTTCCGGTAAAAATCTTAAAGAAGTATAATACTGGCCTTCTGTTATGACTGGGAATGGATCAAGGCGGCCTCAGTGGTCTGGTCGTGCACTCGACTACGTCTTCGAACTTTTGGTTTGTGAAGCATGCCGGATTTTCATGGTTTCCTTGCGATGTTTGGTCCTTCCCCGGTGTGAGCGCACACACGTGCGGGTCCTGCACGAAGTGTGTGAGCGCACACACGTGCGGGTCCTGCACGAAGGCGGGTGCTCTCTGGAACATGACTAGCATCATCCGGCGCTGCGCAGGAGCTGACGGTGTTCGACGTGGGGCACCTGGCGGTGTGGTGCGAGGCCTTCACCGTGAACTTCGGGCACGTGGTGCTGCCCCGCGCGGCGCTGGCGCACGTGCCGCCCAGCCTGCGCATGCTCGGCGTGTCCCCGCAGGTGAGTGCCGCATGCAACTATAGTTGACTCAACGACAAAGCCTTTTGTTTTGTGTGGAGTTAAATAAAAAAAAAATAGTTGAGGCATGCCTGCTGCACTGCAGTTAGTATTCCGCCCGAGACGAGCCGATCGCCGCTAAATAGAAGCCGATCGGGTCCGTTGACGTATTTCAAAGTTATGAACATAAGCACCTACATAAGCGGTGATCTTGCGCTAGTTTCTGCGCGATGTTTTCCTTCACCGTTGGAGAACGACGAGAGTTTAGTGTATAGCGGCTGGAACGGGTATGGCGGCAGACGTTAAAACCATTATTTTTGACCTTTCGAATAATTTATTGTTTTACAAATTATTACGTTCTTCAACAATGATAGCATTTGAGTTCAATCAGCAGAGGCCCGGTGAGAACAAACAGATGATTAAAAGGCCCGGCTTCCACATCTCACACACAAACCAGAGATCTGTTAGGTCAGCCAGACACCTATTTGACTATCGCAGAGCCAACAGAGCCTATCAATGTATTCGACACAAGCCTTACAATAACAAATGAGCTATGAATATCTAAAAATAAATAAATAAATAATGCTGGACAATCCACACAGCATCATCTAGCCCCAAAGTAAGCTACTCAAAGCTTGTGTTATGGGTACTAGATAACTGATATATATAATACATGATATAGGTACATAGATAGATATTTTTTATTGTACATACACACCCAGACCAACGGAACAAATTTCTGCAGATCGTACACAAATTTGTTCCGAGGCGGGAATCGAACCCGCAACCTCTTGCGACGCAGGCGGACTCTTGCCCGCTGCGCCACTGAGGTCGAAAAAATAGAATTAAATATGGCTGTTCTCTGCATCAGAACAGTCACCCATCCAAATGATTACAGTGCGCGTACTTTAGAACTATGTAGGTATAGCTAGGTGCCTACCTACTTGGCCGGTGTGGGACACAATGCACTAAGTGCTTACTTACTGTTTTATAATAAGCACTACTCACGTTGCGATAATATAAAGCTTGACCCTAATTTAACTTTTCGAGAGCCTCTCTAGACTCTTCGAAGGCGATAGAAATGTATAGTACATTGTGTACGGTCCGTACACCCTGGCGAAGTGATAGTTAATATCAGTAAAACTCAGAGATAAATTTTAACTGATATATTGATAGAAAAACTTATGATAATGATGAAATGATAATGAGACGCGCGGTTTGATTGATTACCGAACGCGAACTGATTCGCGGATTCTAATGACTGGCGTAAAGTGCAAATTAAGTGTTTAGATGGCACTATTAAGTAGAACAGTGTACGTGCTCGTACATATTCCCGGGCCAGAAAATAGAGATGATAGGATGCTAATAGATGCATAAGTGAATGACGTGAGTTACAAGGTGATAAAACAATAGTTTTTTCCTTAAAATAGGTGATTGTCCTCGATTGTCACTCTGTGATCTGAAGTAATTGTTTACTGATAATTATAACGTGCGATCGAAATGATTAGGGAAAAATACGGGAGAGCTAGCTTTATTCGAGAAACGCGCACTAAGCGATTTTTGTTTGACCTCATTAAGAACACAGCACTGATTCACTGCACTCTCACTGATACATTTAACCGTCGGAGGTTCGAAGCTCGTTGCTCGAAGTTCTATCTCTGGTCCCGCTGTACACGCTGGTGCAGTCGGCGGCGCCGCGGCGGGCGCGCCCGGCTGCGCTGCTCGCGCCCGCCGGCGGCGCCACACCAGGATCGCGATCCCGACGACAGCCGCAAACAACACCAAGTAGATGACGACATAATGATGGACGTCATGATATGAAACGCGCTCTGTCAGTACTCCATCTGACGCGCTATCCTTCAGTTCCTTTAACTGTCTGTCGATTTTCTCAAAATACTGTTGATTTTCTGAGTATGCTGATTGATTTTCGACCGAAGAAGTAGGTATTGATATATTTATGATATTATTGATAGGAGGGATTTTAATCTGGATAACATCGGCTTCCCTTCGTAAAGTGTTTGATTGCTTTTTGTGTGCATAGATAGTAAAAGTATTACTTTTGATAATGCATTCTTCGCTAATTGATATGATTCCGTTCTTATGTAATTGCTCTGCGGTAATTTGATTCTCGCATATGATACGTACAGAGCATTGACCGCAACATACATATAAGTAAGTATTTATGTTATTCAACTCAATCCAGGAATCTTTACAAGTAGTTGTCTTTATTTGACATTGTTTGTCAAGCTGGTTTTGGACACACAAATTCTCTTCTGATCTCATCTGATAAATTGGCTGTTTTAAAGGACATAAGTGAGAGTCATCATCAGACTCGATACAATCATGTACTTCTCTTTCTGTGATGCGTACATAAGAGTCCTTTTGCATGTTTATAGCTACGTAATCGGCTATTGGTACTAAGCTGATCATTCCGTTTTCCTTTTGCTGTGGGATAGGTATGAGCTTAAATAGTTCGAAGTTATCTCGGCTCACTAAAGGAATCTTTATTTCAAAAATGATAAATTTATTCGATGCTCTTGCCTTCACGGAAAGAAGGTGGTACATCTTTGATACATCCGATTGCAGATTGTTCAAGGGCAATGTCAGATCTTTTGATAATAATCCAGTGATAATATTCATCTCGTTTCGTAACTGCTCAGGGGTAAGGAGATGGAAGTTGAATTTTCCAGCGTAGACGTTTGTTAAGGAATCGATGATCGTCTCTTGAATGCTCCGTAGATTCACTAGTATACCTTGTGCGATAACCGATGATAAAGTGAAGTCACATGAGGTTGATACTACTTGTAGATCATCTTTCTGTCTATTCAGCGATTTTTCAAGTTTGTTAAGATGCTGGTTGAAAATCTTTCGTTGCTTGTCGATAGACGCTTCCATTCTTTTAATTAGATTAAATTCTCCTTCGACGACAGAAGTCTGATTTTTCCAAAGTAAAGATAGATGTTTCTCATTCTCTCTGATAGACTCAATGTCGCGCTCGTACTGCTCTGCGAATTCTTGATCGAGTACGCCGAACAGTTTGTTTGCAATGAACCCGACACCGTTGATAAGACCGCGCGGTACTCGCGAGCGCGCGCTCCGTGGGAACTGCTTACCGAGCAAAATAGAGTTGTAATGCTCGAGTTCGTTGAGCCCATGATGTAATTGAAGAAGGATGACGTCACATTGTGCTATCTTTTTATTAGTTTGATCGTTACAAACGCCGTCTAAATGACTGATATATTGCCCTAGTAGTTCAGTGCTTTGCCAATAGGGATTCATGTCGTAGTAAATTACTAGATTCCATTGATCTCGTTCCAGGTGAATGTTTGTAATACGATCGAAGTAAAATCCTTGGCTGATATTTAGGCTTGATATTTGATATTTGCTGTACACGGGCGTCGCCATCATAAAAAGAAACATGAATAGCATGTAGATAAAGTTGCATAGGCTTGTTTTCTTTAAACGATTGCTAGTAGCGGAGTCCGTAGTGGGAATTGTTTCTTGTTTCTGTTGAAACTTAGAGTCTTGTTCGACTTTCTTGTTCTCCTTTACAGGTAACTTTGATATTTTCGTGATAGGTCTCTTGATCTCACCGCTCCTGGTTTTTAGGCTGACTACGCGAACACAGTCATCTTTGCCAGGATGTAAGGCTATGATTCTGCCTAGGGCCCACTTTCCCGGAGGCAGATTTGCGTCGTGAATGATGACGACGTCATTAATATTTAGATTTTCTTTAGTTTGACGCCATTTGCTGCGCGTCGATAATTGGCTTAGATACTCCAATTGCCACTTTTTCCATACATCTTCGAATATTTTTTGAGTGAGTTGCCATCTTGTTCGCAGGTCTCTCTCGGTTTCTATGATAGTTAAGGTGGGACCACTAGCCAAGAAGTGTGCTGGAGTCAGATATTCCAGGTCCTCCGGATCTTCAGTTAGAGGACATAGCGGCCTTGTATTTAAGCACGCTTCTAACTGAGTTAGCAAAGTGGTGTATTCCTCGAAAGTCAACTTCTGTTCGCCGATGACTCTCTTTAAATGATATTTGAGGCTCTTCACTGCAGCCTCCCAGAGACCTCCTGCACTAGGCCATCCTGGAGCATTGAAGTGCCACTGGATTTTCATATCCGTGATAGATGTATAGAAGTTTTCGTCCAGTGTTGCTTGGAGATCTAGATATTCTCTGTTGAGAATCTTGTGAGCGCCTACGAAGTTTGTGCCATTGTCACTATAGATGTGACTTGGAGCTCCTCTCCGAGCGGCCATTCTACGTAAAGCGGCTAAAAAGGCTGATGAGGAAAGATCGGACACAAGTTCGAGATGCACAGCCTTGGTGACCATGCACACGAACACTGATATATATCCCTTGGTTGATTTGATACCGCGGCCCTTGCTTGACTTGACATCTACGAACCCAGTAAAATCGACGCCAGTATGATAAAAGGGCCTTGTAGGTTTTGTTCGAGCAGCTGGTAAGTCACCCATTATTTGTTCATGTTTGATAGGGTCGTGGCGTCTGCATTTGACGCATTCACGTAGCTGTTTCTTCACTATTTTATTGCCTCCTACGAGCCAATACTTCCTTCTTAGAAATGCTGATGTTAGTCTAGCCCCGCCGTGATATGAGGCTTTATGAGCTTCATTGATTAGAAGCTCTGCTATGCGACTAGATCCTGACAAGATGATCGGATGTTTCATTTCGTGAGGAAGATTTGCATTTCTTAGCCGTCCTCCAACTCGTAGGATTCCATTTTCATCGAGAAAAGGATTCAGCTGTGATATATTGCTCTTGGGTTGCACCTGACCGCTCTCATTAATGGCTTTTATTTCCTTTGAAAATTCAAACTGCTGGGTTTGTTTAATGATGAGGTTTTCTGATTGATCGATTTCTGATAATGATAGGTATGCTTGTTTGGTGTCCCGTTTTTTGATAAATCTGAACATCCAAGATACGATTCGAATAACTCTGCTGATAGTGCTGTGATTCGATAGCAGTTTATAAATGATATTGTTGTCCAAATCTTGTTCAGTGACAACGTTGACTTGACGAACTTTCTTTACCTCTTGATCGGTAAAAAATTCTGGCTGTTTGCCTTGTCCATCAAAGTCCGGTAGCCAGGACGGTCCCTGCCACCACAAACTATGCTTTGATAACTGTGAGGCTGTTAATCCACGGCTGGCACAGTCCGCCGGGTTTTCCTCTGATTTAACATAACGCCAACATGCTGCTGGCATTGTACTCGTGATATCTCGCACTCTATTTGCGACGAAGGTCTTCCACCTAGTTGGGTCTCCGCTAAGCCATCCTAGGACAATCATAGAGTCGGACCATCCAAATAACTTGATATCGTATGTACTCAAGCACTGTTGCACTTTGAGCACTAGTTTTGATAAAAGATGAGCGGCGCTTAATTCCAACCGTGGGAGAGTAATGTTTTTTCCACATGGTACTATCCTCGCTTTGGCGACCAATAGTGTGATAATAGGTTGTTCACCTCGTTTGATTTTACAATAAATAACGCAAGCGTAAGCTTTTGCCGACGCGTCACAAAAGCCGTGTAACTCGATGACGTCGCGTTCGTTTGTTGATAGCCACCTTGGTACTTGCAGTTTATTTATGTTTTCTATGTCATTTTTTATAATGACCCATTCTGATAAAATATCTTCGGGTAGTGGGTCATCCCATTTGATGGCGGACAACCATACCTTCTGAAAAATGATTTTTAGTTTGGTTGATATCGGTGCAAGCCAGCCGAGCGGGTCAAATAACTTTGATATGTCTGATAAAAGTGATCTTTTTGTTTCTTGCTCGGTGGTAAACACAATTTTTGATTCGAACATAAACATGTCCTGCTGGTGATTCCAGCTAAGTCCCAGTGTTTTGGATGTTTCCAATTGCTTGAAATTGAAGCTTTCTTGCTTACTGCTTTCTTTGATAGCGTCTGATAGTTCCGGGACGTTTGATTTCCACTTTCTTAAGTTGAAACCACCTGATTTCAGTAGAATGATAATATCTTCGCGCAATTGTTTTGCGTCTTGTAGTTTATGTGCCCCATGGACAAGGTCATCCATGTAAAATGAACTCTCAAGGACATCAGCTGCTGGGCTACTTTGATAATTTGATCTTTCATCTGATGCCAACTGTCGAAGAGTCATCATTGCTAAGAAAGGAGCCGCTTTTGTGCCGTATGTCACGGTCGTCAGCTCCCATTCTTTGATAATTTCATGCTCAGAGTCTCGCCAGATGATTTTTTGAAGCTTTCTGTCGAGATTATTGATAAAAATCTGTCTGAACATCATTTCAATATCTGCAGTATAAGCGAATTGAAATTGTCGCCACTTTATGATAAGAGACTGCAGGTCCTGTTGAAGATTGGGTCCACATTTCATGACGTCATTTAAGCTGTAGCCTGACGATGTTTTAGCCGATCCGTTGAATACGACCCTAAACTTAGTGGTTGTTGATTCTGACCGTTCTACCCCGTGATGAGTGAGATAAAATTCAGGTTTGATGCTACTTGTAGCGGAAGTCATGTGGCCCATGGATTGATATTCTTTCATAAATGATTTATAGCTTTGCTCCATTTGCTGATTCTTTATGAATTTTCGTTCTAATGATTTGAACTGTGCAACTGCTCTATTTTTAGACAGACCCAAATTGTTTTCGAAATCTGATTTTAGGGGTAATCTTACCTCATATCGACCGTCCTCTCGCCGAGTGGTAGTGCTTTTGTAGTACTGAACGCACTCCTGATCTTCCAATGATAAATTTGATTCTTCTGCAAGGTCCTCGATTTCCCAAAATCTTTGTATTTCGTCTAAATTGTTGATAATTACGTTACATTGCAATGTCCTTGCGCACCCACTCAATATCCACCCTAAACGCGTGTTTTGCGCAATGGGAGAATTATTATGCTCGCCTCTACAAATTCCTTCTAAAATGATCAAAGAATAAATATCGGCTCCGAAGAGAATGTCGACTGGACGGCTGATATTGTATTCGGGGTCTGCTAGAGTGATATGATCCAAGTATGACCAATCCGGCGTCTTGAAAGAATGACTTGGTAGATTTTTGATAAGATTTTTCATGATAAGTACATCAGTGCGAAACTCAAAATTCTGTTTTGTAGATATACATTTGATATTGATTGCTCCTTTGCAATTCGCTTGCTTTGCGCCTATTCCAGTGATCACGCCCTGACATCTTTGGCGAGGTAGACCCAAAAGCTGTGCTGCATTTTCAGTGATAAGGGATGTTTGGGAACCCTGGTCTAGGAGTGCGCGCATGTTAATAAAGGAACCGTTTGAAGTTTCTACTCTGATCACAGCTGTTGCTAAGAGTATCTCCGGTATTTCAGTTTGCAATGACACGTGCGAGCTTCGAATTGCTGATTTTTGCCCTTGTTTAGGTGTGCTGACGTTCGCATTGCTCGAAGTCGACGTCGCGGCCTCGTTGTCATGCTGCGCAAATGCTTCGTGTAAAAGTGTGTTATGTGCTTGTTTGCACTCACGGCAGCGCTTTTCTGAAATACACTCATTGCCATAGTGACAATAAAGACAGTTTTCGCATAATTTCAGCTTCTCAGTTGTTTTGCGTTTTATTGCCGGGGTCATTTCTCGAAATTTATTACAGCTAAAAATTCCGTGGAAATTAGTTTTGCAAATTGCACATTTATAATATTTTGTCGTATAGACATTTTTGCTGTTGACCGCTTGCGCAATGCTACGTTCGGTCGATGATTGCTTCATGTTAGACTTATTGTTATGAGTTTTATGATTTTGATGTGATTTTGGTTCAGCTTTTCTTTGAGAAGTTTCTAGAGTTGTGAAAGTCTTCTCTAAAAATGATAAGAACTCTTCAAGTTTCGGTACCTCCTTAGGTTCCTTTACCGAAGAGAGATAATCGGTGAGGGTCTCCGTGTCCAGTTTTTGGCACATGAGATGAATGATAAGAGGATCCCACGAATCTACATCTACTCCTAAATTCTTGATAGCATTGAGGCTTTCTAGGGTAACATCGTGGATTTTCTTGATATGATTACGTGATAATTGCTGGACCGCTGGTATGTTGAGCATTAAGTCGAAATGCGAACTCAAAATTAGCCGTTTGTTGTTATACCTACGATTAAGTAGATCCCAGCTAACAGGATAATTGTCAGATGATATTGATAAATGTTGAATCAATCTTTCAGCTTCACCCTTCACCTTGGTTTTCAAAAATTGCATTTTCTGAGCGTTAGATAAGGTCGGATTCGCATGTATAGTTTCCGTAAAAAGATCTTTGAAACTGGACCATTGATGATAGTTGCCAGAAAATGTTGGAATTTCCATTTTAGGTGTGGAATGCTCCCTGTGCGAGACAGAACACATCTTCTTGTTTATGGCTTTGATTATTTCATTGAACTTTTTCTCAGCTTTGAAAAAATGCGATTCATACTCTGAGCTGTTGTGACCTGATTCACTATCCAGCTCCCAATGAAGAGTGTCGATTGTAGTCCAACGAGATTGAATGGAACGCAACAAATGATCGAATTCCCATTTTTCTGTTATGAAATCTAAATTGATGTTCGAAATCGTATGCTCAAATGCCTTGAAATTACTGCTTTGCTTCCGCAGCATCTCATCGGTCTTGCTATTGTTACCCCGAGCTTGAAGCGAGAAATCCTGCATGGGAGTCCCCGGCACTGCCATTGGGGTGGCTGGTTTGATAAGTGGAGTCGAAGGTCTGGTATCATCCTTCGGCCTCGTATAGTTTAGAATAGCTGCCCTGATATTAGTATATTTTTCTCCAGTTTTCTCAAATTGATTAGTTGTAAAGTAAGAATCAGACTTAGTACCAAATCCGCACAGCTTAATATGATTTGACTGATATTCGTTCCAGCACTGATCTAGTGTGTCTAACCTTCGCTTAACATAATCTGGAGTTTTCCTATCCGACCCGTCTTTCTTAAAGTTCGAATAGAGTTGTTCAATCGCATTTGATATTTGCTCTTGAACTACTAGTAAGTCTTCCATGCTCGACATACTGATGAGTTTGATGACAAGAGAAGCAAAAATGGAAAGATCTTACTTGATATCTTGATACTTGATGAACGGTGATCGCGAGCTGATCTGCTGCGCACCCGTCCTGTGGTATCTGTTGATACCCTGCTTTGGTGATCGCGAACCGGCCTGGCCCACGTCTCCTGGTTGGCAACTGTTGCTGCCCGTTGATACGATAGGGTGAACTGTTTGCTCACAGCCCTGGTTGGTAGCTGTTGCTACCCGTTGATATTATGATAATGTGAACTGTTGCCCACTATGATAGTTGATAGTCTACTCGCTGGTGTTTCTCCTCACTTGCGTTAGAGTCACTTTTTGCGTAGCACACTATTCACTGAGTCATATCAGTTTTAAAATTTAAAAAAAAGGATGTACGGTCCGTACACCCTGGCGAAGTGATAGTTAATATCAGTAAAACTCAGAGATAAATTTTAACTGATATATTGATAGAAAAACTTATGATAATGATGAAATGATAATGAGACGCGCGGTTTGATTGATTACCGAACGCGAACTGATTCGCGGATTCTAATGACTGGCGTAAAGTGCAAATTAAGTGTTTAGATGGCACTATTAAGTAGAACAGTGTACGTGCTCGTACACATTGCGTAAGCCCATTTAACTTTTTTTAAATAAACGCCGCATATACAGTTACGATAACAGTGAATTAGGTCGGTAGGTCGGTGCAGTCAAATGACATTTTAAACGGGAACGCGCAGAAAGCTGTATTCGGCAGCGAGCCGTGACCTACATACTGCAGTGCTAACTGAAATGGACACTGAAACCATTACCGGGGGGTGTGAGAGGGGAGGGGACGTGCCTGCACTACGCGGTGTCGACCCCGTGGCGGGCTCGCCGAGGGCCCGGCACGCGCGGCAGGACCGGCTCCACTTGTCGGGAGGAACCCTGAAGTCTATAAACGCACTCCACTAAACAAATCGCTATCGATTAAGTGACAAGTAGTGATGGGACACGCACCCACGGGGAAGTCGATAGGATAGTGTACGATCGCGCTGAACTGTTACATGTATATTCGCTGTTCTCATTTTAAATGATGATAAAATAATTAATGTTGAACACATGGAAACGGTAATCCTTTCCGAACGTAAACAACGGAAGCTCAACTCTTTAGATTAAATTATTTTAAAATTGTTTTCTTGTTTGCAAATCTATTATTGTACTTATCTACTTAATTTGAAATTTTATGTTTAAGTTAATGATCACGACTGTAATCCCTAGGCTCGGTAAATATCTCCTCAGATCTCTAGTTACTTAAATCTTTGAGGATATCTAAAGGGGTAGCCAGAAGCACGTCCAAACATTATATTTTGTACAAGACCGCTTATAAGAATACTAACCTATAACACACACCTTTTTTGTTCTAAGTTAATAAATAAAAGAGATAGAACTGTAGTGATTTCATCGGAGCTAGAACAATATATACCTACGAGCGAAACCAGCACAGAACACTAGGTCACAGAATATGACAGCAACGAATTATTAAACTACCAAATGAACGGTAGTGTTGCGACACTGAGCGGCATCAATTATCGATGACGAGCCGCCGAGTGAAATTGAATCGACGAAACACGGCGGATCGTGATTCAGTCGCAGCTTCGAGAACTAATGGACCGGTTTGATTTCGGTGGAATTTGACGCGAAATGAAGCGAGGCCGTCGTCGAACACAAATCGGCGCTAGATTTTACACGAGCGGATTTGTGGTTTTCAATTATGTTTCGATTGATTTAGTGCGCGCGTGGCGATTCATTATTAAATACTGAACAGAATCTAGTGTTCTATTATAGAACAACGCGGTTCTAATGAAAAACTTATCCATCATTACCTGTCCCTGTCCCGCGCGTCGTCGGGTCGGCAACGAACCCGGCCGTAACCATCCACTCAAAATATCATCTTTCAGGCAACACTTAAACTCAAATATTCCAAGTTGACGAAGCCGAGATGTTATAGAGGACCCCTGGGGGTCACTGTCGGTGCGGTGTGCCGCGGGAGCTCACGTCGCATCCCTAGAGCACGTGAGGCTTGGAAGGCTTCCAACAGAACCGGGTGGAACGCGCCCGCCGCCGGTGCTGCCGAGGTGCTGGCCACGAGCGGCCTGCGTCCTCGCTGTGCTGACTCCGAGATCTTCAGTCGGCTGGCCTGCTCGTACTCTACGAACACAATATACTCGCACTCGTGGTGTTGACAAGCTGTGCGCTCATAACTATACCTATGTTTTTTCTTAGCGTAATAATATATCGAACGCTCGCGGCACCGAGTAATGGTTTCCGGGACTCGGGATATCATCGAACGAGGCTCCGCTCGCTAATGTTATTGCGAAACGTTACGTTGCGCTTAGGAAACTAATTAACATAATGTTTAGGTGCTTCCATTAAGAACATATCGCGAGGGGGGCGACGGGCCCCGCTCGCCCGGTGACCTCACAGAATGCAATCAACTTTCGATCTATCAGTGGACAATTACGTTCTCGTCGATGGACATCGCCACTCTCGAAAGCGGTATCTGTGAGATATTTCTCACACGCGAGATTGCCCGCGCCTATCTCGAATTTGAAACAGTTATCGTGTTACCTCCACCTCCACCTGACGTAGCACATCGGCCGCAGAATGCGCCACAGCCGTCTCGTCGTGTAACGGCTGTCCAGATGCGAAGGTCACTGCGGGCCCGAGATGAGCACATTCGCACGACCTTCCTTTCGAACGGGTCGACGGCCGCGCCGGCCCGCAACATCGCCTGCGCCGGCGACGTCTCTGCGACCGGCGCGGCTGTCGCCCACTTCACGCGACCGCGTCATTACAGAAAACGATAGCTCCACCAACATTTATCGATCCTAAACCGAAGACATTTATTTTATTTTATAAAAATATGGTAATTTACCTCGGATCACCCGTCACACCTTCCACATCCCGGGAACGATCACAGCACACGAACCCTCGGTCAGTTCCTCTCCCCTCCCGTCCGATCTGAGCGCAGGTTTCCTGTTGCAGAACCGCAACAAGGAGCCGGTGACGGCCCCCCCCCGGCCCGCGGGCCCGCGCCCCTCGGGCCTGCGCCCCCTCGCGCGCCTGGACGCCACCACGTACCGGCCGCGGCTGCGCGCCGGCGCGGGCCCGCTGGGCGCCGTGCCCGACTCCGCGCCGCACGCCACCCTGACGCGCCGCGCCGAGCCGCCACCCGCGCCCGCTCAGCCCCTCGCCCGGCGCGACGAGGACGACCCTCCGAGATATCGACAAGATGACCGACAGCAGATCTCGGAACAGGACTCTCTCGAGCATGCGGACCGGAGCTCGGTGGTTGAGCCGCAACATCCACCGACTGATTACTCTACGAGTCAAAATGATCGACAACCTCTGAAAGAGAGCGATCGGTCGCCGAGCGAAGGTCGATACCGTGCGCAGGAGCAGGAGCCGCGGGCGCAGTCCGCGCAGAACCTCGACCACCCTCAAATTCACAACGAGTACTACCAGCAGGAGAAGAGCCAAGAGATCTACCAGGAGCACTACCAGGAGCCCTTCCAACCTCTGCAGTTCGACCCTTACTATCGAAGTCCGGAGTACGAGAACCTCTACCGAGCTCGAGTCCTCGCAGGGATCCCGGACGAGCGGAGGACCTTCGAGTTCCTGAACGGTCCCCAGTACGAGCCGATCGCGCAGCACCTGCAGCTCCGGCTGGTGCCGTACGCGGAGCGCTCCTGAAGCGGCCGTAGCGCTGCGGGCGGCGCCGCCGTGACCTTGGCCTAGTTCCCGCGCGCTTGTGTAACGCGGCTTGCGGCATCATCCTTTCCTTTTGACATTTACCTATGAACCCGTCCCGTCCGTCGGCACACACACACACACGCACCCTCACACTCACACTAGCGAACGTCTTACAGTTGCTTCGCTTCACCTCAGGCACCTCGCGTATTGATGTAGGTACGGTCCATTATAGCGTCGGCTTATAAAGCGTGTTCCGTAAATGGAACAGTTAGGCAGTAGGTATGCGCTCGGATGCACCTACCGCTGACTCTATGTAAAACCTTGAACTTAGATGTAACTTCACGAGCGAACTAATAATTTAATGTCGTAAAACGACAGACGTTTATCCATTCAACTTGGAATCCGCAGCTTTACTGCGACCGAAATAAAGTCTGGGACGAGCGCTTCGTTTGTAGCTCTGCAAGATCAAACAAGTGTAGTTCCAATCGGACTAAAGATCTACAGGACTTTCAAGTAACTGCCGATCGTGCATCGTGAACTAACATTATCAGACCAGTACACTTCTGTATCAGCAGTTGTACGGAGATCTATGTTAGTTTGTCGTAGAGAAGAGGGCAAATAGGTGCAAATGCTCCGTGCACCCGATCTCTTGCTCTGGTCGCGTCGCGTTAGTGCCCATACGCCTCGGAGCCATCGCGGGGCCGCACCGAGGGGCGCGGAGCCCGGGGCTCGGCCCCATCAAGTCAGGCTACTAGGTACCTAGTCAAGTGGAACGATAACTGCTTCGCAACTGTCACATGTCCGTCGCTATTTGCCGATGACTACATAATTGTACGACATCGTTATCGTGATTGCTCGGACGCGGTGTTATCGCGAACTTCCAAAATTAATCCAACACCGGCTCGGAGATGAGATAATTTAATCCGGGTTCGGGAGAGACATCGAATTCGATAAAATAATAATATTTACGGAACCTGCGCCGAGACGCCTCGGAGCCCTCGGCCGGGCCGCGCGCTGGTCCTCGAGACCGCGCCGGCGACCCTAGCCAGGGCTATAGCCAGGGCTAAGGATGCGAATCGGTTAGTAGTATACACTACATGAACCAAGTCCGCGTTCAGCGCTCTGCGAAAGGGCCTCCGCCCCGTCAGCTCACTATCTTTGCAATATAGGAGACGAAGTCTTAGTAATTTTACCATAATTAACGATGAGGGCGCCAAGTTGGTGTACGCCGAGCTTGTGTATAAAATTAGCGTAAGGATTACATTTTAAACTTTTTGGTCATACCCTAGTAATAGTTAGTTTTAGGATGCACCGCAGGCCAGTATGTAGCATTAGGTAGGTAGGCAGGGCCAGTGCCGGCCGGGAGGATTGCTTTGCGTCTTTTGCTCGACCGTGGAGGGGAGGTTACAATTAGCCGCTATTGTTCTTGCCAAACTAAGGTTTTTGTAAACCGACGAAACAAAGATAGAACTTTTCAATTTAAAAAAGTTCTAGCAGTCCACCCGTTGCCAAGAAGGGAACAAATAGAACGTTTTAGTTCCATCTGACACCCCCAATGGGACAAAGCAGAGGGATAAATGGGAATAATCTTGCCGCGGTCGTCAGGTCGCGTCGGTTTTGTCGAGTTTTTTAATCGGATAAATTTCACTCCTCGCCGCGACCAGCAGGGACTCAGACAAGTTCTCCGCGGGTGATCATTTTCAAATAGTTGTTAGTTTTTGCGCACGTTGATTACGACGAGCTATTGTCGACATTATTGACACTTACATAACGGTCTAGCTCTAGAGTGTAGTCAGTAGTGCATCTCTGACACTTTCACAATAGTTACTCAACTGTATTCTCGAACAAGTGATTGTAATTGACTTTAAAGAAAGTTCCTTACTGTGATATACAAACGGCAATATATACATAATTATACTTATAAAGTAATGAGAGCTTGCCTTAAGTACATACATAATATAATACTCGTAATACATATATCATTTAGAATATTATAGTCGTGGAGGGTCTACGCAACAAACTAAATATTTGGTGAGGAGGACGCCGGTATAATTACAAATAGTATTGATGAAGAACTTATTACCATAATATATTATTAAAGTGATCGTCTAGTACATAATGCAGCATGTGCATGAGACTACCCTGAAGTAGTACCTATAACTGAACAGATAGTAACTCGGTTACATAAGGAAAGTACATAATAAAGATTACCAAAATATGTTTTATTATTATTTCTTATGTTTTCTCTCAGAAATAGCGTCTGGTGTGCTTCGGACACATCCTTATTTATTTCATTTTTTGTTCATACTAATTATTGTACTTAGAATATAATATATCTCAACGATATCAAATTCTCGATATTTTCAAGTTATTGTTTACCTGCAGTTAGTTCCTTAGCAGGTACATATTGATAGCACCAATAGTGATGTGCAGACCTGCCTAGGTACATCAAGTACAATAAGGACGATACAATTTGGACTGGGTATTTATGTAAGTGCGAGTACAGCGGGTCAGTTAGCGAGGTTCGCTCGATTACCCGCGGGTCGCACCCCGATCACATGCCGCACGATTCGGCTGACTCACCTACTGATAGCGGTACCCACCGCTCAGACCTGACCGAGATAATAGTTTATGGGTTGTTTGTAACGGCGTCATGCAGAATTTGAAAGTGTAGTCTGTAAAAGCTTGTGGCACTGGCTAGCAGCAGACCGTGGACAATGGCACAAAACAGAGGCCTGTACCCAGCCGCGGATGAAATCGGACTGCGGATGATGATGATGATGATGGTGAATGAGCCGCATCGAGCGGTGTCGAGTCAGTGGACTGACCGCTCGTAGGTAGGCGCCCGCACCGCTTTGCAAATGTAGCGTGAAATGGGGCGCCTCCAGGCCCGCGGGCCCGGCCTCCGGCGCCCCCTCGCGCTCTTACCGGGAGTACTCAGCAGTGTGACGGAGAAGGTCGCAGGTTCGATCCCCAGCGCGGCTGTTACAGTCATCGGTCGTTCACTGATTCTCATTTGCTTCACGCTTAGGACCAAGTTACCATAAATTGAAACAGTTAAATTGCGCAGTATCGGCTCCGGTCCACCGGTGAAGTCGTGCAGGTGCAGCCGGGTCCCTCGAGTCCGCGTGTGGAGCCCTCGCCGCCTCGGGCTCCGCCTTCTCGCCGTCAGCGCCGATGACATTAGCAGAGCACTCTGACCGCTACATAATGTGTACTCGTTTGTAATATCCATAGTTGAGCAAAGTTCAGCGCGGTCACCTTATGCACCATTCTTTGCTATTCACAACCTTCAATTATTTTGGACGTGCTTCTGCCTACCCCAATCAGATAGCCTGATCTGAGTAGGTAACTATAGACGCTTGAAAAGTTTGAAACTTTGTACTGGTTGGTATTTAAAATACTCGTAGGTATATAATAATACTGTGGTTTTAGTTCCCGCAGCTGCGAGCGTGTGCGTGCCGTGTGTAATGTGTGTGCTTGTGTGCGTGCAGTCGAAGCTGAACTGCGAGGTGCTGCACGAGGAGCTGGCCTTCGAGGTGCGCTGGGCCGTGGCCGAGGACAGCGTCGTGCTGCAGCTGGTCGCCAAGCTAGGTGAGGGCCGGCCTGCAGGGGGGAGGCGGGGGGGGGAGGGGGGGCGGCGGGGGGTAGTACTACCACGGGTGCCGTTGTTCGCAGAGGACGGGGAGTACATGTCGTTCGGCATCTCGGGCGACCGGCAGCACTCGCGCATGGTGGGCGGCGACGTGGTGGCGGCCTGGGTGGACAAGGGCTCGCTGAAGGGCGAGGCGGTGGACTACTACCTGGACGCCAAGAGCCAGTGCGCCGGCGTGCGCGGCTCCTGCCCCGACGAGCGGCTCGCGGTAAGCGTCCGCCCGACTCGCCACTGTGCCCTTCATCGTCCTGAACCAACTGACTCCCACAGCCTCTCGATCAGGTATCGGGCGCGCGCTCCTTGCCCGCTAATGCCGGGACGCCGCGCGGGGTAGGGGGGGGGGGCTGCTCTAGGGTTACGGGGATCCAATTAGGTAGGTACTAAGCCGGCGAGGTGGCAGGCTGTGAAATTAAGCTTATAGGCTTTTAGGGGCTGAGTTATAAGGCGATACGTGGAAAATTGGAAATTGATATTGTTAGGGAAAAATGAGCAAAACGGCATCTTTTGTGATAAAAAGATGATGGTTTACTTATTTTTAGACTGGGGTTTTAGAAGATGAAAAAGATTTCGTAAAGGGTCGAGAAGGTCAATATAATATCGGTTAATATCCCAATTTTATTACTCGTATAATTTAAGTTTAATATAAACATTTGTTCACTCCGTCCTACATAGGGGCTAGAATTTTAAATTGTATATAACTGCCTCGCTCTGGCTACTGGATCTTGTTTTCGTTCGTATCGATGTCAGTAATTATACATAATCCTCCGAGACGCCGGCGCGCGGCCCCTTGCCGTCCGATCGACGACCTCACAGCTTTCCTGCAGCTCTGACCGGCCACACGCGCGTGCTTCAGGAACCATTTACCATATTCCCCGCAGGAGAAAACCAACTCTGTGAAGCTGATGAACTCGGTGCTGGCCAACGGCTACTCCATCGTGACGTACCAGCGCACGCTGCGCGCGGCCGACGAGCTGGACCTGCCCGTGCTCACCAACCAGAGCCAGCCCGTTATCTGGGCGATCGGCCCGCTCAACTCCCGGAACGAGGTGTCTTACCACCATCACTTCACCAAGGTATGGGACCATTCCTACACTTACTACTTAGTACAGCTCATCCAACGGATCTCGGTATTCGTGAAGTTAGACACAGGTGCGAGTTTGCGCATGTACAGTTCTTTCCCCCCTCCTCATATCTCCTATTGCTCCCGAAAAACGATACTGTGCGCAGCTCTTGCGGCTAACTTCACGAATCAACTTCAGATTCGTTGAGCCAACTATACTCAACTCGATTTATGTTGGAATCTACCGAACAGTAAGACGAGACAACATCACTTACGTCGTCCCTTGGATCTTTCACAGGGTGACCAATTCATCGAGTTTGGAAGACCTCCAGCGTGGAACTGCCCTAGGTCGGAAGGAGAGGAGGAGCATCACCCCCAGCCACCGCGCAAGGAGCTCCAGCGAGAGCCGGTCAGAGAGCAGGTAATGATCTCGGCCGTTTAGTAGTGTTCTGAAGGTCCAATCATTTTGAAATCTGACTGTCTCCTCAGCTGGAGCTTAGCAAAAGGTCAGCACTTTCCCCAAGAACGTCCAAACAGATTTGTAAACTCCCCAGACACTCGTGATCAAGCCCAACCCGGTCCCCACGCCGAAGCCAGTCCCCAAATCCGAGCCTTGGGAGATTCCAGCCATCCAGTGCTACGAGCCTCCGGATGGCGTGTTCTACGCACAGATGGGGCCCACTGGTGGGAAACAAGGCTACTCTGCTATCACTGGTATGCTATACATTTTTGTGTTTCGTTACCTAATCCCCATGTGTGTATGTGTGTGACTTTCTAGGGCTGCCGCCGATCGCCGTAGCCCAAGGCGTATAACATAAATAAAATTAATAGTTACCTATTACCTACCAGATGGTCAAAGTTGGGTTATAGATATATGTATTTGCAAAGCAACATTTGAAAGACACCGCTATTTTAAGAGGAGGCCCTCTGAGGAGCGTCGTTCAAAAGTGGTAAGGTACATAATGTATGTGTCCAGGTCACGTGGGCTGGGGCATATCTTGGTACATCAACGGTTTGCTGATCCCCGAGATCAACGTGGTCCGTGGCAAGAAGTACACGTTCGTGGTCGAGGGCGGCTCCAACCCCGACGTGCCCGCGCGGTACCACCCCTTCTACATCACCAACGACCCCGTGGGAGGCTACTTCCATAAATCGGACGCGGAGAAAAAGGTAAGCCTTATCGTGCAGTCAGCCACCGTTGCTTGAGTTAAGTATACTTGGAGAATCTAGACCTCACCTTTTGCACTTTAATTTTGGGTAAAATCCGATCACTCAAATGAAATCTTGAGTTTTTACTCTCCGAAAGAGTTATAAAGGTGTTAAAATGTCGTTTTAGGGAGTAGAGATCTACGCCGGCGTGAGGCGCGCGCGCAACGGCGAGCTGCAGCCGGCCGGCGTGGGGCGGCTCTGCAACTGGACGCCGGACGCCGCGGGGCCCGAGGCCGACGAGTACCCGTCCTTCGGCGCCTACCAGCGCTCGCTGACCCTGGTCTGCGAGGAAGGGAGCCCTGGCGTGGTCACGTGGACCCCCGACAGGGACACGCCCGACACTGTCTACTATCAGGTAACTTGATAAGGTTTGGCTGTTTCGGCATGAACTACTCGTATTTCAAAGGGCTTACACATTTCGGAGGTCTAACTCGAATCAAACAACTTCTCGAGCATCTTGGTATTTTTCTAGAGTTTATAACTTTCCAAAACGTCGTCAAAAATCTATCGCATGAATAGCATTGTAGTTATCTTACAATATCATTTTAGTTATCATGATGTTTATCAAAAAGTAAAGTGGTATAGATTCTCTGATAAATTATTATTACTTATACTGCACTTTATTCTCAATACTTAAGGTACCATTAATAATAATAATAATAATAATATGTATTTATTTTCAAACTGGTTTTACAAAGTATTTTAAACTCAAGTATAAGTAGGTATTATATTTTATATAATTATTATCATATATGTTGTGCGCGATTATACAAGGTATACGGTATACATATCCTGGTACAAATAAAATACTTTGGTCAAAAAAAAAAAAAAAAACCTGGGTGCTGACTATGTTTCGACTTCTCGCTCTAACTAAGTATAGACTTGTGTGTAGACGCGAGAGATTCTCTACTTCGGCAGACTTAAAAACGGCCAAGCAAATCTTATATTGAAAATTATATATATATAATAGTCTATGCACGTAATTTTGTTCACAAATTACGTTTAACAATAAGGAATAAAGTAAAAAGGACTAACCTAAATTAGAACTTAACCTGATCAATCAGCCAGTGTGAGTGTAGTGAAGTTATGTAGGTATGTGTGTAGTTAGTGTGTTTGGTTTGTGTGTAATTATGATGTGTGCATGTTATAATTAATTAAAAATAGTAATAACGAAGCCTTTATGAGACTAGTTATATAACATTTTATGTTAGTATGAGAAGACTTTTTTATAATCATGTAATCACTTTTAATAAATTTTCAGTTTGTATATAATTTAGTCTCTGTAAATATTTATTAATGTTCCTTTTAGATTCCATGTAAGTTGTGTTATGTAGTGCAATTTCTTTACTTATTCTGTTATATAGGTGTCCTCCCAAAAAGTGTGAATGTTTTTGAGCAAATTGAGTTTTACACAGAATAGGTTTGTACATTTCTTTCCGACGTTTCGTAATCATTTGAGATTTAAGGGGACATTTTATTTTTTGTGTAAGTATAACTTGTTGTATAAACAGTTGCCTCGCAGTTAAGACTTGGCATTCGTTATAGAGTTTAGCGGTGGGGTATTTATAAGGATGTGAATAGGCTACTTTAAGGACTGCTCTTTGAGCTCTTTCAAGAGGGAGCATATGTGTTTTCGATGAGCCACCCCATGTGGAGACGCAGTAATTCAGTAGAGTTTGACAGAGCGCGAAATAGGTCATTTTCAATTGCGGTTGAGTAGTGACATATTTTATGTTTTTAAAGATTGCAATAAGTCGACGTATTCTGGAGGTCAGGTGTGTTATGTGGGGTACGTATGTTAGATTTTTGTCTATTAGAACGCCTAAATATTTGAGGGTGTCACAATTTTCTATCACAGTACAGTCACAGTCTTGGTCAGTTTTAGAGTAGAGGCATTGTACTGTGTGAGCTCTTAGCTTAAGATTTTCAGACGGGTTTGGCAGGCCAGTTTTACGCAGAGTAAAGGTTAAGTACTTGGTTTTATCAGGGTTTAGAGTGAGTAGGTTTTGGTAAAGATAGGTAGAGACTTCATTGAAACCACATTGTGCATACTCATAGACCTTTTTCCAAGCTTCTCCAGAGAATAATAAGACTGTGTCATCGGCAAATGCTAGAAGTTTACAATTAGTGGGTGTTAATTTGCATATTTGGTTGATGTAAATCAGAAATAGAGTGGGTCCAATAATACTTCCTTGTGGTATTCCGTATTCATTGACATCATGGTTTACCATTTCATTTAGCATTCTTCTAACTCTACAGTCTGTCACAGTTTGTATATTATTTACTGTGGTTTGCCTTATGTACATAATCTATCATCTGTTTTCTGTTTCAGCTTTCCAAGTCTTCCATGTGCATGAGATAGCGTTTTATATCTGACGGTGTTTGTATTGTTGCCCTTTATCAAACTTGTTGTTTATAAAGCTTTGACTTTTCAGTGCTACACCCACCGCCACCTCGGGTGGAAAATCAACGTCCTAGACGAATGTGACGAGGTCGAAGGCGAAGAAAGTCGCGTCATTGAAAAGATTGCTCTCCCGGACGATCTCCAAAGTGAGGAGTCAATACAGGTACATACTCGGCTGTCATCGGATAATATTATTGATCCGCGGAAGAAGGTAGGAAAAATTATCAACACGAAAACGAATTATGACAATTTCAGCAGCAATAGCGGACTTACGGGTGAAGTGTTCAGTCAGGACCGAAACCAGTTGTATGCGAAAGACCAGGAGTTTGAATTGCCAATATCGAAACTTCAAATAAAAGACGTCATACAAACAGTAGAGAATATTGAAAGCAAAATGAAAGATGAAATGAAACATAGTGCATCATCAATTAAACCGCTTGGTCAATACCAAGTTCATGAAGATGTTAAAGAGTCATTCACACATGAACAGCCGATAAGGGAAGACGATGAGTACACTGTCGAAACCGGAAAAGTACCGGAGAGCTATTTCCTGCCACCAAATCAGAAACCGTTAACTCTCCAAACAGTTTTACGGCCAAACGGCCCTAAACCGAGTGGAAATATGAGACCTCCTTTTAGGAGACCAGTGCCGCCTGAAATCAAGCTGCGAAGACCACCACCAATGTTCCAAAAGAACAACAACGGGTATCCTCTACCCATGCCGAATCATCAAAACCATCATGGTCCCCATACAATGCAGAAGAAACCGCAAAAGTACCCGAACAATCGTCTGCAGCCAAATATGAATATGAATAGGCCAGCAATGGGCAACAGCCCACCAATGAAGCCCATGCCTCCGTTGCATACAAAGCCACAGTTTAACCAAGGACCTCAGAAGTATCACGGTCCTAAACTGACAAGTCCTGTTCAGTCAATAATCTTGGGTAAGCCGATACCTGGCAACATCCAAATGCCATTACCAACTAAAAGTCAGACTCTGAGCTTGGGTCAAACCGACATCATTGCCAACCAAGTTGTAAAGAGCCAGATAACGCTCCCAAGTGGCATTACCAATGGTGGTCAGAGTAGCTATGACACACCACAGCCTAGCTTTGATACTATAATTCAGCATAGTTTTGACTCGATCGCTCAGCACAACTCCCCACAGTCGTATCTCAAACCAGGACAAGTTGGACAAATAATACTAGGAAAACCAATGGATAACCCAATTCCACTCGATCAACAGATGATACAAAATAAACCACAAACAAACCAAATGATAAAGACACCTCCCACTCCCCCTCCACAATACTTCCCGTCAACAACACTTCGAATTAAATTGAGCAACGAAAATCAGCAATACAACGAAATCAAATCATCAGATTTTATCGGAGAAACTCAAGAAACATCAACATTACATCCGGCCATCAACACAGGTTTCAAACCAGATTCTATTGTAGTTGAAAGTGGTTTCAAACCAATTATCAGGGAGCCATTGATGGCAGCTGAAGACAGAATTGCTGATGGCTATGAAACAAATTCAAATAGACGTGAAGACACTGACGTTGAAGAAGATTATGAAGAGTCTCCTCAAGTCATAACAAACCACGCATTTCCAAGCGATAGAATAACTCAATCATTTGAGCCAATGTTCATTCCTTCTCCAGAAGATCACATGCTACCTACAATTCCAACCAATGATAAGACCAAGGAAGTCTTTCCCAAAAATCATGCAAAAGTAGATCGGCCACATCCAGTTTACGTTAAAACAGAATCTGAACTTAACGCTCTATTCAGCAAAAAGAACATGGAGAAAGATGTGCCTGATATGATGATGGAGTCTGACAGAGTTAGCCCTCACTATTTGCCTCCAGACCCTAAATTGCCCAAAGAGCATTCCCAAAAAATTTCAAATGAACCAACTTTCACCACCTATGACGGAAAAACTGTATCTGCCGCTACTTTGACGAGTGTCCCCGAAGTCAACAAAACCATGACTAAACTATTTTCTTCTAAACTTCCTGCTAACACTGCTTTACTGCTAAGAACACCACAATTCGGCCCGTTCAAAGGAGAAATTCCACCTCCAGTAGACGATTCAATTGCTAAAGATTCAGCTAAGCTCCCAGACATAAGAACAACTAAATTAAAGTTAGTTAATGTAAATACTCCAGTCAAAGCTGATTTGGATGACTTAAAGGCCGATGGTAGCAAAATCCACGAAGTAACTGAGAAATTGGAAACTGAAGAAGAAGAATATGAAGACGAAGAAGAAGATACCAAGCGAAGACGTAAAAGAGAAAGCAAAACTACACAATTTGAAAAAGGAGAAGTTGAACCAGTTCATACAAACGGACACAGTTTGGCGAAAAGCCAAATCAATTATGAAGAAGTTAACTCGGCAACTCCAGCGAGGAATCAAAGACTTTTTTGGACAACACAAATAGTATTATTAACATTATTGATAAAGGTATTCTAAATTTATAGAGTTTAAATTATTTATTGCTATTTAAGCCTTGCCATGAACGCATTTCGTTTGGTATGCATTGTGTGGGTCGGCTGTGGGTTCGAGCATTGTATGTAATCTCCTGTACTCTTCTGTATTTTACTCTTAGGTAGTATTTTGCATTTAGAGCCACATCTGTTACCACTTCACGCAATGCAATTCAATACTCCGCTAGTGTATTAGGGTTTTGTAAATATTTTCTTTATTAAAATAAAACTAGTTTTAATTCATCGTGTTGTTTTATTGTATCTATCTCTGCCATCGTCATCATCATCATCATCCTCACCTTAGCATCTTCATATTAGAAAATTAGTTTTTTTTTCAACTTAGATGTGCTGTTTTCCCTCTTTATATACCTTATCAATACCCTTATCAAATTCTAGATCTTTTCTCAGACCGTGCCCGAGTAAATTGCTATGTCAATTTCAAAAGGGTATTCACGTTATAAATCTTCTTGGTGAGCCTGGTGAAGTTGGCTAGTGCCTTGTCGTGGGGGTAGTGGGTATCCACTAGTTGCAAAATGGAGTCGCGATTGCGCCCACTGTAACAATACAAAAGTACTAACCATCAGTTCATGATTATAAAAAAAGCATTATTATCCATCAGCTTTTTTACCCTGGTGTGTAATAATGTTAACTTACTGCCTGTTCTTCAAAAGTTTCGCCGCCGACGTGAGCGGCAGGCCCGCGTTGTCCACCGCGTCGATGTCGCTGCCACGAGCCACCAGCTCAGCTACCATTTCCGTTCTAGCTCCTTGACACACTAGTATTACAAAGTTAAGTTACGTACTGCATTCATTTTATAGATCTACGTATTCATTAGTATTTTATAAACTTTCACCATTACCACACATAATTTATAAACGTCGGGTAATTGAAAATTATTCTAGAATAAACCAAGACCATAAACCAAGATAGTATAAAGGTAAACGCGATATAGACCTTTTTTCCGACCACGTGCCAATCAACGGCACTGGAACTCACGTGCTCTAAACAGCGGCGTCCATCCATTAGAGTCCTTCACGTTGACGTCTCCTCCCTTGTCCAGGATCAGCTTCAGCATTTCCAAGTTGCAGGAGTCCACCGCGAAATGTTCCACGCGGATGCCGTTCCAATCTCGAGCCTGAGGACAAAAAAGCACTTTATAAATAAGTAGTAATTATTGAATAGATTACTTGTATTTTAATGAACTTAATATGTAAGTCCATTATAGAAGTACTCGTACCTAATGCAATAATGCAAATGTTTTTTGAGTGTATTGATCACCTGAAAGTCAGCTCCCTTATCGATAAGGTGTTCCACGATAGCCGGGTGTGCGCCGAGCACGGCTAGGTGCAGCGCGGTCCGGCCTGCGGAGGACGGCTGGTCGATCTCCGCTCCGAGGGACAACAGGAACTTGGTGGTGCCTAAGTCCCCTGAAAGATAAAGTTAGGCATCTTGAGCCAAATTAACGCTAGGTTTTGGTTCGACATCGCGAAGATGAAGAGACTAATTAGACTCCAAAAGCACAGACAAAATTATAAGCCACGTCAATCTAAGGAGCTAAAGCGAATCCACTTTTAGCACTTCATAGGATATCAAAGCTTCAACAATGTTACCTTTTTGAACGGCAGTGGCAAGCGGCGTGAACCCATTACTTCCGTTGACGATCCCGAGCAGCTCAGGCCTCTCCTCCAGCATGCCCTGAACCTGGAATTTAATCTCTTTTACGCTTTGGCAGTTCTTCCGAATCCATTGGCTAATATCTCCAGCTTTTTTTTTGTCCAATGATACCGGTCAAGTTAATCTAGAGAAAAACCACTTTAAGACCCTTTATTTTCGACGAAGATTTGCATAAATAATCCGTTTGAAATGTTTTACCTGTTTGAGATATCCACACTTAACAGCCATGCAGAAGCAAAGAGCTGACGTGCCTTCAGTGTCGGTGCTCGTCCAGGTCTCCTCCGAGTACTGGGACTCTAGCCATCTCTGTTTCTCGGGGCATCTGAAATTGGTATTTATATTATAAGGTACCTACTGCATATTTTGTTAGGCATTTAACTTTACAAACATTTGGTTCTTACCTTTTATTTAAATCATTTGAAGCTCTTAGAACATCATCTCCATTCCCCTTATTTTCAGACTCTTTTCTTCCACAATCTAAATGTTTCGCGTTACATTCATAATCTTGAACGGTTACTTTAATATCGGTAATATTGTCGCCGCCACCATCTTCTTTTACATTTTCAAAGTGTTTGTCATTACCATCATCAGTATCTCTGCTTTTTTCACGAAGTTTTTCAAAAACAGTATTTTCATCACCAAAATATTGCACAGCCTTTTCTGCTAGACTCTGTGTAGCTGTCGGTTTCACTATGACTTTTACTCTAAACTTGTATGGGTGACTTGGTGCTAAGTTGTCTATTCTTTTCATTGTTTTTCCACCACTGAATGAATTAAGTAAAAGAGCATTAATAAAGGACATTGTGTTGTAAAAATGAGTAAGTATATCATTGTATAGAAGTCTGTATATGACGGCGTATGAAGTCTGTATATGACGGCGTATGAAGTCTGTATATGACGGCGAATGACGGCGAGTTATAAGTAGCAGTGGAGTTTTCTTGAATGATGGTTATCAAATAATACGAGTGTTAATACGAGTGTGGTTGGACGGGCATCGCCCGGATTCATTTCCTCGTTTGAAACTGAATATTTATGACAAAGTGTTACCGAACTTTGATTTGTATCTATTACGAAAATAACTTCTATCGTATTTTTTATATTTTTTTTACCACCTGGTTCGAAAGAACTAGCGTCACGATGTGAAGGAGAACGAACAGTACCTGTAGACCACTACCCACTTCGGCAGCTTGTTGTTGATCTCCAGCCGGTAGAGCAGCTCGCCCGCCAGGAACGCGAACTCCTCGTGTCGCCAGCGCAGGGCGATGTCTCGCCTGCTGCGGGCCACCACCTCGGGCGGCGCCGGCCTCCAGCTCGAGAACCGGCGCCGGAGGAACTCTTGCAGAGTCATCGTGCCAGGCCGATCGATCAGACAACTGTTGCAATTTGTTACCATAATTAAAAATCGAGAAAAAAACATCTAGGTACTTGTAAAATAACCAAGAGAATCACCGCGATTATAGAGGAACAAGGTATACGTACTTGACTATAATTTTCATCCAACCATTCTCTCTTTCAAACTGCACTGTTCTTTTGTAAGTGTCGTAAGGTGAAGTGGACGGTGGTGCCGTTCTGTGGGGTGAAGCAGACTACTCCGGGTCCCAGGAACTTGCTCACCTGCTGCTATCATCCAATTGAAATTCCTCGATACTTATTTTACTTCTAGTTTTGATTCCACTCACTCCTATAATATCTACTAGTATGATCAAAAACGCCAGTTCTTCTGCCGAGAGCCTACACCACGCAGTTTGCTGTAACTGTATTGCAAGGCGCCGGTGGCTCCCCGAGGTCGCGCTGATGAAGTTTGATCGATTCCAGTCGCCAGGTTGCTGACGAGGATAATTATTAGTCTTTCTGCCGCAGGATTTTAAATTTTATTCCTTTGGCATATAGTTTATAATAAAAAACGCAATGCTTAGTGCCGACAAAGCCCCAGAGCAGCGCCCAGAACTTAAACCCTCTAATTAACAATTAATCGTTGCTAATTTAGCGGACCGAAAAAGAACTCAAAAAAAACTTTCGTGTTACATTTTTTAAAATCTTATAACTACCTATTCGTTTTCGTGTTACATTGCCAGGGCAGTGGGCCCGGTGCGCACTACGGGCCCGACCGAGCGATGTGTCCACGCGCGGCCGGGGAGGGCCCGGGCCCTCGCACGGGCCCCGGCTGCTGTGTGCGAACCTCTTCTCCAAAACTAAAGGATTCTTTTCTTACGCTTCGAGGAGCACTCCAAATAAGAGCTACTATTAAATCAGCTAAGTTGGATGGAGATGTGTAAAACCAAAACGTAATCTAACAAACTACCTGTATCCATTTGTGTTTAAAAAATATTGTGAAACAATTTTCAGTTGCATAACAACTTGTGGCAAGCATGTGTTTGATTACCCCTGAACACTAACTAGGTGATCGACACGTTCCAAATTGGTGTGGTTTATTATTTCATACTGCAGTAGTACTTTCATATTTGAATGGTACCTGACGATAGTTGTTCAGTTGTTATTTCAGGGATTCATAAAAAAACAAAGGCCGTTCTTCACGAACTGAATTTTATAACGGGAGTAGGTTCCTCCCCGCCTCCCCGCCTCCCCGCCTGCCCGCCGCATCACTCGGATACAATATTACACTTCCGACTGGAGCTCTGAATGAAAAGATCAGACAAGTATTTCCTTTTATTATGTAATTTTATTACAGCCTTCGCGCTCGTGATGGACGTTTCTCTAACTATAAATAAAGCGAAGTAAATGTCTTTGTGATAGAGCTCGTCCGGAGAAGTGGTAGTTATCACCATGAGCTTTTCCTGCCGTCGCCAGGTTTTATTCCCATTCGCCCCCTGCCAGGAGCCGGTGGAACTACAGGCGTATTATGGAGACAGGCGTCATCGTCTCATAGGACGCTGAGATGGTCTTGCTTTCCGACCCGCACTGCTGTTGTACCTAATTAGGAAGGCAGTGATTAAGTGGAGGTTACCGTTTACCATCAGGTGGGCCACGTACGTCATCGGTGAAATGAAACTAAGTAGTATTGTAAGAATTTAAAACCGAAATTAAATAAAACTTGAATTCAAAGTCGGATGTATTTTGAATGAACAAAAATGGAGGCAAAAACACCATCAGTTAGATTTCAAAGGGGTTTCTCTTCGGTTTTCTCATTTGGCCTCCGCACAGTACCTCCGGAACGTCGGCGTCGCACGGAACCGTCGGTCGGGAAACAGAAAGCCTAATAAAATAGAAATTGGGAACCTTAGGCCTTCGGTGCCGAGCCGGTGCCGGTGAAGGGAACGCACCGCGGCCCACGACGGCGCGCGTATCGATCGCCGCGCGCAGTCAGCGCCCGGCCGCCGAGCGCGCAGCACGTGTCGCGAGTGCCCCTCGCCGCCGTCAGCCTCCAGCGCGACGCACCGCACTGCCAGGTACTCTCCCGCCTATCTCTCACTTCCACCTGCACGCCGCACTCGAGCCCTCGCCGCGACGAGCTCGTACTCGCGGGAATCGACTCTTTATTTATTAAAAACAATGTTTGCGATTCCGCCACTTGTAAAAGATGATTCACGGCGTACGTCCGTCCAGCTGATTGCGTGCACTCTTTATTTTGTCGGTTTATCTGTTATGCGGAACGGCGCTAATTGCATTAGCCAGGTACGTGGTCCGTTTAACCTCTTTTGGAAGGCTTTTCGGCTAATACATTCTTATACCTAATACTTACATTACCAATTACTTATGCTATCCTTCTGTATAACTACTTATGTAAGTAGGCAGGTATAGAACGCAGAACCCTGTACGTAGGTGGCGCTTATGTATGAGACATATTAATTGCGTCCGTAACGTACGAACTCCGTAGGAAATAGGTATAATATAAATAAATTAACATTTCTCTCCATTGTCCTTTCGTAAAATTCAGCTCGTTTTAGACGAAGCGCCTGAGGCTTTTGTTGTTGCAATATTGATGTAGAGAACACTCGTGGAGCGAGTAGTTCCAGGCGTCGGCCCTGCTCGGCAGGGCTCCGACTGCCGGGGGCTCCGACTGCCGGGGGCTCCGACTGCCGGGGGCTCCGGTTGCCACGAGGGTCTTCAGCGCGCCGCTGATCGACCATCGACATTGTCATTACGCTGTCTTACCTACTTTATAACCGATCGCTTTCCTTAGATATCATAGGACCGCTAGTCTCCCGGGAGCACCATCTTATTAGTTAGCGACGTCCGCTCATTTGGATGGGTGACCGCCACTGGCATCTGAGCACTTCCATTTCCGCCCATGTCGCCTGCCGCGTCACCGTCCGTACTGATCCAGAGCACTAAGAGCCGTCATATCGCTACGACTAAATCCTTAATTGGTCTAAGTACCATTATGTAGGCACATTTTCATTTTTTTAACAGTTTTCGGACAGTTTTATAAGTAGTTAGTTGAGCCATCGCACGGCGCGTGGCCCCGCGCGAGTGGGCACGCGGCCTCGTCGGAGACCTTCAGTTCCTCTAGTCTCCTTCAGCCTGGTGTTGAACACGAAACAATGAACTTCGCTAACTGTACGCGTGTGCCAGCCGTATCCATGTGCAAAGGCACAGGCAAACTGGAATATTGCGTTCTCAATCACAGACGAAGACTCACTAGACGCTCGGATTAACTGCCCGTGTGGGTTCGCAGCCACGCATCGAGTAACATGATGAGTCCGTAAGGCCCAGTAAGCACGTAGCTAATTGCTATCCCGGTGCGAGCTAGTGCGGCGCGCGGACGCTCAAGGTCACCTAAGTTCTCTTGCCGGCTCCGTCATGTCTATAGACAGTAGATTAAGGCCCCCCTTGATGTCAAAAACGGAAATTTGACTAATAAATACGTTTGGCGTCTGAAAAAATTAAAAGCGAATCGCTAGAATTCCGAGATGCTACTGAAAATGCTGCGAACTGACTATTTTGGAATAGATTTTTAGATGATCTCTATTCTGAATGCGCCCGCCACGAGACGGACCTAGCGCAACCCTCGGTTGACGACCACTGGTTTGCAAATTACTAGGTCAGTTAGTCAAATTTTGAACAGAGCTGCATAAAAAGATGGAGTGTCTTGTGGATTCTCAAAGTTAGCGTCTCCCTCAGCAGCACAACACTCACAAAGCCACTTTAAGCTCAACACACGGCAGCCGCTAATCTTTTTCACTTTTGACGTTATTTCCCTATGAAAATTTCCTCAATTTCCCTCCCTAAATATGACATCTAGCGACGTGTCGGTGAATGGGGAGGCGTACAAAGAAGCCGCGACGATCAGTGTTCCCGGCGCTACCCTTCCGAGGTAGATAGGACACTTAGCGCTCGTTCGGTAGATAAGGCGCGCGACTTCCGAAACCGGTCGCCTGATACCCTGAGGAGCACCCGCGTGCGAACGTCTCGGCAGTTAGCTGAATTCGATCGACCATCAAATAAATAATAAAACAGGAAGCTTTGGTACACCTAAAACTGCAATTTCTCGGTTTTATTGCACAGAGAGTTTCAATATTATTCGTTCAATATTCTATACAATCGAGCACAGACATCTATAAATAGATAAGTACTGCCCGCGTAGCTCGGACGAGGCTAAACCGATCCTCTAACTGCTAAACTAAGTTGAAGACACATTTGGAAACAATTTTTTGTAAATAAATGTGTTGATACATACATTTATTCGAATAGTGTTTCAGTTTTACTTCATATGAGCTCATTGTAAGTGAAGCTTAGATGGATTCCCTTAATAAGCTGTAGATCCTCTAGTAAACAAGCGTAGATCTAGATAAATAGCCTCCATCTAGTTCTAGACTAGACTAAGCTGACCTCATTTGAATACTTACGTATTTGACTGAGTGGAGAGAGCGGTGCGTAGTGTCACAGCGCACAGAAGCAGCTGAATCAGTGTGGCATGGACGGCTTAAAATTGAAAATAGTAATAATTGGGGAGTTTTTCAGCATCAACTCGTATTCTAGAACCATTTAACATTGATTTAGAGACTTTCCCATATAAAAAGAACTATTTCTGTCGGTTCCCAAAACTCTTTATATTGAATTTAAGTACTGAAGTTGCGTCAAATCACTATTTTGACCCCATTAATTTTCTAAACTATCGGGCAATGCAAGTCAAAGTTTACTGAGGTCAGACTCGGACCCTCTTCGAGAGGACCCGGGAGGTTCACGTCCTCTCAACATCGAAAAGGTTTTAAAAGAGCAAAAACCTTCGAAATCACTCGATACCAAATCACATCCGGAAGCTCCGCCCGTAGCGCGGCCGACACTAAAAACCTTTTAGTAGTTGGCCAAATCTACCGGACACGCTGCTCCACTCCTGGGCACACCCCGGCCGGCCCAGGGGGTCCTCGTGCACTACTACACGTAATCTTTCATGTAATCATGTAAAAATAATCTTGTAAAGTCATCGTAAAAACAAACATGATCTGACACCGCTGGTGTCTAGTCCTCGCCGTTCGATCCTAAAATCGCGGATTTGAATCCGGTCAAGCACAAACTTTTCTAACACAAAAACTAACGTGCCCTATTAGTACCCTCAAACGGTAAAGGAAAACATCGTGAGTAACCCGCCATGTCGTAGAATCTAAAAGTGAGCCGTGATAAATGGTTGTAGGGCTGGAGCTAAACTCTGCAGTTATAATGTGTCCAACTGATTCCCTGCTCGGGGTGAGAGGGGCTCATTGTCCGGTCGCACGATAGTGAGCGGAAACTGTTTGTAGGTTGTAATCCGTTGGAAAGTTCTAGAGCGCGGTCATCATTCGTGGTAGTTACTAGCTAGTGATTAGTTGGACGCTTTCGTGGTGCTAGTTCCAGTGTGTAGTCGTAGTTAGGCCACGATGGAGGCCTTCTAGCGGACTGGGCACTCCGTCTTTAACTTTTACTTGGTACTTTTGCATAAAATAAGGCCTCAAAATAAAATTGCTTTTGAAAATAATTACAGCACTTCAACTGCTCAAGAACTGAACTAATATTAGACAGCTCAGTGATGACATAGTGTAGAAACTAAACAGTGCATCAACTCAAGCATCCGAGAGCAGCTGCGCCTCATTAGCACGAACAAACAAACAAACTGCTGCTCGCGGCGCTCGTTAGCGCTCGCACAGTCAACGACAAAAATACATTCCATTTACGAGGAATTCAATTAAACTAATTCAAAGAATTCAATTACACGACGGGTAACACGAGTTAAAAGAAGCAGGCACAGAAGGTCCGCAATTTTTATATTAAAACAAGTCTTAATAAGTCCTTCCGATTCTATGAAAAGACTAAATCGAAAGTTTTCGTTGATAACAATATTAAAATGAAGCAAACATTTCAGCATTATGTGGTTCGGGAAAGTTTTCCGAGAATCTGCGACACAGCTGAGAGTGCGCACTTGCGCTATAACTCAGAAGGGATGGGCACAGCCGCGCGCTCGCGAAGGGATTCATGAAAAATGACAAACACAACTTACAATCGTGTCGCTGTAGGGCTGCGCCGAAATCTGCGAGGGACAGGACGACAGGTTCGAAGGGACCGAGCGTTCACTTACACTTACGTGTGTCAATAGCATATCACTCATAGCATGTGCACTCTGACTTATGGCAGCGTAAGCGTGTCTATATCTTACGCTAAGAGACTAACTAACTGGTCTTTTTTCGGATTATTCCTATCGGTCCCCCTAGGGTGACAGATAGGATTAAAAAGTTCAATTTTTCCCCATTGCCATTGCATATTCGTATAACCTAACCCGGTTAAGTTTTAACCTTTTCAGCAGTATAGAGCACGCGCGCGGTGCCGCGTCTATTACTGTAGTCCTCCATTGTTTCATTGTTCGCTATCTGCGGCCGTAGATACCGCCGTAGATAGACAGTCCAGTGTTGACACTGACCGGCCCGCTATCGACGGACCGCCCACAGTGATCGCGCTACTGATAGCTAACTGCGCTGTCTCTTCTCGGTTATAGTATTACTCACTAGCAGCGCCCCGCGGATTTACTTTTCCTTTCTTTTCATCTCCTTGGGTTTTTCCGGGATAAAAAGTAGCTTGCAATCTTTACTAATATTATAAAGAGAAAAGTTTTGTATTTTTGTTTGTAACGAATAAACTCAAAAACTACTGGTCCGATTAAAAAAAATATTTTACCGTTAGAATACTACATTATCCTTTAGTAACATAAGCTATATTTTATGTAGGTACCTTGCAAGCAAAGCCGCGAGCGGAAGCTAGTCTGTAATATAGTTCCGAGTGAAGGGTGCAAGCACACATAAACACAAACTGTCGCATTTTAATATTAGGTATATTCATGTAAGCCATATATTTTTTGAATAACTTTAGTGAGCCAAATAGGAGTAAGAGCATTAGCGTTGCCCTCCACTTCGACGCACTATTTCGCACTTTGTCTCGTCATGCGCGAGCGTATGACATTAAATACGAACGGGTGTAGATAGCTAACGGTGGATAGGTACATTAAGGACCCATGTTGAAGTAAAAGTAGCTGGAGTGTGGCCGGAGTGCCCCCCCCCCCCCCCCCCTACAGATGACACGGCAGTAGGTACACGATCAAAGTGTACCTAATGCAACGGACACGTACATCGTTGAATGAATATTGTGAAATCATCTGTGTGTGCTCGGAGATGTGGTTCAGACGACCGAGGGCCTCACCACGAGCTCTTACAAACCATCATGTTTCAGAAACGTCACATTTCAAGCTCGAAGTAACACTACTTCAATACAATTTGCATGGTACGAAATATCAAAGTTATATTACTTTGATATTGCCTGAAGACCTTGTGGTAAGAGCCCAGGGGGGCGTGGGTCATGCTCTCACTAGACCTATTTATGGAAACCCGTCAGAAGAATGTCCAGGGACCTAACCACAAGCCCTTCGGGCAATACCAAACTAATATAACTCTGATATTTCATCCTATGACATAAAAATTGTATTGAAGTAGTGTTACTTCAAGCTTGAATTGTGACGTTTCTAAAACATGATGGTTCGTAAGAGTTCGTGGTAAGGCCGCAAGTGGTCCACGCGGTTAGAGAGGATCAGAGCCATCGATGTGTCACAAGCAAAAGTTCTGACTAGTTTTATAACTACTATCGATAAACAATACATTCTCGGCTCAGCACGCGGCGCTCGCGGCAGTGACAGTGACAGTGACAGTGACAGGGACAGGGACGCCTGCGCCTTCCGCCCGCTGCGCTCAGATCTGTCAGTAGGATCGCTTCCGCTTCCGTGCGCGTGCTATCTGAGATAGTCATCGAAGATTGCACGCCTCACTCGTCGCTGTAACAGATGATTATAACTGACTAGTGGAATTTCCCACGACTTTGCTTATTTTTTTCTTAAATTTCATCTCCTTATTCAATTTTAGAAATTTCTTTTTTCGTGCACCTCTCATCATAAGAGGAAATTATTCTCCAAGTTTCATGCTCCTTTTTACGGCTTATGTTCTTCCCAATTTCCGTAACCCAATCGTCGCTATATGAAAATGATGTACCATCCATCGGTGACCGCGCTCAAAGTTGCTTAAGGCCCAGCATTTTGAAAATTGCAAGTATCGCAACCCTAATCATTCTATTACCGCTTAATAGATTACATTGAAATTGAACTACACGATACTCAAGGATATAAGTGATAAATCAACCGGAGCTAAAACACGAATTAGTTAGAAAACCTTGGTTAAAAATCATGTCAAAAACACCTCTGGAAATTCAGAAATTCCCTTATTTATCCAGAACAGTAAGGTATTTTGAATTTCTATTTCACATGAATGTAAATCAGTTAATTTGAAACAAATCAACCCAGCCCTTTTTTGAAATAAGCTATTTACTTGAACATATTTATGTTTTTTATAAATTGTCGCTTTCGTTACGTAATTCAGAGCAGCCATATTATCATGCCGCACTCTACTTACTTGTCATTTGGGTATTTCGCTTCGTGCTATGTCTGATTCCGCGGAGATCCGCGTTGTTATACGAACCTATGTCACTTTTTTTGTAACTTTTACGTAAGGAATAGTGCGACGAGTATTCTGGGCCTTAACCGTTTTTGATAAGGAATGCAAAGCAAACCGCGAGCACTAAAAACTTATTACTCGATTGTTCCAAGTCAGAGCTGGCTGCAGCTTTAGCCGACTTACGGAATTAGAGAGGATTGTGTTTAAACCCCGGATTACGGAGTATTTTTAATAGTTTTAATGGAAAAATGATGCGATGCTTTTAATATAACATTTTGAAATGGACTCGGTTTTAATCTGAAAATGTTCGCGAAGGATTATGAAATGTGCAGAGAGGAAATAGCATTTCACGGTTAGTGCGAGTCGTACCGCCGGGACTGTGCCCTGGCGGCGTCGCTAGCGGCTGACCGCTAGTACTACGTAGTCGACATTATTTGAACATTAATTATAATAATACATTTATTTTCTCCTCACAAAGGTTTCTTAAAAACTAGGTTGGTCCTTAAAAATAGTAAACCCGTAATTACAGGTCACCAGTCACATTATAACAATATAGAATGACAATCAAAAGTCTGCAAAAGCGACCCTCCCGGTCCGTTAGTTCCAGCCCGCCCCGCTCCGCCAATCAAACGAAACTCACAACAAAATGTCAAATTAATATTATTTGGAGAAGAAAGGTATTCTGTTTCGCTGAGTGCGGCCGGGGGGTCGCGTGCGGCCCGGGGGGTCGCGTGCGGCCCAGGGGGTCGCGTGCGGCCCGGGGGGTCGCGTGCGGCCCGGGGGGTCGGGGCACAGCCCACATGTACCTGCCGACCTCTAACTGTAACTGATTATTCAAACTAATACCCAATAGAGAGTCGGTGAATGGTGAAGGAAAACATCGTGAGGAAACGTCGTAGAACCTGCCAAACTCGAAGACGTGTGTCGAGTGTACGTGGTGCCTCCGAGGCGCACTTTACTCCTCTCACCACACTGGTTGAGTGCCACCATGCCGCACTGGCACGGCCGTGGTGCGTGCGGCCCACCGGAGCGGTGCGCGCGGCCCACCGGAGCGGTGCGTGCGGCCCACTGGTTCGGGAGATTAAAACTTCCCCTTTAAATTATAACAACGGTAAATCTTTCACATCCCTGATCTTATCAAAATGTTTCCTTGGGACCACGCATCCACCGTAACCTGACCCCGCCTTACGAGCTTAAATCCCCAGGTCAGGGGTCTGCGAAAATCGTAGAAGGGAACGACCAGTTTTTGTGGAGCTTTCTGGCGGAGAACATTTCACTAACGAGAATGTCTTATGACATTGGAAGATTGTTGGCCGATATTCCAGTTTTTGTTGACCTCTTTCGCCGGGAAGATCGTACCGGTGCGGAGGTTTAAGTGACCTGGTATTTAGTTGCTATAGATTAGGGAAGGTAGATTTGTGGTACGCTTTTCGGAGCGGAATCGAATGATTTCGGGTGTGTGCCGGCGCCTATCGGGTCGTTCATCTTTATTTATCAGCCTTCAAAGGGAACTGGTGTTATATTTGCATAGAGCTTACTTTGTGTATAGAACGGGCTGACTGAGAGCCTGTTCACGGCAAACCGTATTATTGTAATAACTCGTGAGAACTGTTTTTCAAGTTAGAAGTGCCTTTAGTAGTTAAGTGTCTGGATAGTTAGGAAGCGGTGGCAACACTCGCACCGGACAGAAGCAAACGAGCTCATCCAATGCCGCGAGCGATCATCTGTCTGAGCGAATTATTGAACGATGGTGCGATGACATCTTGTGACATCGATATAAGATTCAAAATCGAATACTTCATCGAACTTTAGATTATACCCACTTGTTTATTATTTGCTCAGTAAAAGTGACAAAAAAATCAAGTGTTGATGGATGGAGCCGGCTCCGGCCTTCAGAAGCAATTTCAGGAACATCGGTCACCCGACAATTTGCAACGAGCTGAATTGATGGGTCTTTGTGGAAGTTTCATTCTTTTTCAGAACTTTTTTGCCTTTGATGAAAGTTATAATCGTATTTGAAACAAATAGTCGTTGGGTTGTCGGTGCTCCACGACACGACACGACACCGACACGATGCCAACAGACGGACAGGCAACGAGTAAAACAACGCTTGGTTTGCGATTTAGTTCCAGCATTAAAAGACTGCAAAATGCTCGTATTTTCGCGTCACTCCTCGGGGCGTCTGGTTTGAACCTTGTGGAATCTTTCTTAACAAAAACAACTCAATATTTCACAAAGGAAAATGTAAAGTTCGAGAACCCAGAGAGGCGAGCCATGTATCGGAATCCCTGGAACCCTTTACCTTGGAAACAATTCGAAGCTTTCGATTGAGGTTCCAGGCGCGAATGGGAGCTCAAGAAACGTTGCTTGAAGATTTCTGGCTGCGTTCGAAGGGCGTCCGTTGACCTGCCCGATGAGCGATCGATGTGCTCGGCACAGCGCCAAACTGTCGAGTTGGCTCCTCGCCACGGCTGCGGGCCTGGTACCCGCTTCGGCATTGTCGCTTGTCTTACCATTGAATTAAGTTTAACTCGAGTGATTTGTGCCGGAACACTAGGCTCTTCTTCTCACAGTAGGTATATTTTATTCAATGAAGTTTCAAATCGTTTTGAATGTGAAAGTTACAGCGAATATGTTTCGTAAATTTTGGTCGGTAAATGTCTGTTGCGCAGGACGGACGCGGAGCCATACCACAAATAACGAATTCAAAATTTCAACTCAAGTTTCCATGAAAGCATCATCAGAATAATAATGTTCCGTGAAACGATGGTATTAAACTAAAGCACAGCGACATTACTTTGAATTGTTTTGGCAAAGGTTGTGCTCATAGAACATTATTATATCAATAAGAGGTCTACCCCCGTAAGGCAGTCGAGGGCCACATTCCTGACCCCATCGGTCTGAGCTGTCGCATACACGTGGTATAGAACGGCACATAGATGACGTCGTACCAATTTGTCACGTTTCTATTGGCTAGCTGTAATTTCTCGAGGCTGCTGATTGGTCCTTCGCTTTCTTCAACACTCCGTGACGCAATACCCGCACACCACGTCTCCACGTACGCGCTCGAGGCAATCGTCCGCCTGCGTCACTCATAAAAACTGTATAAAAATGGCAGTAAAACAAGTTGTTCGCTTTTACGGATTAACTGCCTTGTTTGGAGTTTGGGCACTGGCCATACTCTATATGTACCTACTAGCTGACCGGCGCGCTACTTTGTCTGCGGGTTTTACCTTTTTTGCCGTTTTTATTTAAATTTTTACCGTTTTTGTAACATTTTGCATTGGTGCTTCGCTCCTATTGGTAGCAGCGTGATGTTATAAAACCTAAAGCCTTCCTCGACAAATGGACTATCCAACACAAAAATATTTATTCAATTTAAACGAGAAGTTCCTGAGATTAGCGCGTTCAACCAAACAAACAAACACTTCAGCTTTATAATTTCCAACCACCGGTTGAAAAATTATAAAGAATTAATCTAGGTGTTAGTACCGAGTAATAAAATATACGTATAATAATGTTTCTCTTTAAATCGTATTCCGGATAAGGGTTACCCAGAATGATGAGGAACATCTATCAGATAAAGTCCTCAGGATGCTGTTGCGACTGCCCCGTATTCTGCGGATCAGGGAGGCAGTTTTTTTGCCGATAATCACATCAAAACCATCAGTTTGGTATTCCGCAAACATCCCTGACGCGCTACAGAAGCAGGGAAGCCGCAACATCATCCTGAAAACGTTATTGTATTGGATGCGTAGAGTAGCTAGCGACTTTTTTGTATGGTTGACCCACAGACTTCCCGTGTACATACTGTGGCAGTAAGCTTTGAAAAGCGTGAGTTTAACTTCTTCTGTACAACGAGAAAATGTGCGAGCCACCATATTACCTCTCACTGCTAAAGCTCTACGCTCCCTCTCAATATCCGCATCGTCTTTAAGGTCAACAAATTAACCACAAATACACGGGTAAGATTCGATCGGAAGACCTTCAGATCAGATGCCGGCTCGCTACCGCTACACCTGATGCTTATCTGCTGCCCGCATCCCACGTCACATTCGCGTGGCTGGACTCAATTATACAAAAATAATAATTATAACATAATAATGAGTGAAACGGTACAGTCAGCAACATAAGTTAACATCAATAAATAGCAACCAAACAGTTTTTACAAGACAGTGAGTGAATCTGAAAATGAGATAACGCTTTATAATCATAAAACTAGAGTATCTTGTGCCGTGACTAGTGCTGAGCCAACAGTTGTAGGAGCGGGGCAGTCGCAGGGCACGTTCCGTTTTACGACGCCGTAAACTTCACTCCGTTTGAGGCGCCCGTGCCTCGGACAGTGCCTCGGGCAGTGCCTCGGGCAGTGCCTCCTCGGGCAGTGCCTCGGGCCGTGCCTCGCCCTGCCGCTCACCACACTGGGCTAAGCTTGACAAGTTTCTTAGCCGAAATAAATGGACATCGGAAACATCGTACTTATCTTATTATATTGCTAAATTTACCAAAATAATAGCAGTTTGTAGATGGCTCAATAAAAAATATGTGCGATAATGATGCAAATGATTCGCCGAGAGCATCCTCCCCCCTCCTCCCCCCCGGGACCTGCATGAGGTCATCAAATTTTACGGAAAATTGGCTTGTAAGATGTCACGCGCCCGTTAATGTCATTTCTATAACATTTGATTTTTCCGCTGGCGTGGACGATTACAGAAAACGAATCTTGTTATCACTGTGGACGCGTGGCGTGTCAAATTTAATCGCTATCGATGTTGCGACGGAAGCTTTTATATTATACTAGCTTCCTCTCGCTAGTATAGAAGTATAGATTGAAAGTAATGCCCTGTGAAGGTCATGGAAATACGATCAAAGCGGCAAACGAGATAGCTTTTATATAATAAAGAATAATATTTTTTGATAAAAATACGTTTGTGAGATTTAAATAAAAGTAGATGAAATTAAAACGTTGAAGCTCCTCAACAAAGGCGAGGGAAGGAACAGGCCCGGGGCGGCATCGGCTCCATCAATGTGTCACATACTCGGTTATCACATCCTACTTCATCTATACTATTATTATAAAGCTGAAGAGTTTGTTTGTTTGTTTGGTTGAACGCGCTAATCTCAGAAAGAACTGGTTTGAATTGACAGTATATTTTTGTGTTGGATAGTTCATTTATCGAGGAAGGCTTTAGACTTTATAACATCACGCTACGACCAATAGGAGCGCTGTAAAATAAATAAAAAAAATATGATCACCACTGTAATCCCCGGGCTCGGTAGATATCTTCCTAAGATCTTTAGGTACTTAGATCTTTGAGGATATCTAAAGAGGGTAGTCAGAAGCATCTCCAAACTTGACATTTGGTACATGTTCACATTTTGCACAGTAGTTAGTATTTCATAGTAGGAGCGATGAATCTATGAAAAATGTTGTAAAAACGGCTAGTTTTTTAATATTGTTAATATTACCTGGGTGACCGATGTAATATAATTATGTTTATACATAATTATGTACATAATACCAAAATTGCTCGTTTAAAGGTATAAGATAATATAATAGTTCCAGCGATCGTATCCATCTGGGGCATGTGTTATACATGCCCCAGATGGATACGATCGCTGGAACAGCGCATTTAATGTTAATTTAATATTCGCCGCTGAATTTGGAAACGAAACGCAAATAATTAGACGCTCCATTGGAAATGCAATCCAAAATGGCGGAGGTGTCACGTTTTGTGGTTACTTTATTAGGAGTGCGCGCCCGCGGGTATCACAACTGTCGCCACTGCGCTATGTACATTCATATTATGTACATGTCACGTACATTGGACAGTACCTGGATGACAGAGCTTTGGGTTTTTTCATTGTCTGAAAACACGGGTAAAACGACGTCTTCTAATACTGAAACCTAGCTAGATCGACTATTCGCCCCCGAAATCTCCTGCATACTAAATTTCATGAAAATTATTGGAGCCGTTTCAGAACTGTTTAAAGGTATTGGTAATTCACTTTGGATTTAATTAATAATAAAACTAGGGTCTTCATCTATTTTCATATATTTCAACAACAGTGGTCGGAGCGTAGATTGTCGACCTCAGTCGATCTACAGATCAGCTCAGCAGTCCGAGCACTCGCCACGCCCCTTTCGATTAGAATCTTGTTGAAAGTATCCGCCAATATTGCTTCGTTATATCAGGTCATAAACTACGTGTATTCCAACTTTCATTCAGATCCGTTCAGCCGTTTCAGCGTGATTGAGTTACAAACATCCATCCACACTTACGCATTTATAAGTAGGATTACAAAACAACGCGCAGCGGGGGGCGGCCTGGGGGGGGGGGGGGCGTGTGTATCTTTGATGAGTTATTTGAACCACGTATGAAAATATGGTTTTGTTTTTTTTGAGTTAAAAATAGGCTCTGAGCAAATACAAAAAATAATAAAATCGAATAAAACCAGTTTCAATGAAGACTTCGTAAACTTAATTCACCTGAGTTAATTCACCTACGTGTACTAAATACTAAGTTAATACTAAATTTACTAAGAGTGTATTTAATACACTCTTAGTAAACTTTAAACACCTGTACCGCTCTCCATAAAAAAATAGACATAATTTAATATCATAAGTAAACTTTTACTCACTAGGCACTTAATTAATAAAAATTACAAAATATTAAATCATCCGGTCTGAAAAAATCTTCTTAGATCTCTAGTTACTTAGATCTTTGTAAATATTAAAGGTTAATCAAAGGCACGTCCAAACATTATATTTACCATACACTTAAATTTTGCATAGTACTTAATATTCCATTACATGTCGGGTTGCAAGCCTATCGCTACTTACATAATGTAATACACATGCAATTGTCTTATTTAATTTTGATAAAATGAATGCGAAATAGAGAAAGTGTGCTACGCCGTAGCTGCCCACTACGCCGTAGCAGCCTACGGCGTAGCGGGCACTACGACACAATGAGTGAAGTATTGCCGCGCTCCGCTTCCCGTTAGTATTTCCGTGTAACGACTCGACTCTCGAGCACTCGAGCACGGCGCCCGAGCCTCCGACTTGTTATTTGTACATTAGCTATTGTTATATTTCATTATACTAGCTGTTACCGACTTCGTCCGCAAAAACCCATCGACATAATATAATTAACTGTAAAATTAGTAATTTCGGTTAATCACGAACTTTCTATTGTTTGCCAAAAGAGGCGGTCACCCATCCGAAACCTAACTGCACCCAGCGTTGCTTAACCATGCTTTCCCAAAAAACTTTCAACCCCTATTTCATCTTCTTCAAGATATTTTTTTGATACAAAGATAGTATATCTACAGGATTATAATCTATCTGCTTGCTAAATTTCATTAGGATCCGTTCAGTCGTGAAGAGGTAACAAGCAAACAGAGTTGCTAATTACATGACGTATGGATATTGTCATAGACCTGAATATTACGACATGTGCCAGGAGTTGTAATACTAGGTGCTAGAGGGACCTCGTGAACATTTACAGCGGCGGCGGTCTTCTGATCCTGAGGTCGCGGGTTCGGATCTAGTCGTGAATAATATGTGTAAATACCAGCACTGCCAAACGGTGAAGGAAAACATCGCGAGGAAACTGGCATGCGGAACTTAAAGACTTGTAAGACTGTAAAGTGCTAGACGGGAGGCTCTGAGGCACACATTTATCCTTTCACCTCACTGGTTCAAAATACTATTTAGTTTATAGATAAAAACCTTTGTTGCAATTTTGTCATGGATACGAATGTTCCAGAATATTAAAAGCTAAGTCAGCGAAAGCAAATATACAGTGTATATACATGTGTATATAACATGTGTACATGGCACGTGTACATGGCACGTGTACATGGCACGTGTACATGGCACGTGTACATGGCACGTGTACATGGCACGTGTACATGGCACGTGTACATGGCACGTGTACATGGCACGTGTACATGGCACGTGTACATGGCACGTGTACATGGCACGTGTACATGGCACGTGTACATGGCACGTGTACATGGCACGTGTACATAGGGCGCCGCTTCAACCGGATCAACCGGATCAACCCTTGATTACACCCTTAAGATTCCCGGATAATAAGGCTTCCGGATAATAAGGTTCGTCTCAATCATATAACTGTGAAAGCCTTCTTTCTAGAAGCGAACGTCATTATATTTGATTACAGAGAGAATTGAGTAAAAGTCGTTATTCGTTAAGTTATAACGGAGGCTTTCGCGCGGCCTGCGCACTTCCTTGTAATCTAACGACTTATCGGTAGAACCAATGATTACGAAGTACCTGGATGACCTGGCTTTGCTCTTTTTTTTCAGAAGTAAACGACTTTTCCAAAAATGAAACCTAGCTAGATTTATCGCCCTCGAAACCCTCTGCATACTAAATTTCATGAAAATCGTTGGAGCCGATTCCGAGATTCAAATTATATACAATATACACATATATATAAACATATAATATACAAGAATTGCTCGTTTAAAGATATAAGATAACATGCTTCTTCAATCAAGTGTCGGTGTAAGCACCGCGGCGGTCACCCATCCATAGTCTTCATCCACGCAAGGACAGGTTGGATGTTTATGTTCAGAACTAAAGGAGCGTTTCTCAATACTCTTTCACCGTCATATAACTACATTACCTCTGAGTGCTATATCATCTTCTTGGCTTTTTTGTGGACTGGGCTGAGGCTGGCGATGATCCTTCTACGTAACCGGTTGCGAATATTGGTTGCGTAGACGCCGTGATGGCTGTCGCGCCGTATCGCCGCGCAGTAAGGTCCACAATCGCGTGACGGCAGCTCGCGGTACGAGAGAGGACGGACAGCGTAATTGATTTCCGTAGAGCACGCTACGATGGCTCTACGAGCAGCGAGCTACGGCGTAGAGCCTCTACGTCACTCAAATTACTGAACATGGATTGAAGAGGCTTTCGAGAATTTGACAACGTGAGTCGAGCCTTGTGGCGGCCGAACTGCTGTCTACACATTGTAACAGAGAGCTGGACTCGGTGTGTCTGTCTGTACGTTGAAGAAAAGCCATATAAAAGAAAGAGGATGACTAAAGAAGAGTCATAGAACACAATTTAGCGATTTTGAGGTCTGTTTGTTTGTCGTACGCGCATATTCGAAACTACTGGACTGATTTTCATATAATTTTCTTAAGGACAGAGCAAGTCAGAACAGAATTTTGTTATATTTATTATATTCAGTTGTCTGAAAAACTGTAATAATATAGTGATAGCAGTAGACATGAGGCAGGTCGCTCGAACTTTGCTGAAAGCTGCGAAGTTGTGAGTGCATCAAACCGCTCAGCGCTGAAGCGCTTTCAAAACATTCATAGCAATGGTTAAGCGCTTTAATAATGTGCTCTTGTTATTAGTGCGCGCTGACTTTAAATGGCTTCTGTTCTCGCAAGTTATCCGTGTTACGTTACCGTGTGTTACCGCGGGTTACGGTGTGTTACTGCGTATCGGGGTGTGTTACCGCATGAAGTTTTTGAAGGTTGACATTTATAATTCCTTTCTTAACCCATCTAGGTTCTGAAAGAAACCTGTCCTCCAAATTTCAGCTCCCTGAATTTCTGGTTCAAGCTGTTCCGTCAGTCGGTCAGTCACATTTTAGATCGTCATCATAATCATCGGTGCCTCAAACAATGGACCATTGCTGGGGATAAGGCTCCTCTCTCAAACATTATATACATTTTAGATACGAGTAATATATCTCAACTATTAGAAATAGGTTTTTACCCGACTGCGAAGAAAAAGAGAAATGTGGTCGGGGTAGATGCATGTAAATGTAGGTATTCAAGTTCCATTGGCTGTCGCTGTAGCTAAAACTACTGGACAGATTTTGAAAGATGAGATGTCTTTACATATGCCTGAATCAAAAAATGTCTGTAAAAAGCTAGGGGTCTCCAAATAAATACTAATGATCTAGATCTCAGTAAAATGATCGCTCTGAATGTGCGCGCGGCACACGTGCACTAACCAGCCCCAAATTAACAAGACGGGGCTTAACTTATGATTGTCTGGCCGTGGCTTTATTGCTTTCTCGGGCGAGCCGACTATAGTGCGCCGTAAATTGGCCCAACTACCCTACTAACTGCGGACCGCCGTCGGATTATAGACTTTATCACCGAGACCCCAAGGTGTAATTTCCTAGTGCTGTTATCGAAAGGACAGTAATGCTTTGTCATTTGAATATAGACATTAAGACTTAGATTTAAGGCGCAATATAGTGTGTCGTAGTAGGGTCAGCTGTTATGGGTGTCACGGAAGGTTCGAGGACAAGTTGGGAGGTGAGAGGCCATTCCCAATTATCGTTTACAGCTCACAGGCGTATGTCACGGGTGATGGCTTCTGAAGTAGCCGACGGCCCTTTCTATGGCACATTGTATCTGCAGATCCAATAAATTATAAATATAATTCATTTCTCAAGGCAGTCTTTTGAATTAATGGACTTATTTCGCTTTTGGCAAAAAATATTAATGTAAAAACTTAGTTTATTATTAGCTGTGGGTTTGCCTTTAATTATCCCCGCGGGAAGTGTTCCTCAAGTAAAGTTGTGAATCTAGAAACTGTGTAAATAATCGCGGAGTGCCGTCAGCGGCCATTTAAAGCAAATACAATGAAATAATCCGCGACAACTTTGACAAAACGGGAATTTGCAAAGTGAACTTTGACTTCTTATCAAAGAAAGTCCTTTCAAAGGCTCGGACGGAGTTTAAAGCTCCTTGCAAACCGAAGCGCTGGAGAGGTGACGAATCGTCGTGTCGGCGATACTGAAACATAACTAAACCAACTTAGCTTCATTTATATAATTAATATAGCTATGAACAAACACACAACAGTCCCAATATATACTAATATACTGTGAATATCAAATACTTCAATTATTTGAGACGTGAGCGTCGGCTTGAACATGGCTTTAGTCTAAAAAGCTCTTGAAACATTTAGTTAAAAACGTCAACAGTTCTACACAAATAGGAGGTTCCAATTCTTGTCTTTCTATAAAAAAACTATTTGAAAAAAGAAGGGCTTTAAAGAATCATCGTTTGCTTAGCAACAGCAATAGCAACAGCAATAGTAGCTGACGTCAGTGAGCCGAGTGAGCGGGACGTCACAACTAGAGCTACATTAGTTCCGGTTCCGTTTCCAGAACCAGCACACGCACTGACTACATTAGTTAAATTGTGTTACAGCTGGGACCACCTTATACTCGTATACATTTTGACTTAGACTTGTATACATTTTGACTTATACTCGTATACATTTTGATTTTGACTTTGACTTCATAATAATTGTAGTCTACCTTGCTCCAAAGATCTATATATTTTATCCCGCTCTTTCGATGATAACGTTATTCATCTTTGTAACACACAAAGCTAAAGGCCTTACCACAAACTTTTACAAACCATCATGTTTCACAAACGGTCAAAGTTTCAAGCTTGAAGTAACAATACTTCAATACAATTTTTATAGGTCACGGTAAATATCAAAGTTATATTACCTTGATATTGCTGTACCCTGGTGTATTTGCAAGTGAGTTACTTATCCTTACTTTACCTTCAATATAATGTTGGTAAATTTGGAGCTTCTGAATTGTGTTGTACTGTAATGAAGTGAGAAAACATTATAAAGTCAACGAAACAGAGCCGACACTAACTTTGTTTTCAGTTTCTTATCAGCCAATTATGAACCTAATTGACGAGCACTTTGAATCGAATTTCACTTATTCAGTCGGTAAAAGTTTATATTGTACCTACTGCCTCGTTTAGACAGCTCTTTGCGAGGTCGCACCTGTGACGGGGACTACAGCGAGCTCGGCCCGTCTGAACGGGGCTTTAGACGAGACAGGGTGTCGCCGAAGTAACGTTCTTACAAGCACCACATGTCTTGAACTACAAGGTGTAACAGCTTTCTATAACACGACACACGTCAACATGTCGTGTCGCGATGCGATGTCGTGTCTTGGAAAAATATTATACCTTAAAAAAATATAACACGACGTGGATCATGGAAACTGACGCCGTTCCGCATCAACGACGCGTTTACTACCAATATCTCCGGTATCAACAAAATCGCACCGTTATCGTCGTGTCGTGCCGTGATGCCCCGTCGTTTCGTGGTTTCGACATGTTTTACTAGTAAGTTATGTTACTTTTATTCCGTTCATCCCATAAGGGCGTTATGCTGGATTGTTCTTGTGATACGGACCGGTTTGATGCACGTCGTAGTTTTCCACGACACAACGTCGCATCTTGTCACGTTGCGACGTCGTGACGTGTGTATGTCTCGGCCCTCGGCGCGTCGGCTCATCGTGTCCACGACGCGCGGTCGATAGTGCGACCGGACGCTCCGACCGCGGAAAAACTGAAATTGAAATTGAAAAATATTTATTCAGTACAATCACAAGGATCACTTTGAAACGTCTTACATGCTAGGTGAATCTATGTGCCAATTCCAACCTAACCCAAGTACGAGAAGAACTCAAGATAATAATAATAATAATAACTTTTACAGACGGACGATCTTCATTATGAAGGAACTTTCAACTTCAATCAGACCTTACCACAAACTCTTCGGGCAATATTAAAGAGACATAACTTTTATATTTCGTACCATGACATATAAAAATTATTGTACTGAAGTAGTGTTACTTCAAGCTTGAAACTTGACGTTTCTGAAACATGATTTTTGTCTAGGTGCACTACTAGATCTTAAAAAGAACTTACCCTTCAAATTTCAAATCTCTAGGACCAGCGGTTTAGGCTCTGCGTTGTCTGTCAATAAGACACTTTCAGATAAAGTCTTCTAATAGTATTTTGATTATGATTGAACTACCAAGATTTTGATTTTATACGACGTTCAGTGTGGACGGGGTCGCGGGTTCGAGTCCCAGACGTGTGATAAAACGAACCTGTTACATAATATAATTCTGCCTACTCTTATGTACATACGCTGAATGATATTCATCAGTTAGTCCACTGACGTCATTGAATGGAATACCAATTAATCATAACACAGGTACTTAAGTAAATGTACTCGTCCTTCGTATCTCACTTCTACATAATATTATGTTATATCTCGCGGCTCGAATAATTCCCGGAAAGCGTTTGCGTCAAAGGAATTATTACGAGTATAACATATTTGAAAGTAATCATTTCAAAGCTTCATGGCGGGCGCGGCTCGCGGGGGGCAGGAAACAAGGGAACTAATGTTTACCTATTTATTTATTTATTACTAGCTTCCACCCACGGCTTTGCCCGCGTGGTACCTTGAAAAACAAAAACAAATCTATCCCGCGGGAACCTTATATTTTCCGGGATAAAATGTAGCTTATATGTGTTATTCCAGATCATAATCTATAGCTGTGCCAAAATTCATTCAGATCCGTTCAGCCGTTTTAGCGTGAAAGAGTAACAAACATACATCCATCCATCCATACATTCTTACAAACTTTCGCGTTTGTAATATTAGTAAGATTAAATTACCTATTCAAGAGAGTTCAACTTCACAAACAAATGAAATAATTTACTTAACCGCCACGTTTTCAATGACAGAGCGTTCGGACTTTCCTCTGACTAGCTCTAGCAGGTCGCGGACCTCGGTTAAGTCAAAACTTACGGACAAAATTAATAATGATTAATATAAATTTACGTCGTAATACTTTGTGTATGTCCCGAGCGTGACGTGATTGCGTCACTGCGGCGTTGATCGCAGATAAACCATATTGGATGGAACTCTAAGCCCCCGCCAGTCTCCTCGATGATTGATGGCCGTAGTTGGAGCGCGATTGATGGAGTCCCGTGACGTCACACCACGCCATTGTGCCGGGATCAGGCGGGATTCCCACGCGCGGGAGCGATAGCACCGGATCAATCCACAGACGTTTGAAATCCGATTGTTTATGAACGCAACGCAATCTTAACAAAGGCTCTCGTATCTTAAGATGGGAGCTTTCGTTTGCTCCCTTCCGATTACTGATCCCTTATAATTACATTACAAACTGCTCCCTGTTTCACGGAGCCGCTAGCCGCGTGCTGTGGGTACAAGCATTAGTTAATATAAATCGCGTGTACAATTACATCCGTCGATCCAATAACTTCCACAAAAATCCCAATAAGCCTAATACAATCGTGCACTAATGAAGGCGGCGCGTGCCTCGCCTGCGTGGAACGGAACGCACAATACGATTAGAGCTAGTTCGACGTTCCGTTACACGTAATTGGTTTGTGGATGTCGGCCATGTTGCGTGCGACCGCAACCGGACGGGACGGCGCGGAGGAGTTGTTATTACTTTCATTAATCAGTGTTTGATTTGCTTGCATAATGTTTCGATTCTAGAAACTTGCTTATAATAATATTTTCATAATAATAATCTGAATTACTGTCAGTCAGGCACGTAGCTCATTGGGTCAGGGCTTGAACCGGCTCCTGAGTTCATCTCGTATGTTTGAATGGTCCTTGCGATTAGAACTAATCTAGTGATATTATTGAATAAGAATAGTTGAAAAGTAAAAGTTTAAAACTTCTTGACCTTCTTCGGATGTATGGCCTTCCTCTTCGGGCTACAGCTGTCTGCAGCTCTCGCGGTCCCCCGGGGGGTCCGGAGCGAGGCGCAGGATGTATGGCCTTCCTCTTCAGACTACAGCTGTCTGCAGCTCCCGCGGTCCCCCGGGGGGTCCGGAGCGAGGCGCAGAATGTATGGCCTTCCTCTTCAGACTACAGCTGTCTGCAGCTCCCGCGGTCCCCCGGGGGGTCCGGAGCGAGGCGCAGGATGTATGGCCTTCCTCTTCAGACTACAGCTGTCTGCAGCTCCCGCGGTCCCCCGGGGGGTCCGGAGCGAGGCGCAGAATGTATGGCCTTCCTCTTCAGACTACAGCTGTCTGCAGCTCCCGCGGTCCCCCGGGGGGTCCGGAGCGAGGCGCAGGATGTATGGCCTTCCTCTTCAGACTACAGCTGTCTGCAGCTCCCGCGGTCCCCTGGGGGGTCCGGAGCGAGGCGCAGAATGTATGGCCTTCCTCTTCAGACTACAGCTGTCTGCAGCTCCCGCGGTCCCCCGGGGGGTCCGGAGCGAGGCGCAGGATGTATGGCCTTCCTCTTCAGACTACAGCTGTCTGCAGCTCCCGCGGTCCCCCGGGGGGTCCGGAGCGAGGCGCAGGATGTATGGCCTTCCTCTTCAGATTACAGCTGTCTGCAGCTCGTGCGGTCCCCCGGGGGGTCCGGAGCGAGGCGCAGGATGTATGGCCTTCCTCTTCAGATTACAGCTGTCTGCAGCTCCCGCGGTCCCCCGGGGGGTCCGGAGCGAGGCGCAGGATGTATGGCCTTCCTCTTCAGATTACAGCTGTCTGCAGCTCCCGCGGTCCCCCGGGGGTCCGGAGCGAGGCGCAGGATGTATGGCCTTCCTCTTCAGATTACAGCTGTCTGCAGCTCCCGCGGTCCCCCGGGGGTCCGGAGCGAGGCGCAGGATGTATGGCCTTCCTCTTCAGATTACAGCTGTCTGCAGCTCCCGCGGTCCCCCGGGGGGTCCGGAGCGAGGCGCAGGATGTATGGCCTTCCTCTTCAGATTACAGCTGTCTGCAGCTCCCGCGGTCCCCCGGGGGTCCGGAGCGAGGCGCAGGATGTATGGCCTTCCTCTTCAGATTACAGCTGTCTGCAGCTCCCGCGGTCCCCCGGGGGTCCGGAGCGAGGCGCAGGATGTATGGCCTTCCTCTTCAGATTACAGCTGTCTGCAGCTCCCGCGGTCCCCCGGGGGTCCGGAGCGAGGCGCGGGATGTATGGCCTTCCTCTTCAGATTACAGCTGTCTGCAGCTCCCGCGGTCCCCCGGGGGTCCGGAGCGAGGCGCAGGATGTATGGCCTTCCTCTTCAGATTACAGCTGTCTGCAGCTCCCGCGGTCCCCCGGGGGTCCGGAGCGAGGCGCAGGATGTATGGCCTTCCTCTTCAGATTACAGCTGTCTGCAGCTCCCGCGGTGCCCGCGCCATCGAGCTCGGATCGGATCTTGTTAACAAGGGAACAAAATTGAAATTCAGATTATGTTTTGTCGACTTTATTTGACAAACCTGGCAATAGTTTTCACGTACGCTGTTAGTTTACTTAGATCGACAATTGCTGTAGTTTTTCAATTCTCAAACATTCATTTGGAAAAGTAATAATGAAAGAGATGTAACTTTCGGCTTTTCATTTTCAGTCATAGCAGCCCACCGAACTTGTAAAAGTGCTCGCTACTATGAAGTCTCGACATGATCGAACTTTTATAAACAAACTTCATGTTTTTTCATAGACTGGAAAGTGTGGAACAGTCCCCCGCTCGAGACCCGGTGACCGCGCTATCTGAATAACTTGTCCATGTCTCTCATATCTTTATGTTACAAACTTTAGAATTAATGTTTTTCTAATGTGTTTTTCTTTTTCAGGTAAGTCAGATGAATACTGAGCTTAGTACGTAATGTGGTAAGATTTTTTTAAAAATTTTATGGTAGGAAAAGCAGAAACGCTTATTATAATAACTTAACATTCAAGTATTATTGAACTTTCACACAGCACCATCTAGCCTCAAACTAAATAACGTTTTATTGTTACGTTTCTGAAACATGATGGTTTGTAAGAGCTTGTGGTGAGGCTCCTGACCGCCCCTGAGTACGAGCTTGTGCTCAGGGCTTCCCCCACTGGGGCACTCCGGGTGTACGCGACGAGTTCCCGCCGGTCCCGCTCGTGGATCATTCGCCCCACGGCCCACTTCCTTATTTGATGAGGACGTTTTCACAAGACAAATATATTATTTGCGAGTATTTTTAAGAGTTTCTGTAAAGCTTTTAAGTTAGATTATTTTGGTTAATTAAGTTGGTTTTAACGTTTTTACTAAAGAAATGGAAGTCATTAATATAAGGGATTTATTTTTTGGGAAAAAAGTTTAAATAGGTACTTACCTACTTTTTTGTGTCTCGTACCATTCGTGGCTTATTTACATCCTTAGCCTAGACTGGACTGGATAAATGAGTGAATGAGTGCTTGAGTAAAAGAGTGAAAAATGAATGAGTGAAGGAAGGAATGGGTGCAGACGAAGTTGCGAGCGGGCCAGCTACAAAATAATAGGTATAATACAACACGAAACAGCTTGGAATAACCATTTATTGCGTGCGCGAGGTATGTAGTGTAGAGTAGGTATATGGAATAATATTATAGTAATTCCCACCAAAAAATATGTAAACAACTTTGCGAATTCAAGGTGAATGTTTATTTACGTGAGAGGCGCCATCGCCGCGCCTGCGCCGCCCACAGCTGCTGTCTACCAACATTTTGCTTTTTCTTGTATCCATAAGTTGCTGCTGTTCCGAGTTCAATCACAAAGCCTTTATTATTATTATTACTAATTTAAATTAAAATGGGGATAAAAAATAATTTTGTTGTCCAAATAGCAGGAAAGAGTCAATCGGGACAATGGGAAGGAAATTTATGATTTCCAGTTGTCCCCATGATGAGGACAGCGTCAATGGGGATAACAGGAATACATCATCCTTTCAACGGAGTACGTTGCGTATGTCCCAAGAATCCGTAGTATTCGCAAGCACATGAGTCGCAAGGTCGTACAATATTCAGTTGACAATATAATATTTCGCTCACAAGGTGCACGAGCACATGACATTGGCGAATCACTGTCTTGGAACATGTCAGTGCTGACGTCATCAAGCTGGAAGCAACCTGCGGTTTTAACTCTACATTAAAATAAAAACAAACTCAATCTCTCAGCGATAAGTTTTGTATTGAGAAAACCAACTGCTATATAATTATACAAGGTAAAATGTAATGAATGACAGAGAGCCAATTATAGGTTTTCTTCCACCGATGGAACACGATAGGCCATGATTGGAATGTTTGTTTCGTGTTGTAGCGGCAAATGTAGCCGCCTTTATTGGACCGTCTCAAAAATCCACCCTGTATAAAGTTGGAGCGGGCTGGTACATTATACTATCATTAGTTACATTAATTTCAAATGTCAAACCACTATATAGACAATAGTCCAATCTCGTAAAGTGAGTAAAACATTCATTCACTAGTTATAATCGAAAGGTTAACTTTTGCTGAAACAGATTATTTGAAGGTTGTATAAGTGAATCGGTTTATTGTTACTACTTCGATTTGACTAGGAACACGACCGGTGTATGGATAAAAGTAAATACAATACCAGTGTAATAGTGGTAACAGACTGGGCTGTAAATATATGTAACAGTGGTAACAGACCGGGCTGTAAATATATGTAACAGTGGTAACAGACCGGGCTGTAAATATATGTAACAGTGGTAACAGACCGGGCTGTAAATATATGTAACAGTGGTAACAAACCGGGCTGTAAATATAATGTAACAGTGGTAACAGATCGGGCTGTAAATACATGTAACAGTGGTAACAGACCGGGCTGTAAACCCATGTAACAGTGGTAACAGACTGGGTTGTAAACCCATGTAAATGGTGGTAGGTGACTTGTCCCATGTGAAGCAGCTTTTAGCCCACAAGCCTGTGGGGACTCCGCAACGTAGGAGTACTTCGAAATTTATAAGGAAATAGCGCGGAGGTAAACGCGGGTGACGTCATTTCCTGCGGAGTCATGTGACACTCTTACTTATTGAATTTTGTTTTTGCGTATCCGACTTGGCGGTTCCTCTGTCTTCCTTTGACCCAGTTTTTTTTTGTGTATAAATATGTTTTTATAAGTGTCGTGTAGATTGTGTCACAAGACCTAGAGTAGCGAACTCGTGTACGAAAGGTTCCGTACTATTATCTATAAAAACGGCAAAAAAAAAGCATGTTTGTTATATAGGAGCCCGCTTAAATATTTACATTATTGTTTTTAGTATTTATTGTTATAGCGGCAGCGGTAATACATCATCTGTGAAAATTTCAACTGTCTAACTATCACGGTTCATGAGATACAGCCTGCTGACAGACGGACGGACAGCGGAGTCTTAGTATTGAGCTCCCGTTTTACCCTTTGGGTACGGAACCCTAAAAATACCAAAAACATTGTTATTAATTAATTTAAATCCGGTATCCGCCATGGCCTATTTGTCGTGCTGCAGCACACACGACCTTGCCCACGTTCACATATTCTTGCAAACTTACTTTCTAAGGAATTCGTTCAGTGTGTGTTTTTGTTAAAGTTGTATTTATGTTAAATTGTATGTGTGTCTGTGGTACGAAACAAATAATAAATTATTTATCTATCTATCTATCCGTGAGTGCCTTGAGCTTGGGGGGGACACTGGCTCTCGCCCCCCCCCCCCCCCCAGGATCTGTGCCCAGGGTCGAGGCGCGACATGCCTGTCACAAAAGAATTCGCAAGTTCTTTGAGAATAATAAAGCACAATGGATGCCTTGTGCGAATGAAAGAACGAACGAATGAATGGATGCAGGAATGTTCTTTGAGATGTGAGGATCACATTGTTCGTTCGCCATTGTGTGAAGTGTGGCTTCGGCCGGTGAGCCGCCAACTCCCAAAAGAACATGAGAAAACTGTAACACGATTTTTATTTGGGCATAAATTGAGCGAAAATACAAAAGCAATTTTAATATAAAGTTACATAAAAAATAACACAACCGATGTCTTTATTTATTGAAAGCAGGCGCGAACGAAAACTTTGAACAACATTTCCATAAAAGCTCCGCCATCAACATTGTTTAACGACATTTTCTTCACAATGTATTTTTATGTGAAATTTCATCCGCGCGATAGTGGCGCGTCTTTGTTCCACGAGATATCTCGGCTTATCTCACTTCACCGACATCTTATCTCACTTAAACCGTTTATTTAGTGAGAACTATTCTCGCTGCATTCAGCGCGTATCTCGGTCGGGTGTTTCAATAGATTTATGAAATAGTTGGAGCTTGCGAAACAGTTACAGTGTCTTTTGTATTTTATTTTGCTCTCGTCGACACTTTGAGGAGTGGACGGGATGACGTGCTTCATCAGTCCGCTCCGAGGGTCTAGTGTACCGGAAAAAAAAAGCATGATCACCACTGTAATCCCCAGGCTCGGCAGGTATCTCCTCAGATCTTTAATTACTTAGATCTTTGAAGACATCTAAAGAGGGTAGTCAGAGGCAAGTCCAAACATGACATTTGGTAGATGCCCACATTTTGCACGGTAGTTTGTATTCCGTACGTGACAGGTTGCAAGCCCATCGCCCATTATAAGAATACTAACCTATGACACGTACCTTCGAATTTTTGGTTCTAGGGTATGCCGGTTGCCTCACGTTGTTTTCCTTCACCGTTTAAATGGCATTGCGCACATAAATTTGTCGAATGGAAAAACTCATTGGTGCACGACCAGGTTTGAGCCCACGACCTTCAGATCGTGAGGCAGGGATGCTACCACTAGACCACCAGCGCTCTAGTGTACCGGGCCGCTTGCATAATCAACAACACCCAACCAACACCCATACTTTACGGCCGTCCGGAGTACCAACCGTAAAATGCAAATATTTATCCGCTCCCAATGCTGCCAACCTATACAGAATCTGTCATCTAAAAAGCGGTTTCCGTTTTATGACAATGACTTAATGAGTTTACAGCTGCAAGCTTGAGGCTAATGGGAGTTCATAGGTTGTCTGGAAGGCTTCGTCTCGGCCTCACCATTATTACAAATCTAGAAACAGATAACGTAAACGCCAGTAGTTTTGACTGACTTATTTAAAACTAGCTTCCGCTCGCAGTGTCACCCGTGAAGTACTTAATACCTACCAAAATATAGCCTATGTTCATCCTAAAAATTCATTCTACACATTGGTGAAAGAATTTTTCAAATCGGTCCAGTAGTTTCGGAGCCAATTTAATGCAAACAAACAATCAAATATTTCCTTTTTATAATTATTAGTAAAGATATATAGCAGACCCTTATCCCTGATAAGTTACGGTCGTCATATTCCGTTCACCGATTCTCAATGAACAAAAGCTTAATACAAACACTGCCCTTTACGTCAGCAGGACAACGTAAAAGTTAATCCAACAGTAGCGCAACTTCATTTGCATGCAAATTATTGTGTTACGCTGACAGCGATGAGCTGTTTGTTGTTACATGCGATCTCAGTTTCATAATGTCTATCGAACCTTGAATTTACAGTGAACTTCTGTCTCTTTTTTATGAATATCTCACATAAGTTGCCTGTTGTTAAGTTTAGAGAAAATACCGATAAAAGTCGTAGTTCGAAATCTAAATACGAGTATATAACTCAAAGTATTTTGATTAATTCTACCCCCAAGGGGATAAAATAGGGGATAAAAGTTTGTATGAAAAGTCGCAATAATCTACATTCACGCGGGCGTAAGTTGTCTGTTTTTATGTTTACTTAAATAAAATACCGAGAAGAAAAGTCGTAGTTTGAAATGTCTTTAATAAACTAAAAAATGCAATGTCAACGAAACTTGCCAGACAGACAGTTCATTCGTATTCAGGCGGTGTATATATACAATATACAATATACCGAGGGGTATATTCTCGAGTTTTTCCATCATGTTTTACGGCAGCGTGCTGAAGTACTCGTGCATTTGTATTTAAATGAAGTTCGAGAAGTGGTTGCGTGAGATTGGAGCGGAGATAACTCGCACGACGTAATCTCACATGGCACTGATAGCAGCCGCTCTTCACGTGACTTATCCCACTGTCATATACTTGCACTGTTCTTACCCGACTGCGAAGCGGAGGAGGAGAACTATGTGTTTGGGGTGTATGTATGTATGTATGACCGGCTGGACGGATATGACAAATGAGGTGTCGCGCTTAGAGTTCGACCCAATATTTTTCTACCCAATAGGTATTTTTCTCCTTTCGACCCAAAACTTTTGATTATTATGCTTGTTTCTACCCACACCTACTTATTCTTAATTTCTGACACAGTGTAAACACAGAATCAGCAGGGTCAGTAGATAAAAAAACTAGCATGTTTTTTCATTTTATTTTATTAATAACAAAAGTGAAATTAGGTTAATACAAAATGTCAAAAAAAATAATGGAAAGGATTTTGAATTAGTTTCAGTCAGGTTTTTTTATTTTTGAATGTGTAAAATGGATGAATATAGTGTTAGAGAGAAAAGGTTATTGGTGACGGCAGTAAAAAGAGAGTGAAAAAGAAGAAGAACATGTTATGCCGACCTCACTGAAGTGGGATAAGGACAGACAGATGATAATGATTATACCTCATAGCCAAGTCATACCTTGGATGGGTGACCGTCTGTGGCACTTTGGTAGTCCTTGATGGAACGATGACGTAGAAAAGACACCCCACTATTTGTTGGTACACTTTGGGACAGACATTTGCCCAGCTGTGGGCATGTTCAGGGGTGATGATGATCGTATGTTGGCTTCCTCGATATATCCGAGGTATATATAAAGGTTTCTGCAAATTACATCTATCTTAGTGTTCTGTACCTGGGTACTAATTTCTAGATATAACGTCTAGTTTGAATGCTATTTACAACTTTAGTAAAATATACCTAGATATTTGGATAAGCTCCTACTTTGTATAGTTTTGCTTTAGTAAATACATTTTTCATTTTATTTTTTTGGTATAATGAAATTTTGAATCGTCTATCCACAGGTTTGAATAGTCAAAATCTTGCTTTAGGGATGAGAGTGTAATTTTTCAATATATAAAAGTTAATGGGAATGTATGCCTTAACGCGTCGGGATAGAGTCCTAGCGGAGCGGAGCTTATTGCTCACAGAGCGTGTAACTGCTTCTTAGGGTTCCCTAACTCTGCGAGATAAAACAACATCTTTTCAAGATCACTTTGTTATTTTGTCAAACTTATTTTCTCCAGGGACTTTTCAGAAAATTGAATTTTACAAAAAATATTAAAGTCGGCTAACTTAAGAGCCGTATAAAAATTAACTTTATCATTAGGTAGGTACATCTTTTAATCGTGTAACTCGTTTTTGAACCGGTGTGGCAAAAAAGCTTATCACTCAATATTATGCTAAAATATTCCAGTAATTTCTAGATTAAATAGCATTTTATCAAAATTATTGACATGCTATTTAATCCCTAAATTTCAACGCTGTCTTGACAAAAACTAAGGCGAGATTTGGTTTGCAAAATTAGCCGATGTAACTTCCACGTTAGGCCCGAGTGTGCGGTTGTTAAGGCACGGCTCTGCCCTAAACCCAAAAAATACAAAAGCGAAATAAACGGAGTATTTATTTTACAAATTAGAATTCCCGAAGTGCCGATCGCCGGAAGCGGCCGCCCCACTTTTAATTTATCGCGCTCTTCTATTGACTTCCGGCAGTAATGCTCTACGACTGAACACTTCTTTCCCGCGAGTCGGGTAATTGGCGAACTTTAAACCGTAACTTTAACTTTAATTGGACAAACAAAGAAATAGGGTTCGTTCAGAGTGCGAGAGGTACCGCTAGATGGCAGTGAGAAGGCTGACTACCGACCGAACAGAGACATCTCAAAGACACAATATTTCAAACACATTTTCAAAGTGTTTCGTAAATGAAAGGTTACAAGTCCTTCGCTGTCTATAAGAATACTATGACACACCTTACAACTTTTAGTTCTAGTGTATGACAGTTTCCTCACGATGTTTTTCATCACTGTACAAGAGCACTAGTGTCTTTAATACTATAAAAGTGTTATGACTAATTATTTCCCTATAAATACCTGATAATTTGATAAGACATAGGCCAAGTTCAGAGTACCCTAAACCGACGCATGTATGAACAATGTAATGAGAGTAAATGAAGCAAGAGGTATGTCAGGATCGTAGCAAGTGGAGATCCGTGGTCTGCCTACCCCGTCGGGGAGCAGGCGTGATTTTATGTCACATCTCACCTAAGTTATCATAGAAAAGGTCGTATCTCCGTGCATGACGTCACAGTGTCGGCTGTGAACAGCCCCTTACTAAAGGCAAATCCGAGCCCGAACGAAGGCAGGACGTGCCCCGCGTCCCACGCAATCACCCCCCTTCCTACCCCCTTAATAATTTACCCTCCGGATGATTAAATAAACATCACCGCGAAGATCGGCCGACAGAGGAGTACAGAGGAGTACCATTTTATATTCCCGGAGATACGAGTATGACGCTCAAATATTCCGAGCCCGAATTAGGGGCCGGTTGTTATTCATGTATGATTTTGCGCTTTTGAGATTTTTCAACCTCCGAGGGGATCAAAGGTTCCCTTTGTTTTGTTACCGCCTTCGAGCCGCGGGTTCTTTGAAGGAGGCTTGCTTCGTTAGCGGCTCGAGGCGTTGTACGGACAGACACACTTTACATTATACTTATTATAAACCTATAATTAATTCTCAAATAGATCGTGTTTTATTTCTGTTAGATTTTTAGAAAATGGCGTATGAGCGAGTCATCTTAAACGCTCCTTTGTAGCAGAATGCCTAACATGGATGTCTACAAAGTACATAAAAAACACTCTTTAAATAAATAAGTATAACACGTAAAATCGTGAGATGAGTGACTATACTCGTACAAATCCCAAAACCGAACCTCAGAGTTGCAACGGGATAGTAAAGCTCATGAGAAAATAACTTAACGTGAGCGAAGTTGCGGCGAGTCACTAGCAAAGTCGTCAAGTCAATTTTAATTGGAGCCGATTGGATGACCTATATTCAAAGTTAGCTCAGCCAAAATGAGACTAATGTCGCTGGCCTTATTTTTGCTAAAGAGGACAGCCAAGAATTATCCTCTTTAATAAAACAGATTGCTCGCATTTAAGCGAAATGTAATGTCTTATCAGCGGAATAGAGTTCAATTTGCATTGAAATCCAATTTAAAGTGACACAAGCGTGGAAATTTTTCTTCGATATTCGAGTTTCAGGGCCCGAACCGCGAGCAATATCAAAGTAATATAACTTTGATACTTTGATATGATTCGTATATCGAATTATGGCTTATATTTATTATGGTTTTAATAATATGGCCGGTTGCTTGCACATTCAATCAAGTTTTAACCGACCACTGAAGGAAGAGTTCAGTTTTTGCGCGAATTTCGTCTTTACCTGTATGTTGTTGACTACTGCCGTGGCATGGCGGCCGACTGCCGGGCTGAGAGTCACGAGATATGGGTTCGAAGCTGGCAGCTTTACAAATCCATTGTTTCTCTTGAACCTGATGATTCAACATCGCTTAAAGCTTATCCTTTCTTTTGTGGGATGAACTTGCCCATAGCGAGTCGGTGTGCATGCACCTTTAAGAAGATGCCACACTGCCTCGTATTCGTAGAAAGTAATTACACAAAGTAATTCCAAAGCACATGCCTCTCATAACGGCCATGGTTTCATTCTGGCTGAAACCGCTGAAGAAATAACATTTCGTACATACCTTCATCTACCTACGCACTGGTACCTGAGTACCGCTAGCACCGGTTACTGGATACAGAATACTTTAAGGCTGCCCCACGGCTATGTATTTTTTAACTTATACCCCTTCTTTTAGCTTCATGGGGCTATTTTCGAAATGAAAAGTAGCTTGAATTAATCCAGATTATAATCTATACGTATACAAAATTTCATCCAGCTCCGTAATAGCTGTTACAGAAATAAAGACGAACAAACATACATACAGACTTTAATAGTTGACATTGGCTGTGGATTCACGGGTGCTGCCTGTTCGAACAAGGTGAGCGCGGACTGGGCCGGGGCGAACAGGAGGGCCCCACATGACATTCACCCCTACAGTATAACTGTAAAATTTCTTAAATATATGCATAGTTTAAAAATATAATTAAATAAAGCTAAAACTTCTCCTAACGATAAGCTCCGAGAGGCCGGCGACACTCCCGGGGCAGCCCTGGGCCCTCACCACGAGCTCTTACAAACTATCATGTTTCGGAAACGTCACATTTCAAGCTTGAACTAATACTACTTCAATACAATTTTTATAGGTCATGGTACAAAATGTTAAAGTACATTACTTTGATATTGTCCGAAGAGCTTGTGGTAAGGCTTTTTCACAACTCAAAGAGCTTGCATAATGAACATTAAGTGTGCGTAATAAAGCACATTTCACAATGTAGGCCGCCGCGCCAACTTCAGGCGTTAGAGCGAATGTGCCGGAGCGGCCAACGTCGTGTTTCTAATTTACTATGGAATTCAGAAGTGCTTATGAACGCGGCGAAATAAATTATCCATGAGTATTCATTATTATTATTAAATTAGAAAGGATGAGTGGGCCGGGGTGACAGCGACCGATAGCACAAATTTTCCCATTCGCTCCGGTGCTGTGTCAGGGCCAGCAGGATCGATGGGACCGATCGTTAGGCCTCCGTAACCTTCGAACGGCTGTTGTAGCCGGACCGGTCTTAAATTCAGCGACGAAACAAATATTAGCTGATCATAATACACCGATACATAATTAATCTGTAGTTCGGAAGCGATTAACCCTCCGCTGTCCGGCCCCGCATCGCTAGTGAGCGGTGCGTGCGCCCTGCGCCTGTTCAGAGGACGAAAAGGTTATGTAAAATAAATTTCCGATGTGAAAATATGTTTAGGATAACATCGTGCCGGTACGTTTCGTTTTAATACTAGCAATCTAGCGCGACTTCATCCGCGTGGGATCTATACGATTAAAAAGTAGCAATGTGTTATTCCCGGTCACAAACTACGCGTATTTTGTGTTTCTTACTAGAGTAAGGCGGTCGGCCGGGCGCGCGGGGGCGTGTGATTCGAAACAAATTCAAATTTCAATTTTCCCCTTAGCCCCGGCCGGGGACAATGTTTCATTTCAAGTTTCAATTCGTTTCACACTTTGTCTCCGAAAGAAACTGAAGCCAATTTAACATTTGTTCAAAACCCAATCCCCCCGGGCCCCGCCCGCGCTGAAGTAATTGGAAGTGGAGCCGCCGCCTGAAATGAGAGACCGTCATTTGTGGCGATTTATTGCTTATGAAGCGTCCCCGGACTCGGCTCTACCTACCTCCCGCGGCGCTGCCGGCCCGGTGCTCGCCGAGACTCGCCGGTTGCGGCTTCGATGCCCATGGCGGGACAAGTTTCCGTATTCTGATACATGTCTGTTACTACGAGTATTACTATTGACGGGCCTCATAGCACAGTTGGTAGTAGCTCTGCCTTCTACACTGTAGGCTGTGAGTTCGACCCTCCCCCCAAGATAAACATTTTGTGTGATGAACGCAGATGTTTGTTCTGTGTCTGGGTGTTATTATGTATTTCAAAACAGTTAACAGTTAATAATTAATCTATCAGCTATCTGGCTCACATAGCACAAGCTTTGCTTAGTTTGGGGCTAGATGGCGTTGTGTGAACTGTCCACAAATATTTATTATATTAGTTTGATATCTGCGTATTGCAATTTGGCCGTTGTCATAGATTTATCAAGTTCCAGTGTGTACTATTGATGACTATCGTGATGAGAATGGCGCCATTGCGTCGATGGCGGCCATCAGCGGGACAAATGGACGCGGCGGCGCGTTCTGCGGTGAACGCTGTATCAATACACGATCAACATCGGCTTTGAAATATTACAATTAGTTTGTTGGTTGGGAGCTAGATGGCGCTGCTTTATTTCTATATATCTTCTAATGTGTAAAAAAAATATTTTGAGGATATCTAAAGGGGTTAGTCAGAGGCAAGTCCAAACATGACATTTGGTACATGCCCACATTTTGCACAGTAGTTAGTATTCCGTACGTGACAGGTTGCAAGCCCATCGCCGCTTATAAGAATACTAACCTATGACACACACCTTCGAATTATTGGTTCTAGGGTATGCCGGTTTCCTCGCGATGTTTTCCTTCACCGTTTAAGAGCACTGGCATTGCGCACATAAATTTTTCGAATGGAAAAACTCATCGGTGCACGACCAGGTTTGAACCCACGACCTTCGGATCGTGAGGCCGGGGTGCTACCACTGTACCACCAGCGCTCTTAACGCTTCTAATGTGTTCGGGATGTTATATAGTTCTTCGAGTTTCTTTGGCTGTCGCTGCAGCCCAAACGGCTGGAAAGATTTTGACAAATCAGGTGTCGTTGGATTTGTCTGAATCTCAACAGTCACGTAGGTTATAAAAAATACCTAATATTGCGGACGGAAGAAGCTGTTTTCAATAACTTGGAGTATTTATTTTGAAATAAATATTAGTTTACTCTGCTACTAATAATCTTGCTCGATATCTTAAATCGGTTTATCTAATTAATTTAGTGAACTCAAACAATAATAGCTGGCGTGCAAATAAACAACTAATAAAATCAACACCCGAATAAAGTGAGGCCGTAGCGGAGTTGCGCCGACTCGATCATTTCAACTGTTTCAGATCACAATCTCGGATGAATTTAATCACGAGTTGAGAACTCGAATTAATAACTTATCGATGAGCAACTTTACTTTAGGGGAAGGGGGGGGGGGTTAGGAGGTTATGCATTCAGACGTCATCGGATTGTTTGATTAATTGTAGGTACACAATTTGTTTTAGTACAGTTTTATGGAAAGGAAATAAAAGAAATGAAAAAAATATTTATTTGAGAAATAAACTTAACTTTTACTTATTTCGTACTTAGGATGGTACTTAGTCACTACTTTTTTTAATTTTTGTTGGGATAGTGCCCAAAAGGTTAGTTGAGTGCTAGTACAACGAAAAAAAAATGTAACAGATCATCAAGTGGCCCATACACACGAGTTGTTGGCAGGCCAGGTAACTATCCGCGGTGGGGCCGCCCCGCCGCGACGACTCCATCTTTATTGTTGAAAGCTGAGAGCTATCAACGCAGTTTTATTACGAAAGCCTTTCGTGAGGCCTGGCGGGGGGCGGGAGACTGGGGGGGGGGTGCGGCCGTTACTCAGCCTTCAGATCTACAGTTATTGCAGTAATCCGAAATGACTTAGGCCTTAGCTTTCAGCGACTGAGTACGATTTTTGATAGTTTAGGTTAGGTTATTTCGTTTCGTTTCCTTCTGTACATTAGCTCCCCAGGGGAAGCTTTAAAAAACTAAATCAGCAGTACGGTAAATATATGGAAGAAACAAAACGAAATAAAGTTTTGTAAACTATCAAAATCCTCCATTGAGTTCCGCTGTCCCCATTGACAGGTCACCGTTAATGGGGACATCGGGAATACATCATCCGTAGTGTGTAGAGTTAAAAATTGCAGAAGATGAAGAAAAGGTTATATTTGAATAATTGGACCAGTTTGCAGGTATCTATAATATCGCCCGAAGCCTAAATTCTTTCACAGCATTTTTAAAACGAATTAGAGACACTATGTTATTATAGTTATAATGGAAATATTCGACTTCATGTTAACTATATTCGCATGCTTTAATGACTATTTATTGTAAGAATACGAGTACTTTTTTCATTGGAATTTGTTAGCCTACTAGGACTTTACAAAAGAAATAAATATTGTTTTATAAAGATACTAGTGCCATCCTACTGCACATAAAATGCATGTCCACTTTATGCCAACATTAAAAGTACAACGATTTGTCATAAAATTCGCTTGACAAATTGAACAAACGCAGTTTATTTAAATATCGAATCTGCACGTGACAGCCGACGTGATGGACGAGGCGCGGGCGGGAACCGAACGTATCGGAAATGTAGAGTGCGTTTTATCGAGGGAGCGAGAGATCCGAATGAGACAGCCATACATACATACATACTTATTATTCTCGTCTTTTTTAAGTATCAATTAGGTATATACGGTACCTAGTTTTAAAATTAAACTATTTGAATCTCACTACAATTACCTGAGTGTGTTTCAACAGAACCGTTATTAATAATAGTTGTTTTCGATTAGCGTAGGTAAACACGTGACTGGAAGTTAGTCGCGTGTGTGCGCTATCGGCAGCCCTAGCCCGGTGCGGTGTCGGGGCGGCAGGGCTGCACCGAACAGAGCCTGAAACATTGATGCGAGTCTATAAAGTGGTCCAATCGAACGAAAGCACTGTCGCCGGACATTTGTGTGGCTCGCGCACACGGGGAGCTGATTCGATTATGTTTCCGAGTATCTAGCTAGGTATAGTTTATCTATTCCAAACTCGTCCGGTGAGTCGGTGACCTTTAAGTCGTCGGTATAAGAACCAAAATGCTAAAAAAACCAACCATGATCCTGACTGTAATCCCCGGGCTCGGTAGATATCGCCTCAGATCTCTAGTGACTTAGATCTTTTTTTTAGGATATCCAAAAAGGGTAGTCAGAGGCACGTCCAAACATGATATTTGGCACATGCCCACATTTTGCACGGTAATTAGTATTCGTTACGTGACAGGTTGCAAGTTCATCGCCGCTTATAAGAATACTAACCTAAAAACACACACCTTTGAATTAAAAATGTTAAAGATATTAATAAAACGCACTAACCCACTGCAGTACATCTATCTGCGACACAGTTCTACGGCAAAATGAAAGAATTGAAATGAAGTCTTACTTTGACCTTGTCGTCAAAAAAATCAATACCTGCCTATTTAAAACTCGCCAACCCTACTAAATATTTCATCTCCAGGGCTGCCTCATCTGTCACGGTACGTACATAAACTGGTACATAATACAGCATTTGTGTGTGTGTGTGTGTGTGTTGTCTCGGAACCTTTGTCAAGGCTCGTGAAGGGTTGGGTCTACTTCGCACGCGTGTTGGAAAGCTTCTAGGATAAGGGTTTGTAGTTTACAAACTGTCACTGAAATAGGTCTTAGCTGGTTTTACACAACTTTTTAATTTCTGTAAAGGAGCCTGTAATGAGATAACACTATTTTGAAAGAAATAGTGTCATTATGATGATGAAGAAGAAGAAGGGTGTAATTTATATATTTGTAATGTTAAAATAATAGCATTCAACCAGTCGAGAAGCGCGCAGCGGGTGAACTAGTGAGCGGCGCCCGACGCCCGCCGGGGCGGCGCCGCCACCGCGGAAACATACTGCTTACTGCTTACTATGTCACTGTGCCCCTGCGTCATCGTGCCGTTGTAGGGTGGGCGACCGCTGGAACATTACATCTGTGCATTTGCGCTGTACACGAAGTTTTGATACGAGCTTACTCGTCAAGTAGCGTACATTGGTATTATAAGTCTTACCTCAACCTTATTAATGTTGACGAGTAAAGATTAATGTCAACTGAGATAAAAGTAAAAAATAAATTCCTTCATTATGGACTTAAAATAAGTGAACGTAGAGGTGCACACTGCCGTGTTTACGATAAGCGCATTAACTAAGGTTTTTGACGAAATTGAGTTAGTACTATATCTGGAATCAGGAAAACGAGATCTACAAACTTCTCAAAGAGACATTTCATGATTTCTTCAGGAACCCAGTTTTTCAGTTGTCATAAGCGCATTAACTAAGTTTTCAATTAAAGTTTTACATAACAAAAGCGCATCATCTAGAGTTAGTACAAAATTGTTTTCTAGCATTCAATAGATTACTAGTCATTACCTCACCATGTCTGAGTTAGTGCACTTATTGTAAGCGGGTGTATATGGGAATAATTGGCGGCATGCTTCAGTTAAGAGCATCAACCTTGAGATAATGCTCTTATTATAAGGAAAACATCATGTTTTATATTGGCATACAAATAAAATCCCTCTAAATGTACCAGATAGTGCGCTTATGCTAAGCAAGGCGGTGCTTCAAGTCCGAACACACAGTTCAATTAAGTATTTTTTTTATGTTTTGTGAGTTATGCTTATGTCCAGCAGCAGTAAGTACCTAGTGGGTGTAGGCATATGGGCTGAGATGATGTTTCCTGAAACTCAACTAAAATTTTTATTATTTTAGTGGTTTTATAATATTACTAGCTGCTGTCCGCGTCTTCGTTCGCATGTAATTACTTTTCAAATGTTTTAATAGTTATTCTGCTATTCACTAACGGGACAAATACAACAAATCAAAACCTATGAAAATTCTTCCACCTGTTCCATAGAAAAGATTGAACAAGCCCGACTTTGTTTTTTAAATTATAATATTTACCTAACTACCTATATTATAATACTATAATTATCAAGCAGGTACCTACTTTTTATTTTATTTTACTCTATTTTTTTTATATTGCAAAAAAATAATATAAGTAAGTATAACATAATATATGTATGTATAAAAATGGGCCATGTTTCACACCGAGTCTGGTTTAGACGTTGCTGTTATGGAAAAATCCATAAATATGTGTCTATTTATTAAAACCGTCATTCAAATAAATCACACCGCTCGTCGAAAAAACTTTGACACCCCATTTAACCCTTTTTGAGAGTTATTTTGAATAATACATATATATATATATTTTAAATTATTTTGCATTTAAAGTATCCAAACAAAAATCTACACCAATCGTACCACCCGTTAAAAAGTTCCCATATAAACATTGACCCCCCCCCCCCCATTGACCATTTAATTTCTTTGTAAAGGTTATATTGGAAAATTTTAAAACACGTGTAGGTACATTTGTTTTGTGTTTACATTATACAAACAAAGTTTCATGAAAATCGCACAACGCGTTAAAAAGTTTCATACAAAAGTTTTCACCCCTTTTCACCCCCTTTACAGTAGAATTTCCAAAAATCCTTTTTTAATGAGCATTTACATACCAAGACAAACATACGCTCAAAATTTCAAGTCTGTACGACCAGTGGTTTAGGCTGTGCGTTGAATCTATTCAAATCAGTCAGGACTTATCCTTTTATAATATTCGATTATTGAAGGACTGGGGTACCAAGCTTGCTACTTAAAATAGTATTTTATTTGATATACTAAGCATAAGCGCATCAAGTAAGATAGTTGATGCGCTTATGCCTGTACGAGTTGGCTAAAAGTATATGAAGCTGCTAGTAATAAGTACCTCTTTCAAATTATATAGTACACTATAATAGTATTTTCATATGTATTTGCATTTTTGTATTCTTGACACTTTTGTCTTTATTTGAGTATATCTTTCATGTTCGTATCTCATTTAGTTCCGGAGATGCAAGAAAAATAAAAATAAAAACTTTGACCGCGTTTTTCTCGAGAAGTGCCAAAACCTAGTTAATGCGGTTATCGTAAGCACGGCAGGACACTTTGCCTAATATATTTTTAGACTAGTCTCTGACTAACCTTTTAGATATCCTCAAAGATCTAACAACAGATCTTAGGGAATGTTTATCAAGCAGAATGTTTTGAAGATTACAGTCGTGATGATATTGTTTGTTTGTTTGTTTGTATCTGGCCCGCTGCCCGCGCCGCTCGGCACCGTGCTCGTGCCCTAACAATGAAGACTCATTCCTCAGACGTCTGCGCGGAGAATGTTTGTATCTGGCCCGCTGCCCGCGCCGCTCGGCACCGTGCTCGTGCCCTAACAATGAAGACGCATTCCTCAGACGTCTGCGCGGAGAATGTTTGTATCTGGCCCGCTGCCCGCGCCGCTCGGCACCGTGCTCGTGCCCTAACAATGAAGACGCATTCCTCAGACGTCTGCGCGGAGAATGTTTGTATCTGGCCCGCTGCCCGCGCCGCTCGGCACCGTGCTCGTGCCCTAACAATGAAGACGCATTCCTCAGACGTCTGCGCGGAGAATGCACAATTCGAGAATTCGTGCTCCGAGAATTCTCAATACCTGATGTTACTTTGAATGCTGTATCTTCAATTTTAAATCAAGCTTTTGAAATAGTAAACTTGTATCTAGAGATCGTTCTAAAAAGAGTCATCTGCTAAGTTACGTAAGATTAAAAATGCAGTGATTCACGACTTTTCGTATATTGATGTTTTTGAAATATGTTTGACAGGCGGTGAATAACTTTGAAATATGATAATTATGTTTTCAATATGGTCTCATGTGTCTTTGTGAACCCGCTCTGCTCTCCGCTCCGTCTATGGCTACGTCCACAGCTCAACCTCAATTGGTTCAGTCCAGTGGCAGGCAGTGAGGCACGTCTTTCTCTAAATTCAATTTGACATTTGGGTAAGACTCGTGTTTTGCAAACACACGCGGTGTGGGGACCGGGAGGACGTGGGGACAAGTGGGGATTTCATTTATGTACTTACATAATCCTTTTTACTTTTATTCTTTTATTTTATCGTATTTCTATAGTGGCCCCACGTTGGGCGCCACTATATGAAATAGGATAAAATAATACAATAGATAGAGCATTTGAATAGCCTAAATAAAAGGAATGCTTACCACTCGCCCTTTGTACAAGGGAAACAAAATAAATAAGCGATTCGCTAGTTCAGGAGAAGCAATCTCCCCGAATATTAAATTAAAGAAGGCAGGTTATTCAGGTAAACAGCACTTGAGCGAAGTAAGCCTTCAAGAAGTAATTTCATTAGCACTTCCGGCTTCCGGTACGTCTCACCCGCGGCTGATCTACAGGATCTGCGGGATTTACAGGAGCTGTTTCAACAAAGTACTTGTTTGGAACTCATTCTACGATCATACAGTAGATATACCTATTCATTATCCATAAAATACAGTCTTTCCTTGTCATTATAAAGTCAATGAAGAAAGACGGCAACAAACAACACTATTTAAACTCATGATAAACATTGTTATCAATAAGGAGTAACTGCTTTAAATTGCGTAGCACGCTTCAATATTAAAAAGTCCACGCCACATCACACGACAGGTCCGTCAGTCAATTGTTTGAATGAGCGTGTAGCGGCGACCTTAGAACAAGTTAGTATGTTGTGTAATCAGAGCCGGCGGTCGGCGCGCTGAGATGTTAGATCAAAGCTTTTCGCTGAATGCGCGAGTCAAGGCCGGGCCGGCGCCACAGTGCACTCGCCTGCAGTGCGACTCGCAGTGCCACCACTGTCTAGTACCTGAGGTAACCTATGGACCTATAAAAGCAGGTCAGCTTTCCCACTGAGCACTGCTGGTGTAGTGGTAGCACTCCTACCTCACGATTCGAAGGTCGTGGGTTTAAACCTGGGGCCTTACCATGAAGTCTTCCAGAACGATTCCGTTGTAAAAACGTCATGAAGTAACACTACTTCAATACAATTTGCATAGGTCATGGTACGGAATAACAGTGTAATATTACTTCGATAATGTATTATGAATTCGTGGTGAGGCCCATGGTCGTGCTCCTATGAGTTTTTCATTCGAAAAATGTATGTGAGCAATGCCAGTGCTCTTGAACGGTGAAGGAAAACATCGTGAAGACCGGCATACCCTAGAACCAAACATTTGAAAGTGTGTGTCATAAGTTACTATTCTTATCAGCGGCGAGAGGCTTGCAACCCGTCACGTAGGGAACACTAACTACTGTGCAAAAAGTGGGCATTGTGCTAAATATCATGTTTGGTCGCTTTGACTTCGCCATCTTAACAACATTAGTTTATAACTGGGGAGTTAATATCGAATTGGAATTTATCGAGATTGTTCAATTTAATTAGAGTTTGAAATTTTGGCTGAAAGTGAATATAAAGTTGAATTTGTGAGATAAAGTAATAATCTTATAGTAACTTTTGATCATAAATCTGTTTACCGAAATTGTTGTGAACTCACGTTATTTTCCCGAATATTGAACTCTATACCGGTAAACATATTAAGTTCAATTCTCGTTTCTCAACCACGCGACGGCAACCTGCGACAGTTACGAACTCTTCTCTTTAGATTCATATAAAACTTTATCACACCATACTTCAAGAACTTTGCTATGACTTGATCCCAACTTATCCCACTGGATCCCGCGCGCTGTGGCCTCATCTGAGCTTTCTTATGAAGTCGCGACATTCATAACCCCCCGCCTCCCGTCGCCCCCTTCCGCTGCGGATTTAAATGGAGCTTTATTTACATTGCATTTTGCATTTTATTTCAGTACTAATGGAATGCACGTGGTTTTTTCGCGAGGAGCTTTATGCAAACGGTATTAATATAACTGATAGAAGTGAAGTTGACGAAGTATACCTTTGCGAATGTAGCGTAATGTCAACTAAAACCAAGTTAAATCTATTCTAAAGAGTACGTTTGTATGTTGGTTGGCTGTCTTCTGTGATTTCTGGTTCATTTAATGTTAGCTGAAAAACATGGATAGTTTCGAAAACGTCCTTTTTTCTCAAACTGACGCTAAATCCTACTAATATTATTAACGCGAAAGTTTGTAAGAATGTATGGATGTAGGGATGTATGGATGTGTGTTTGTTACTCTTTCACGCTGAAACGGCCGAACGGATCTGGATGAAATTTGGCACAGATATAGATAATAGTCCGGAATAGTACTTAGGCTACTTTTTATCCCGAAAAAATGTACGGTTCCCGCGATATAGATTTGTTTATGTTTTTCAAAGTACCACGTGTGAAACCGTGGGTGGCAGCAAATTATCCATAAGTTTTATTTATTTATTTAATTAGAACGGTTACAAAAAAAAACCACTTACACTAACTAATCAAAATTAAAGTACATAACTACACTACAAAATACATTCTGAATACAGTAAATCAATAACAAATTCAAATAAAAACAAAATAATAATAATTATATTAATAAAAATAAAAAATCAGTTTAAATACTATAATACTAGTTGTGATTGGATCTATGTTATTACCTACAGTTTAAAATAATATTATAATAATGTCAAAGTTAATTATATCATCCATCTATCTCACAAAAGTTCTAATAGGCTAGTTCATCTATCTATACTATATACTAACTATACTTCTATACTAATATTATAAAGTGGAAAGTTTTCTATTTTTATATTTTTGTTTGTAAAGAATAAACTCAAAAACTACTGGTTCGATTTCAAAAATTATTTCACCGTTAGATGCTTGCCGTTACCACCGTTACCATGCTACGTTATCCCTGAGTAACATAGGCTATAATATTTTATGTAGGTATATCGCGAGCAAAGCCGCGAACAGAAGCTAGTTGCTAGTTGTGATATAAAGTCGCGGGCGGGACAGCTCATGGCATTAAAACATACAGACGATCACAAAGTGTGCTCGAGTCGGAGGCACTGTTTGATGTTCGAGGAAACCAATGTCGAGTATTCAGAGATGTATTCACTGAGTCAATATAATTGCCGATAGAGTGAAGGGTCGCTGAGCGTCACAATGGGAATGTCGGCGAGTCTGTCCGTCAGCGGTGGAGCGCTTGTCGTCTTTTGTTCCCTTATTGACGAGTGTTTGTCTAAATTCATGACTATTATCTTTCCACTAGGGAAGGATTCACCTAGCATAATATGATATTTCAAAGTGATCCTTGAGAGTTTATTAAATACTAACTGAAATTCGCGCTACTTTGTCTGCGGGTTTTGTGATATAATTTTTGCCGTTTTTGCAACATTTTGCATTGATACTCCGCTCCTGTTGGTCGCAGGGTGATGTTATAGAGTCTAAAGCCTTCCTCGATAAATGAACTATCCAACACAAAAATAATTTGTGAATTCGAATCAGTAGTTCCTGAGATTAGCGCGTTCAACCAACAAAAAAAACAAAGTCTTCAGCTTTATAATATTCGGTATAGATTTTGACAAAGAATGTCGAAAAAGACACTAAAGAAAAGTGTCTCAAATAAATCTTTGTAAACAAGACCATCACGAGACATCTTTTTACAGTGTAACAGATCGCCCTAATTTCATAAAGTGACGTCAATATTGTGACGTCACGCGATAATCTCTTCGCAAACTGGCGAAGCGAGTGAACGGGACTCGCTTCGAAAACAACTTAATGAACTGTTTATGTAAAGATTGCGGAAAACAAACCGTTTATGAACTAAAGTCCTGCTTTCCAAAGACACGTGGACGTCACGCCAGCCGTAACATAGCGGTGACAGATTCAATTTGATAAATATCACGCTGAGTATAAATCTGAGCTAAGAAATATGCTCAATAGGATACATCGAGCCAGCTTGGGGCAAATGTAACCTCATTATAATGGCCGCTTTAATACGGCCACAGTTTTATCAGAAAGAAAAGCTCGAGGAAAAAAGTCGTTTGTAATTATCTTCAATCTTTTATGAACATCAATGGAGCTCGCACAGAGGCCTCGCACACGCAGACGAGATGTTTCTTTTAAAATTATTATTTTCAATATTATTATTTGGGTATTTATTTTGTCGCCCGTCACCGTCAATATCGGCAGCTCTGATGTGATGTGAGACCACACTAAATAGTATAAATACTCGTAGTATCAATTATATTTTGTAAGAAAGTATGATCTTTCTTACAAACTAGTATTTATTACAAAAAACTAAAAAAAACCGACTGAAAGTAATTATAAGCAGCTTCTTACAGCTGCCATATATGATTTTTTTGGCATTTTGTATAGCCCATATCACTCTTATGATCCAGACGAATTCAACGACATCCTATTTGTTCAAATCCGTCCAGCCGATTGAGCTACAACGACAGCCAAAGAAAACGCGCATACATACATACATACACCAAACACATTACCCTCCTTCGCTTTGCAGTCGGGCAAAAAGCGACCGAGACGAGTTTCTAAGAGTTTCTTCTCGGACTCGGGTTCTGGAATTGACACTTTTAAATTCATCGCATGTAAGAAGTGAAGTGATCCTTGTGATTTTATTGAATAAATATATTTAGACTTTAACTTTGATTCCCAGAATAAATCATTATTATCGAAGAGTAAATTGACATTCTACATGCATTTGGCATTATTCTGAGAATAATTATACCAGAAGAAGATATTCTCTCAGCCGTAATATTGTATGCCCAGTAAAAGTAAGGCTACGAAGACTAAGCCCCGCGCCGCCCACTCGCGAGTCGCGAGCAAACAGAGGCCCAGCGAACAATGTGCGAGCCGGCCGAGTGGGCGGCCATCTTTAAATAGTCAGACGTCACGAGGGCACTGTAGCCAGTCATCAATTAGTCATGGGTTTGGAAGGTAAACTACCTAGATTTAATAGTGTTTCTGCATCCGGACGATGTAGATAAACAAATTATATTGGTTGACATTTCACACAACGCCATCTAGCTCTAAACCGAGCAAAACTTGTACCATGAGAACCAAATGGTTGAAAGATTAATTATATAGTTTTTTGTAAATACCATAGTAACATATAACACCCAGACCCAGAACAAGCATCTTTGTTCATCACACAGATGTTAGTCTTGAGTGGGGGTCGAACCCATACTACAGCGCAGAAGGCAGAGCTACTACCATTTGAGCTGTGAGCATAGTGAGATACTTGCAATATTGATGGTCTAGTGGTAGAGACCGCGCCTTTCGATTCCTAGGTTTTGGGTTCAATGCCGATTTTGTACCGATGATTTATGTTTGAAAATTGTATTTTAGCTCTACACAGCGAAGGAAAGATATCGTAAAACGCAAAAGGTTAAAAAATTATGTACTTTACACACTGTTTTTTTAGCTGATAAGAGTTAATACCTCGTACAAGTTAATTATACACGTGGTGTAAGCGCGGAGTGGTCGCGCCCACCTGCACCGACGCTCACTCGATCGCCGGTAACAGTGTTACGCGCCTGAGGCTGTAATTGGCTCACTTGGCGCCAGGAAGGCTGTAGACGCCTCTCGAGGTGGAGGCCATCTTGCATTCTAAGACTTCCGGTTTCAGTGAAGGAAACTGTGTGAGCTCTAGTTTTAAACGTACAGCCTGTTTAGTAATTGCAATAGTCTATTCTTTGTTTATGCCATCTATTTCTTCCTCTTCTTTGTTTATGGCATAATATCGTTTCTTTTGAGGTCAAGTTTGTGAGTGCCAGGTGTGAGATATTGCATTTGGTATCTCAAATCATAGATATCAAAACCGAAACACACATTCTTTCTTTAACAGACTAAAAATATAAATATTAAAACATAAAGTGATACGGATATTGAAAAACGGAAATAATATTAATTTTACGATACCGTTTGGTATGCGGAGTTGACGACCTACTCGCCCGGGTATCGTACGAACAAAATCATAGCGCCATCTAGCCCCAAACTATGCAAAAACTTTGTACCATAAATACTACTTTAATTAAAAAGGTCTTGAACTTATGTAACCTTAGACTTTAATTAATATAGTTAGTTCTCCACTTTCTCAAAAACCACATTGTAATGTAAGACACCGGTGATAACATTTTGAAAATCGCGACAGCTATAAAGCGGTCACCGCCACTTATTAACAATAGTTATACCAATTAAACAGTGTCATAGTAATATTACAGAGTAGATAGTAGATAGTAGTTGGGACTTCGCTAGTTGTGAGTTCCGGACAGTATCTCGAGAGCTCTTCATCACGTCTCCATAACATTAGTTTGTGACTTTGTGTTCACTTCCGGAACAGTTCGGGTGGTGTGCTGGATGTCATTTGAATTGTATCCACTTCCGGATTAACTTGAATTAGCGATACTAATTTCATAGCAGCCGGAAATTTACTTTGTAACGATTAATTAATCGTTCATGAATTTATAATTATGAAATGACGCAGTTTATAATGATAATAAATTTAGTTTGAGTCTACATGATGTTATAAGCCTTATTTCTTCTTATCTTGTCACTTTTAGACCAGTGTAGTGATTTTTTTTTTTATATAATCGGAATCTCGGAAACGGCTCCAGCGATTTTCATGAAATTTAGTATGCAGGGGGTTTCGGGGGTGATAAATCGATCTAGCTAGGTTTCATTTTTAGAAAACGTCGTTTATCCCAAAAAAACGAGCAAAGCTCGGTCACCCAGGTACTATGTATTGAAACGAGCATTTTCAGAGTTTCCTCTGTTCCAACGCTACTACTACTACTAGTAGTCTAGCAGAGGCCGAAGCCGAAAATAAACCAAATAAATACAAAAGTAATCACTTAAACTCTAGATCTCCAAAAGCCAGAAAATTCGCGGCAAAAACACACAAAAACTAAAACAAGTCGATCACAAATCTAATAAAGCAAAACAAATACACGAGGCATCTCTAGGGCTGGCCCTCGCATCTAATGGATAATGGAGTGTGCGCCCCGCTCCGGACAGCCCTGCGACTGGAGGCCGCCGGGGCGTCCTGGAACCGATTATTGGCCTCCGAGTACTCTGGACAAGGGCTTCTGTTTCTCTCCCTCGAAGCTTTGGTCCCTAGGATGCGGACAACGCCATGTTGACGCCGACCCACAGCGCCGCACTTTTGGTTTCACGAAAAACTAATGATACCTAAGTAATTTAGGAGTTTTTATTTTGAAAATGTGAAGTATTTTTAATTTGTTTTCATTGTAAATATTTCCTACTTAGTCCTATATTAGCACAGCCAATAGATTACTAAAAAAGATTTAAAACGAACATTTAGCCAATAATAATTACAACCCTTTATTTTAAACCATTTAGATCACATTTAAAAAGTTCTGCGGAAGATTGAAGATTGTATGAAAAAATAATTAGGCGACCGAAGGCACGGGTAGTGTATTAGTAATGAATATAACGGCCCCCTCGGGCGAGCAGCAGGAATAAAAGTTAATTTGTTTACAAGTAATTAGGGAAACCGCCATGTTGGGCGGCACAGCGCAGCTCGGGACCTGTTTCTACGTTTTCTTTTGATCGTCATAAATTAATTAGTATTTAAAGGGTCGTTTATATGGACAGATTTCTCGAGAGCTACGATTATCGAAAGTTGAACCGTGTAAATGAAATTTTTGCTTTTAGGCCCGATTGTAAGGCTAAGAAGGATGTATGTATGTTTGTGTATAAAGTATTCCTTCGGTTGTTGCTATAGACCAACGGCTGAACGGATTTTGATAAATGAGGTGTTGTTGAATTTGTAAGATGCACAAGAGTGACATACGCTATAAAAAATGTCAATTATTCTAATATCTGTAAAAGTATTTTTAAAGTTACCATCATTCGGGGTTTTTTTATATTTCAGTAGTTTCTATCCGATAATACAAGTTTGCTTAGTTTGTACCTAGATGGCGCTGTGTATAATGTGCACCAATATGTATTTATTTATTTACTGAATATGATTAATGTTTGAATGAAACCGTTCCGTCTTGAAACACCAGTTGTCCGACGGAATGCAAACTGTGCTGTAACTCACTTTACTACGACACGGTACTATCCGCAGTGCACTGTGCACGTGACACGTGCATTAGACCAGCAGGTGCACAATGACTAATGGTAAAAGCTCTTCTAAGGTGAGGAGTACCCAGTACCCAGTACCCAGTACCCAGTACCCAGTACTCAGAATCGAGGACGCAATAAAGTGGAAAAAACATGTAAAATTGGGCAATAGAACCCAAAAATTATTATAGCGCCATCTAGCTCCAAACTAAGCAAACCTTGTACTAACTGTTAACTGTTGTCTGAAAATAAAGATATCGTTATTATTTATTTTTTAACTATTCGTTAATGATTAAAACATAACTGGGGGTCGAATAAGATGCACGGGCCCAAGCCAAGTGCATATCACTTATCATTATTATTTGATTCCCTCTGATAGAATGCTTATTTTGAAACAAATTTACATGATAATACGAACAACATTGACACAATCAATCTGTGTTCATCACACAAATGTTTGTCCCGGGTGGGCTTCGAACCTACAGCCACGTACTAGTGACACATACAAAGTTAAATATAAAAAATACTACCCAATACTTTACTGACTTCGAATCCCTTCATTGTGCAAGGCCCGATTCGCCCTAGGCCAATTTATTTCAGTTTTAAATATCTCAAATATCAAATAAATTACATCTATGAATTAATTGAGACACTAGGAACTTGTAATAGTGTCGCTAGTTTCTACAAACCAGTGTGGTGAAAGGGTATAAGTGAGCCTGTTATAGGGGTGCGACCGTAAGTGGAAAGACGTAATATGCATTAGAACGAGTCGCGGAACGGGAACATACGTCACGTCATAAAAGGTTATAAACGGGCGAGTTTACCCTGGAGGGGCACTCGCGGGGAGGCGGGGGTAAGTGGGCCACCGGGTTAAGCAGCTCAGCAATTAACTGCACGTGATGCATTCGTTAGTGCGGCCCAGTGCGCGTGCCGTGTACTGTCACCGACAAAAGTTTACTAACATTTTTAAACCTCCGTAAATCCTTATTTTTCTAACCTATTTAGTCCCACTGTTGAGCAAAGGTCTTTTCCCCACATCTTTTCAATCGTTTCCTGGTTGTGTCTCACCATTCCTTCCTAAGCGCTTCAATTGATCCGTCATCATCATCATCATCATCTTCCTGCCTTTATCCCACTGGTGAGGTTGGTACAACAGGTTCTCTTCCTCCACTCTCCCCTATCATCCGTCATCTCAGCAGTCACTCCCTTCTTACACATATCGTCTTCCACACAGTCCATTTATCTTTTCTTAGGTCTACCTCTACTCTTGTATCCATCCACATTTAAATTGATCCGTATTACAATATACTAGCTGACCCGGCAGACTTCGTACTTATTTAGAAAACGTTTGTATGGGAAATAGAAAAGGGCTATTTGTAGGGTTTTCCCGGTAGTTATTCGAATTTTTCTTACCTTTTAAACCTTCCCTAGACCTCCACGAACATTTAAAGACCAAGATAAGATAAAGCTACTTTTGCTAAAATAATCAAAGAACAAAATTGAGACAGGCCCAAAGAAAAAATTAAGGGACTTAAAATAGCTTTCATACGATTTAAGGCAACCTTTTTAAGACGATGTAGGATTTGTATCGACCTAGAAGGTTGACATTTTGAAAACTTTTTGTAAAAAATTAATAAATTTTACTTGTTGTTTTATTTCATAAATTAAGCTAAACTAAATAAATAAAACCTTCAAATATTAATGAAATCTTACTTTCCTGCAGTCATTTTGGTTAGTTCATAAACTAATTAAGCTTAGGAATGATAAAAAAAAGTTGTGGTGTCGTGGGACACCAGGTAGGAACGAAGTTCCTTCGGCTAATGTAGAATCGACACAACTGTCGCGCCTGCGCACGTCTCATTTAACGGTTTTATTCCACGCACTTTTTCTTACGGTTTTACTATCATATTTTTAACAGTTCGGTCGCGCAGCAAAATCCCTATTGCTTGGAGGAACTTCGTTCCAATAAAATGGCCAAAATCTATTTTTTAATCAGGTAGCTAATTTTAAGAATTTTCCACCTCACCGTCTTTGAAGGACGATTTTAGCAAAAGTAGCCTATTAAGTACTACTTTTTTTTTTAATGATTATGGAAGCTGAGAGTCTGGAGAATTCTTTAGACTTATTTAGAATCCATGAAATCACTTGTTAAGATTTTTAATTTGAAGTTGAAAATTTTAGTCATAATTCACCGAATGTAAATTACTTGACTTTACACCAACATTTTCATAGTTTTCATCAAAGTCACGTAGCTGATTATTTTATGCATAAAAAAACAACTCATAACAATTCAGTAGCAAGAAAAAAAATCTCAAGAAAGTTTTCTACTTTTTTTGTAAGAATTTTTTAAGTTGTTCAAGTCGTAAATTTTCAAAAATTCGGAATAAAATTAATAACTCGAAAACTATAGAAAATCGCGGAACATACATGGGGGTGATTCGGGTACCCCAAGGGGTGTTCTATCTCTGGACTTTCGCTTGACACTACTTTTTGGGACACCCTGTATATATTATTTTTCAAGACTTCAAAAAGCTGATCTGTACAAGCCATAAAATACTGGAGATGACTTAAACTTTATGACTTAGACTTTAGGCGCAAAATATGCTGAACATCGTAAAGACTTTATGTTCAGCATATTCTGTAGCTTGTGCTGAGGCTACTTTTGAGGTTTAAGATCTAGGCATAGGAATTGCCAAGGTTTAAAAGTTTTCATTGACTTTTGTCGGTGACTGTACTCGAGTGGTTCAACGTTGGGGAATGTGGGTCGCGACCGTAAAGTGTTTATCTTTTTGTTTGACAGTTTATGACATCCAAAGTTGTTTATGAGCAGACAAACAGACAGACAAATATTAAAATAATAGTTTTTTTGTGTTTTTATATTGCCCCTTTTAAGTTTTTGGCATAATTTCAATTATAGACACACGTTCTATTCCTTTATTGTTCTGTATATAGATAATAATAAGTGAATTATAACTCGCTATAACGCAGAGTACAGTATATCAGAAGTTATAGTGAAGTTGTGACAGTTCAATAAACCTTTTATACAACCGGACAGTTAGTACTCTTTTAAGGCTATTTTAGTGCAGCTTATACGAGTAGCTCTGAGTTATCTAACGGTTCTCTAGTTTATTATCAAAAGGTTCGTAGCGCTTGCTACGCCGTAGAGGGTCTACGACGTAGAGAGTCTACGAAAAGAATTAAAAAAAAATATTTTTAAATATTCTGTTAGTCTTATCGACTTTGTCTAGACGAAATTACTTTGCGTCTATAGATATAGGAAATCAATAATTTTAATGAATATTTTATATTGTTTCAGGTAAACTTTGAACTTTTACATAATTAAACAACACAGTGACATCAGGCTGAAATGTGTGTAAGTACTCGTACCTACCTCTTCTTATCATATACATAACTGGTTTTTTTAAACTAGTAGACTCTGAGGAGTCACTTCACGGGCTTCGCTGTTATTTAACGTCACAAGAAGTTAAACAGAAACTTCCTTATGCAAAAAGCAGACTTAGCACGCTAAGTTTAAAGTTTAAACTTGTGCAGTACAGCTACTTTGCTAGCTCTACTGTGACATACTTAGCAACTTATTCATTTAATATTAAAATATCCCGGGTTATGCAAACCGGCTTATTTGTAAACGGCACTTACGTATCCCGGCGCTGTGTGCGGCTCGGCTTCATTTATATTATACAATAGCTTTTTGTATTTAAAACCAGCTCTATTCAAATACATCTGTCTATTCTAAAGATAGCAAGCGCTGGTTTGCGCTGTGACTTGCGGTGACTCACTGTGACTCGCTGTGTTTCACTGTGGCTCTCTGTGACTTGTTGTGACTCACTGTGACTCGCTGTGTTTCACTGTGGCTCGCTGTGACTCGCTGTGACGCGTTACACGGATTTTAATGAAATAAACGGACATCGACTTCTGCGATTCCCAAAAACTACTTTGATATTCCCAAAGCAACAGTGAAAAGTCTCTTCTAAATCCTCTTCATCTTTGATAGCTTTAACGAAAGCTGAAAATCATTTTATTTCTTATATTTGTATAATAATACTTTATACTTAAGTAAATAGTCTTACCGATGGTAAAACGTTGTAGACATTCCGCGATCTCAAGAGAGATTTAATGAATGGTAGGATTGTAATGAAAAGGCCTTTCATGTGGTAAGCGGCACGCTCGCCGCGAATCTGGTGATACGATGGGGGGCCGCCTTGGAGCTCACATCCGTTGGAAGCAAAAACATTCAAAGAATTTTCCGGAATTCTAAGAAAAGCCTCCGTTTTCTGCCGGTTTCACAATTGACATAGTCGGAGCGCCCGCGCCGCTCCACAACCCTGCCCTCCCCGCGCCCCCCTCCCCCCTCGCCCTCTCCCCCTGCGGTTTCAAAATGATTTGAATTTAAATCTGTGTTTATTTCTCGATGTTTGATTTCAAGCTCTTCAGGAAATATCAAAGTAATATAACTTTGATACTTCGTACCATGACGTATAAAAATTGTATAGAATTAATGTGATTTTTCTGAAACATAATGGTTTGTACAAACGTGTGGTGAGGACCCGGACCTTAACTAAGCGGTCACTCATCCTATAATGATAGGTTAGATTGAGGCCTAAGCTGGTAAGCTAATTGCGACTCTACGGCTATGGTCTGAAGAGCTAAGCGCTCGCAGCACGCAGCTCGCCCTCGTTCCTATAAAAGTGACATCTTGTATTTGGGTGACATTTTGTAAATGAGAGTCATAACTCTCTTTATCTCGCGCGGCTCAGGGGAATCTCGCCTCGAGGGAAACATCTTGTTTCGGTTAATTAGGGTATAAACAATATTTTTAAGGTATTTTGTTGAAGAATTTCTTTTTGTTTGAAGATTAATTTTGGGAAATAGACATTTTGAAAAAGTGGTGATTACAAATGTGGTAAGTACTCCTATATTGTTAACGGTCATTTTAGCAACCAGACTTATAACTATTATTGGTATAATTATGTATTTATAAATATAGGAAATTACAATACACCGATAATATGTATATACTCGTAATAGTAAGTTAGTACAATAGTGTTTTCAGTATGTTGGTAGAAAACTCTTTGAGATTTAAGCTTACTTTTGTGCATACATACATACATACATAAAATCACGCCTGTTTCCCAACGGGGTAGGCAGAGACCACGGATCTCCACTTGCTACGATCCTGACATACTTCTTTTGCTTCATTCACTCTCATTACATTCTTCATACATGCGCGTCGGTTAAGGGTACTCTGGACCTGGCCTTTCTCTAGTACGTCCCCAATTTGATCGAGGTACGTACGCCGTGGTCTTCCCCTTCCAACTGTTCCATTCACACTCTCCTTATACAACTGTTTCGTCATTCTCCTTTCATCCATCCTTTCTACATGCCCAAACCATCTTAGCATACCCTTCTCAATTTTCATCACTACGTCTTCTTTCACTCCACAACGTTCTCTTATCACACTGTTCTTTACTCTATCATTCAAAGTTAAACCACACATACTTCTCAAAGCTCTCATTTCCACTGCATTTATTCTACTCTGATGCTTCTTCTGCCATACCCAACTTTCGCTACCATACATCAATGTCGGCACTAACACTCCACCGTGCACAGCCAGTCGTGCCTTTTTGGACACGATCCGACTGCTCATAAATGTGTGAAGTGCCCCATTCACACTATTTCCAGCATTCACTCTCCTTTCAATATCGTCATCATGTTTTCCATCTCTTTTAAACAGCGTACCCAAATAAACAAACTCTTTCACTTGTTCCACTCTTTCTCCTCTAATCATTATATTACATTCTGTCATGCATTCTTCCCTTTCAAAAACCATTACTTTCGTCTTACTTACATTTATTTTCATCCCTTTCCTGTCAAAAGCTTCATGCATGCCTGTTACCATCTCCTGTAACTCCTCTGCCGACGATGCAAGTATTACCTGATCGTCAGCATAGAGAAGACATTTGACGAGTAACTCATTCATTCTTAATCCACAATCACTATCTTTCATATCTGGCAAACAACTGTCCATAAAAAGATTAAAAAGCCATGGTGACGCTACACATCCTTGTCTAACACCCTTTTGGATGTTAAACCATTCAGTGTATGACCCATGTATCCTAACGCAAGCCCTGGAGTCCTCATAGAGAGATTTCAGGGCTCGCACCAGGTTGCTTTTTACTCCATACATCGACAGTGTCGACCACAGTTCATTCCTCATCACTCTGTCATAGGCCTTCTCCAGATCTACGAAAGCGCAATAGACCTTTTGACCTTTGGCCAAAAATTTCTCGGCTATGCATCGCAAGGAAAAGACCTGATCCGTACATCCCATACCCTTTCGAAATCCCGCTTGAGCATCCCATATCCTCTCATCAGTTTCTTTCATAACTCTTTCGATCAACACTTTCGCATACAGCTTACCGACGATGCTGAGTAGGCTAATGCCCCTATAATTTTTGCAGTCTTGCTGTGACCCTTTTCCTTTGTAAAGTGGTACTATGACAGCCTTGCACCAATCACTTGGTACTCGGCCGGCACTCCAACATAAATTGAAAAGGCGGTACAGCTGACTCGCAATGACGCCATGTCCAGCCTTCAGCATCTCAACTGTAATCCTATCATACCCTGCAGCCTTCCCTGATTTCATTCTTTTCAATGCACTCACAATTTCATTCATGCTAATATCACTTTCGTCTTCGTATTCATTCTCATTCGTAACCGAGGTAGGCGCTTGTGCCTCCTCTCTTTCAAACAAGCTTTCAAAATATTCCTTCCATCTTTTCAACACACATTCTTCACCTTTCACTAAACTTCCATTCTGGTCTCTGATCGAGTTCAACTCTGAGCTTTGAATTTTCCCTCTGGCTGAACGAATGGATTTCCAGAAAAACTTAATGTTCTTTTGGAAATCCTCAGATAATCTTCTGTCAAACTCATCTTTCTGTTCATCTTTCTTTCTTGCAATCATTTCTTTTACCAACCCTTTTATTCTCTTATACTCGCTTTTAGCATCATTCACATCCTCAATCGTAGCTTTTTGGATTCTTTGACTAGCTCTGATAGCTAGCCAATCCAACCAAGCTTTCTTCTTCTCACTTACTACCTTTTGCACCTCTTTATCCCACCATACATGCTTCCCCATTTTTCCTTTTCTTCTTTTACTCACACCACATTCTTCCGAAGCTACATTCACAACCTCTTCTTTAAACACATTCCACAAATTCTCAATCTCACAAATGTCATCAAGTCCATCAAATCTTTCAATCAATTTACTTTTATACTTCTCTTTCACTTCATCATCTTGCAAATTTTCTACTTTTATTCTCTCTAGAACACTCGTGGTCTCGCTTATTCGATGTCGCCATCCTTTGAAAAGACCACTTATTCTGCTTATTACCAGAAAGTGGTCTGTATGGATGCCGACTCCGCGATATGCCCTTGTGTCTAGCACTTTCTTTCTCACTCTTTCATCTACTATCACAAAATCTATCATACTTTTCGTTACATTCTTCGCCTCTCTTGTATACATGTGGATCCTTTTGTGCTCAAACATAGTGTTTGTCACACAAAGGTCCCGTTCCAAACAAATCTCAAGCAAACTTTTACCATTCTCATTCACTCTTTCGTCACCAAACATTCCTAGTACTCTTTCAAATCCATCACGCTTCACTCCCACCCATCCATTGAAATCACCTAACATTATTAGCCTTTCATTATCCTTACATGACTTTAAGACATCTCTCAGACTCTCCCAAAATTCCTCTCTTTCTTCTTGTCCTTTCTTGGATGAACCCGGTCCTGAGTCTACAGGGGCGTACACCCCTACAACAAAGAGACGGGTTAATCCTACTTTCATTCTAATCCAAATAATTCTTGCACTCACACATTCAAACTCATTCACACAATCAGCCATCCGCGCAGAAAGAAAGACACCGACTCCCTGGCAGGCTCTGGCAGCACTAGGTACTCCGGACCAGTATGCCGTGTAGGGTCCGTGCTTGGTGGTGCCACTTTCTTTCCGCTTCGTTTCATTCACACAAAGAACATCAATTTTTCTTTCATTCATCATCTGACACACCTCGTTCAGTTTCTCTTCCATTCCTCCTGCTACATTCAGCGTAGCAAAACGGCTTTCCGCGAGCCACTTTTCGCCCCCGCGAGAAACGAGACGTGACGGGTGGCGAACCACGTCGCCGTCATTTTGACGATTGTTCCTTAAAATCACCATTGCGTTCCCACGAGTACTTTTGTGCATGTTATTTAATATTCCATTTATAAATGTGTAAATGTAGAAGAGAATCGTAGCGGTTGCTACGGCGTAGCAGCTGCTACACCGTAGCTCATCTGCGATTCTAACCATTTATATTCACCTATATCTTTGGCAATGTATCTAGATATTGACAAATCATTTCAAAAAAACCGGACAAGTGCGGGTCGGACTCATACCGAGGGATCCAGGGAATGTTTGTCTATACTTACTATATAATATTACTAGCTGTCCCGCCCGCGACTTCGTTCACTTAAAGTAGGTATCTAACTAAACTGAGTTTCAAACAAATCACACTAATAAAAAAATCCCATAACTTTGACACCCAATTTTACCCTTTTTAGAGGGTTATTTTGAAATATCCAGGAATACGTTTCCATTTATTTTGCATTTAAAGTATCCAAGCCAAAATTAAGACAATCGCACCACCCTTTAAAAAGTACTCATGGAATCATTGACCCCACATTTGACCCCTTTTTGAAGGTTATATTGAAAAATCCTGAAACACGTGTCCATTCATTTTGTATTTACAGTACACAAAGTTTAAGGCCAATCGCACCACCCGTTAACAAACATTGACCCCCCCATTTGATCCCCTTTTTTAGAGTTATATTGAAAAATCCTAAAACACGAAATTAAGTTTCAGACCAATCGCACCACCCGTTGAAAAGTTCCCATACAAACATTGACCCCCCATTTGACCCCTTTTTTAAAGGTTTTATTGAAAAATCTTGAAACACGAAACAAAGTTTCTGACCAATCGCACCAGGTTAAAAAGATCCCATACAAACATTGACCCCACATTTGACCCCTTTTCCAAGGTTATATTGAAATATCCTGAAACACGTGTCCGTTCATTTTGTATTTACAGTACACAAATAAAGTTTCAGACCAACGCACCACCCGTTCAAAAGTTCCCATACGAACATTGACCCCCCATTTGACCCCTTTTTTTAAAGGTTTTATTGAAAAATCTTGAAACACGAAACAAAGTTTCTGACCAATCGTACAGGTTAAAAAGATCCCATACAAACATTGACCCCACATTTGACCCCTTTTCCAAGGTTATATTGAAATATCCTGAAACACGTGTCCGTTCATTTTGTATTTACAGTGCACAAACAAAGTTTCATGAAAATAACTCCACGCGTTAAAAAGTTTCATACTAACGTTTTCACCCTTTTTCAACCCCTTAGAGGTGGAATTTCCAAAAATCCCGCCTTAGTGGGTGGTTTTGTTATAAAAGGAAACCACCTTCCAAATTCTAGCTTCAGCGGTTTCGGCTGGGCGATGATAAATCAGTCAGTCAGTCAGTCAGTCAGTCAGTCAGTCAGTCAGTCAGTCAGTCAGGTTAAGCTCTTATATAGATATAGATAAAGAGGAAAGTTTTGTATTTTTGTCTTTTTGTTTGTAACGAATAAACTTAAAAACTACTGGTCCTATTTCAAAAATTCTTTCACCGTTAGAATGCTACGTTATCCCTGAGTAACATAGGCTATAAAAAAATCCCATAACTTTAAATTTGATGTAGGTACCTCGCGAGAAAAGCCGCGAATGGAAGCTAGTATCTGATAAACAATATTAATCAAATACATTATATTTCCAGATTGTTTTCCTTACTTGCCAAAAATTATAATTCAAATTCAACGAGAAGTATTTTATAGGTTTTGACTTATTAGATCTTGACAGACAAACGAACTCTTTTTGATCCAAAACCAATGAGTTTAGCTTTCAATTATTATCCCTATGCGAGGTAGAAGTTTCTTCAGATTTACTGGTAATTTTAAAGCTTTTTTAAAGCCTTTTGTCGTGTGCAGTTGTGCAGCTCTCCGCTAACAATTAACACTTTATGTTTAAAACGGAATTGCAAATTGTCAACACAAACGTTAGTAGAGGGAGACAAACAATATCTCCGCGTCACTCGCACAAAGAATGGTAATTAGCGGCTGTCAGGTCCCGGTCGCCGGCCGCAGCTGATGCGAGTACAGCTGGCGAAGTCCACGCTAACTTAGCGAATAACATTGTATCACAGCTATGAGCTACTTTTAGAGATAATTTTTATTCACTATTTATAATACATTAGCTTCCGCCCACGGCTTCGCCCGCGTGGTAGCTTAAAAATCAAAAAAAAATATTCCACGGGAACCGTTCATTTTTCCGGGATAGAACGTAGCCTATGTGTTATTCCAGATCATAATCTATATCCGTGTCAAATTTCATCCAGATCTGTTCAGCCGTTTCAGCGTGAAATAGTAACAAACATCCTGACATCTTCACAAACTTTCGCGTTTATAATATTAGTAGGATTTCTGATTAGTCTCATCGACCCTGGTGGTTCTGACTCGGTACAGGGATGGATGGAAAATAAATAAGTTCAATTTGTCCTATCACTCCCCGCATTCCGGGCCCAGTGCCTAGAGAGATTGAGACAAAAGTAGCATCGTCCCCGGGATGCTAGAGCACAGTCGTTAGTTGGCTAGCCGTGCCGGTTACACGAGGCGCGTCTAATTGTCATTCGTGAAGGCAGTGGGAGGGGTGGGGGGGGGAGGGGGGCTCTTAGGAGATTAGTACATTGTTTCCGTTTGTTCAATAACAATTTGTTTTTATTTAATCAAAAGTCTGATTGATTTTCCTCAAAAATCCTTTTTGATTTATGTACTTACAGACCAATTGTGGTGTTATTGGGCTTTATTATAGTTGACTGTTGCCCGTGACTTCGTCCGTATTTACATATTGTAGTTATATTGCCTGTATGTTCTCCTCCATAATACAATCTCTCTTCTTGCTCTTCCATTCGTTCAATCGTTCAGTTTTGAATAGGTAACATTCAGACAGAGTCACTTTCGCATTTATAATTAATATGGATTTCCAAAACCTGTCGTAACATTCACGTTTTGATGCTTCTTCAACTTGAAAAGTTAGGAAGTGGGTTCTAAAGGCACTCAATTCTGAACTTCAGTAATGGAACCGACTTCAGACACGTAACGTCACAGTACATACCTACCTATATAACCCTTTCACCACACTGGTTCTACAGAACTGGTGACACGACAAGACATAGCGTCGTGTTTTCCAGAAGAGAATAATTGACTTCTATATTCGTATATTCTTTCAAACTATGTATAAAATCGTGTCGGTCATAAATCACGTTATAATAGGGTTCACAATTCCCTGGCCGGGCTCCGCTCGGCACGCTCTGCCTCACACGTGACTCAACAAAAACTGCCGAACTCACTTTATTTGGAGATTATGAAGATTGCTTCGCACTACACACTACACTCTACACACTACACTCTACACACTACACACTACACTCTACACACTACACACTACACACTACACACTACACACTACACACTACACTCTACACACCTACACACACCCTTGTTTGTACAGACACCCTTACGAGGACCTTGTAAATGTTTGACCAAACCGAGGACCCTCCGAAAAACATGTTTAATGACGTCGTTGACCTTTGAGAATAAGATAGAAAGAGACAGGAGAGCAAATCTAGAGTGATGAGCTTATCGAGATAGTGCTATCTCAACATTTTTTCATGTGAATTGCCGCTTTCATACTGAGGACGCAAAATACACAGCCAAACGTGACCAGCGATGCACATACGAGGACTTTGTGTAAAGCCAACCGAGGACCTCTTACGTGAGCTCTGCGACACCCTTCCGAGGACGTATTTATACACAATATCTCTTATGTTTTATACAAAGTGAGGACGCTGTGTTAGACTTTGCTTAACCAAACCGAGGACAGTTTTACTAGTAGGACTTGTACAAAGCGAGGACATGGAAAATTTACCTAAACCATTTTACGTGTAGAATAATGTAATAATTTAATTTGTTTCGATTTGTTTTTACACACATTTTCAAAAATGAAGTACCAAGCGAGGACGGTGTCTTCACGTTGTCAGCACTTGTCAGTGCTCTATAATGATTGTCAAAGTTTTGAAAGTAACTACTTTATATATTAGTCATAAAACGTATTTATATAGTTCTCTCAGTTGTTTTTGACGTAAACAAAAGATAAAAAATTATGGTCCACCATCGGTATTTAGTTTTTATACGAGAACATTTGGTGGTGTAGTCGTAGCACCCCTGCCTAGAGTTCAAACCTGGTCGTGCACCAATGATTTTTTCCATTCGAAAAATTATGAGCGCAATGCTTTCAAATGGTGAAGGAAAACATTGTAAGAAAACCGGTATACCCTAGAACAAAAATTCGAAGGTCAGTCACGTACGGAACACTAACTACTGTGCAAAATATGGTTCTGTGGAAAATGTCATGTTCGGACGTGCCTAAGAATACCCTCTTTAGATACGCACAAAAGATGTAAGCAACTAGAGATCTAAGGCGATTCTCTACAGAGCCTGGGATTACAGTCGTGTTCATCATCATGTTAATCACCATCAATCATGTTACGTATATGATACCTTCTATTACTTTAAGAATCAAAGTTCTCATCGAGATATTCAAAACGCACAGCCTAAACTGATGATAGTTGTAGAAACTTATAATATTTTTTTGTTTGAAATTCAACCAATATATAAATAAAATATTGTCAACGAAATCGAATCAAAAAAATCTAAACAATCTTGAAACTTAGGAAAAGTACTTTTAAAACAATAATTAAAGACTGAATTTATATTCCCACAAACTACCCTTAAAACTTGGTGCATTGTGATGTTAAATTTTGTATGGTAACATTATTAGATTTTTCATTCAAGATTCTATTTGCTTGAAACTTGTGATAAATATACTTCAAAACAAAACAAACATGATCACGATTCTAATCCCCAAGCTTGGAATATTATATCTTCTCAGATATAGCGTACTTAGATCTAAAACCGGTAGTCAGAGGCAAGTCCATACATTATTATTTGGCACATGCTCTCATTTTGCGTTGAACCCAAGACTTTTGGATCGTGGGGCAGGGGTGCTACCACTACACCGCCAGTGCTCTATAGTATACTAGCTGTCCCGCCCGCGACTTCGTTCACTCAAAGTATCTAAACTGAGTTTCAAACAAATCACACTAATAAAAAAATCCCATAAATAATATTGACACCCAATTTTACCCATTTAAGAGGGCTATTTTGAAATATTCAGGTTTACGTTTCCATTTATTTTGCATTTAAAGTATCTGAATCAAAATTCGGACCAATTGCACCATCCTTTAAAAAGTAAGTATCCATAGAAACATTGACCCCCCATTTTGAAGATTATATTGAAAAATCCTGAAACACCGTGTCCATTCATTTTTTATTTACAGTATATAAAGTTTCAGACCAATCGCACCTCCCGTTAAAAAAATCCCATACAAACATTGACCCCTTTTTTAAAGTTATATTGAAAAATCCTGAAACAGGAAACAAAGTTTCAGGCCAATCGCACCACCCGTTAAAAAATTCCCATACAAACATTGACCCCCCACCCATTTGACCCCCTTTGTTTGAGTTATATTGAAAAATCCTGAAACACGGAACAAAGTTTCAGACCAATCGCACCACCCGTTGTAAAGTTCCCATACAAATAAAAATTGACCCCACATTTGACCCCTTTTTGATGCTTATATTGAAAAATCCTGAAACATGTGTCCATTCATTTTGCATTTATAGTGCACAAACAAAGTTTCATGAAAATCGCTACACGCGTTAAAAAGTTTCATACTAACGTTTTCACCCTTTTTCACCCCCTTAGAGGTGGAATTTCCAAAAATCCCGCCATAGTGGGTGGTATTGTTATAAAAGGAAACCACTTTCCAAATTTCAGTTTTCTATCTTCAGCGGTTTCGGCTCGGCGATGATCAATCAGTCAGTCAGTCAGGTTAAGCTCTTATATAGATATAGATAGATAAAAATCTATGATTAAATTATTTCAAAGCTACCCTTAAGCGGGGTGTAGACTTCAGGGGTGGTAATATTTACACAGGAACATTTGACCTTAAACTTGCTTTAGACACTGTAATTTTTTGTTTTGATGATAACGTTACTTCATATATCGCACCACAGTTTCCACACAAATTTAAATCCCTCCAATTAAGTTACTTTGAGAAACCCTGAAACACTAGTCTTGTTTCTTTAGTTTTGCATTCCGAGTATCCAAACGATTAAAGTATCGATACAGACATTGAAAACTACCCATTTAAATACGAAACAAAAGATTTGTACCAATAATCACTTAGTACTTATCACTGCAGAAGTAGCACTTTCTCATCTTACACCTAGTAGCTACTAAAGATATTTTGAGGATTCAGTCCACCTTCGATCTTTTCATATATAATTTTACTAGCTGTCCCGCTCGCGACTTCGTTCACTTAAAGTATCTAAACTGAGTTTTAAACAAATCACAGTAATAAAAAAATTCCATACATAACTTTGACCCCCCCTTTCACCCTTTTTAGAGGGTTATTTTGGAATATCCAGAAATACGTATCCATTCATTTTGCATTTACAGTACACAAACAAAGTTTCACACCAATCGCACCACCCGTTAAAAAGTTCCCATACAAACATTGACCCCACATTTGACCCCTTTTTGAAGGTTATATTGAAAAATCCTGAAACATGTGTTCATTCATTTTGCATTTACAGTATACAAATAAAGTTTCAGACCAATCGCAACACCCGTTAAAAAGTTCCCATACAAAAATTTACCCCACATTTAACCCCTTTTTGATAGTTATATTGAAAAATCCTGAAATACGTGTTCATTTATTTTGCATTTACAGTGCACAAACAAAGTTTCATGAAAATCGCTCCACGCGTTAAAAAGTTTCATACTAACGTTTTCACCCTTTTTCACCCCCTTAGAGGTGGAATTTCCAAAAATCCCGCCTTAGTGGGTGGTTTTGTTATAAAAGGAAACCACCTTCCAAATTTCAGCTCTCTAGCTTCAGCGGCTTCGGCTCGGCGATGATCAATCAGTCAGGTCAAGCTCTTATATAGATATAGATTGTAATTGATAGAACAATACACAAGAAAAACCGTCAAAGTGAGGACTTAACTTTTACACACTGGAAAATATAGCATACCGAGGTCTTACATACACATTGTTTAGAAAAGCTAGCCATCCGAGGACCTTTGTGTTAAAATCTAACACATAGGTCCTCGGATAATACAACAAACGTGATATGAATGTAAAGAAGCTGTGTATAAAGCGATAGTGGCGCCAAAAGTGAATAAAAAGTGTAAATGTAAGATTATGAATATTTTTGATCAAACCGAGGTTAGGGCAACTTTTTCGGATTACGTATACAGAATGACTCAAAATCGTTCGCAGAATACGAATCTTCGGTCAAGTCAAACCGAGGACCCTCGAAAATGTCCTCGCTTTGAAAATGTCCTCGGTCGTGCCTTGTGTATTCATACGCATGTCCTCGGATGGTACTTAAAACAAACACACCTACACACACTACACACTACACACTACACTCTACACACTAGAATCTACACTCTACACTCTACATTCTAATCGCTCGTAAAATTCTGATAAATCTTAAGTGACTAACTATTTATTTTACATCTTCTGTAACATTTATGCAAATAAATAGGTTAAATCTTGAATCTTGATCTAAGCGAGATTGTACGCCGTCAATTTTGATGGGTGACCGTTAGTGGCGCTTTTTTAGAGTCGCTAGTATGCTTCAAAGAGCATGTTAAGCTAGTTTGTATTAATAATGCATAGACATGTACCATGACTAAGGCTAGACTAGACGAAACATGGTGACCGCGCTAAACATTGCCTAACTAACATAGGAACGACTAAGCAGGCTCCTAGAACTCTTCAATGACTATAAAAAGTATAAAAATGGCAGGACACGAACACTCTGGTGACGTCATGGTACACTATCACCACGAAGTCCCTGAATGTTGCTCTCATTTGTATAACAAAGGTTTAATGATACGAATTATGTAATTTATTCTGTTCCACTGTGTTAGTAGCTAGAGTTTGGTGCTGAGAGTAACAATAAGCTATAGAGCGCTTTTATCAACCAGTTTATGTAATGTACAACGTACATAGGAAAATTAAAAAGGTTTTTAAAAGAGAGGTAGTTATTAACTCAGCTGTAATTTTTTATATTTGAAATTTGACGACCTCAGTGGCGCAGCGGGCAAGAGTCCGCCTGCGACGCAAGAGGTTGCGGGTTCGATTCCCGCCTCGGAACAAATTTGTGTACGATCTGCAGAAATTTGTTCCGTTGGTCTGGGTGTGTATGTATAATAAAAAATATCTATCTATGTACCTATATCATGTATTAAATATATCAGTTATCTAGTACCCATAACACAAGCTTTGAATAGCTTACTTTGGGGCTAGATGATGCTGTGTGGATTGTCCAGCATTATTTATTTATTTATATTTATTTGTAATATTTAGACGATAAAAAACATACATTTTAAGTCACAACTGAAATCTATTGATAAATAAATTTTAATGTATACTCGTACGATGAACATTAAGAACATTTATATAAAAAATATGTATTGGGTATGGTCGAATACACCGAGCAAAATCTAATAATTTATATTTGTTTGTTATCTCGGGCACATATTTACGAGTTTGAACCCAAATATTGTAAATACAAAACCGTTTTACGTAGAGCTCGTTTATATCTGTCCGTGGATTTACAAATAAATACATTTTTATATTATTTCTCAACGCTTTACTTACTAATTTCGAACCACTGTGATGTTAAACTAGCTATTGACGAGACGTCATCTGAATTATAAAAAATTTAGGTAAAATAAAATCTATCTTTGCCAATTTCAAAAGATCCAATTTCATTAAGATCCGTTCAGCCGTATACGGCTATTGTCGTAAAAAGGTAAAAACAAACAGTTACTTTCGATTAGACAATAATTAGTATGAATATTTAATTAACTAACAAAAATCTATCCAAGTGTTAACATTTACCAGTAGCCTTGAAGTTAACAGCTGCTTACGCACGCACTACACCGCACTGTCGCTAATTACTACTCTGAGGTTTAATCTAATCTCGCACGTTCAAAACAATGTTTTTCATCACCGAAGCCCGGCCCGATGTCTAAAGTGGAGGCTGTGGATGAACGGACTTTTATGTTACGAACTCCATTGTACTCGCTTGGCTCAGCCGAGTGGGCCCGGGCGCGCGGGACTGGACGCCTCAAGTTTACTCGTTATTTTCGCGTATTGTTTATCTTTAGTAAGTATTGAATAAACCAATCAAACAATATAGTAGAATATAACATAGCTACAATTGGACGATATACTTCTAATAGACTACTAACGAACGCATACTTCATCTATAAGGCAATCCCGGCTATATTCAATTGAATAAACTTCAAGTTAAGGCAATCCCGGATATATGTAATCAAAAAAACTTCAACCTTAAAAATCTCGTATATATTCAATTAAATAAACTTCACACTTGATTAATCCCGCATATATATTTTACACTTGATCAATCCCGCATATAATATTCAATCAAAAATACTGTACGCTTGATCAATTCCGAATATATTCAATCAAAAAAACTTCACGCATGCTTGATCAATCCCGTATATCTGGACACGCGGCAGCGTGTCAAGCCAAGTTCAAGCTGGCGAACCGCGCACCGTGTGTAATATTACACGAACCATTTGGAGCCAGTTTTCACCCCCTCATAACTCCAAAACTATTTCACGTAAACATGTCAAATTTGGCTCATCTATTGATATTTGCAACCTAAGTAAGTACACCACATTTCATAATCACACCTCAAACGGTTATTTAGATATTAACGTCCAAAAATCCTAATTTTAATCACTGACTAACCTATAGACGTTAATTCTAACCCAGTTCCAGATGACCTAGAATGTTCAAATTTGGCATCCAGGTAGGTGGTTGGGTGAATACAAAGGAAAAAATCAGAAACTTGTAAATTTATATATTTTTATTATAATTTTTCAATTACTTAATTCATTCTCTTAGGAACTCTCATAGCGCCTATAATATAAGTAAGAGCAAAGATTATAGTGTGTCGGATCTACCTACTTAGGTATGTATACAATGTGCCAATAGTTTCAGCCGTCCATGCACGTAGATGTATAAGTATAATAATATAAGAATAAGTACCTACTTACTTACTAATAAGTTCTGTACAAAAAGTAATGATATCCCATCAAAAACATAAATGTGAAATGAGAGCCAAGTTCAATAAGTAGGTATGCTTTAGTCGTTGACTTCAGCGACAAAAGAAGTGAGATCTAAACGGGTGCCAAGTACAATGGTCAGTCCTAAAACTTATTTATAACAATATGAAATATGTTTAACAACTTTAAAATATCATTTCATTCATCTTATAATTTAGGATATTATATTGAAGCCTAAGGTCTGACTTGGCTAGTTTTCTTAAGAGTACGAATTATATTAGGTATTAGGTAGTGTTCCGGCCAAATTGGCATAAATCACCACAAGTCAACGTCAATGTCATGGAACTGTCATAATGGCAGGTGACATACACTCTATGGCAGTAATCTCAACTATGAAGAAGAAGAAGTGATAAAAAAAGTGCATAATCATACGATATTCATAGATTCATTCTTTTCTGACTGAGACTGAGTCGTCCATCTTATTATTGTAAAATTAAAACTAACGGATTAAACTAAAATTGTATCAAAGAAAGTTGTTTTCATTAAAAGCATAATCAGAAGGAGAAATACATGCATGGAGTAGATCGCACACGCAACAAATTGGTGACCCCGACGTGATACTTTGGACATCGCAGGGAGGCTGACAAACTTTTCGGGATACGTGAAAGTGAACACGTGAAGGTGAAACAATCCAGAATCCGAGGGAAGTTAGCCCCATTCCCTACATCCTTCTATACCTATCTCCCCAAAGTATCAATTTGCTTCTTTTGTGCGTAATTCGTAATTATCTCACATCTTTTACATCGGTGGCGTCGGTCGAGTCTACCCGCCACTGAGTTTTACAGATAGCGGCAGCACATTTTCCTGGGTGAAAACCGGTGAGAATCAAGTGCAACAGGCTGAACCCAGTCCTGCGCCTGCGCCCCAGTCATCAGCCAGTAAAATCGCGCCTGCTGAGCGGATCCTGCACGAAGGGTTTGCACAGTATAGCGCGAGCAAGGTTGTATTCATTGCCTTTCCTAATTTACAAAGTACTTACTTCTTTACAAACATTATTAAATCTAAAGTTCATTGTTTGCATCTGCTATGTCTGATCTCAAGGAGCTTATTGCTCAGCGTGGTCGCATTAAAACTCGAATAACATTATTTGAAAAGTATATGAAACCTCTGTATGAAACTAAACTGACAAAAAATCAATTTAATGAGTTAACGTTGCGGCTAAGTAAGTTACAAGACCTATCATATAGTTTTGATGAATTACAATCAAAAATTGAATCTTTAGATCTGGCCGATGATCAAATGAGTGAGAGGGAAGAAGTTGAGAATCGTTTTTATAGCTTAATTGCACAAACTCAGGATATATTACAAACTTTTGAAGCTAAGGTAAATGATGTATCATCATCTGCTTCTCAGTCATCCCACTGCTCTCATCATAATCATCAGCATCTAAAGCTGCCAACTCTCAAAATACCTCCATTTGGTGGTGAGCCAGGTAAATGGTTGGAGTTCCGGGATACTTACTCCTCTCTGATCCACCATAATGATAGCATTGATAATGTTAGTAAATTTCATTATTTAAAATCTTATTTGGAGGGAACTGCTAAGGCAGTCATAGCTTCAGTGACAGTTTCATCTACAAACTACTCTATTGCATGGGCACTTTTATGTGATAGATTTAACAATAAGCGAATGCTAATAAACGAACACATCAAGTGCTTATTTGCATTGGAGCCTTTAGCTAAGGAGTCTGACAAGGGCTTACGCAGCATGATTGATGCAATTTCCAAAAATTTAAGCGCTTTAAACTCTTTGGATGAGCCGACTGCAAGCTGGGATACTATAATAATATACATGGCTTCTGAAAGGTTAGACCCTGACACTGCTAGGGCTTGGGAGGAGCATAGGAGCACGCTAAGCACTACTTCATTAGATAAGTTTTTTGATTTTCTTCGTCACCGAGCAACTGTTTTGGAAACAGTTCGAGCTAGTAAGACTACAAAACATGAAAAACGAAACAATTTAACAAAATCAAAATCTCTTATGGTAGCTTCGCCTGAATCCTCTCAGAGCACTTCTCAAGGTGCTTCTAACAGCAGTGATTGTATAGCTTGCCATCAAAAACACAAATTATATGAGTGTACAAAATTCAAAACATTGCCTATTGAAGACCGAATCACAAAGGTTTTTGAATGGAAGTTATGCAACAACTGCCTACGTGGTGGCCACAGGTCAGCTCAGTGTAGGTTAGGTGGTTGTCGCATTTGTTATAAAAAACATAACACAGTGTTACACAGACAATCATCGTTGCAAACAAACACACAACCTCAACAAGAAAGTCACGAGGAAACTACATCTCTACTGACTACAACTTCTGTTTCCAATCGTGATACACCTACTGCTAGTGCTTCTGCTTCTTCTTCTTCTGCTTTACCCCGTCAAGAGGCGGAGGTTTCTTCTGGTGTAGTCAGCATGTCTAATGTCTCCTCCGACCAAGTTCTTCTGTCTACGGTTTTGGTCGAGGTGACAAATGACAATAAAAATTATACATTAAAGGCTTTACTAGACAGCGGTAGTCAGTCTTCTTTTATAACAGACGCCGCTGTTGTCAAATTAGGTCTTAGCAAAACTAAAATTACAAAGAGATGCGTCTCAGGGCTAAGCAATGCCGTCATCAATATCACCGATCACTGTGATCTTGTGATTCATTCTTCATACAGTTCTTTCAGCGCACCTGTAACTTGCTATGTTATTCCAATAATAACGGACAGGCTGCCCCAACTAGAAATCAGAGTTCAGGAGTTAGGCATTCCAAACCATATACAGTTAGCCGACCCAACCTTTTATCGCCCGGCTGATATTGACATGCTTCTAGGAGCCGATGTCTTCTGGGAAATCATAGGTACTTCTCAAATTAGGCTGGGTCCTAACAAGAAAGCCTTTTTGCGTGAAACCCAACTCGGATGGATAGTAGCTGGCCCCATGGGGGGAAAACATTTTGGAAAGTCAAACCACTTGGTTTGTAACTTTAGTAGGGAGGTTCAGCAACAACTTTCAAGGTTTTGGGAACTAGAGGAGGTGCCAGCTGTTGATAAGCCTTCATCAGCGGAACACGATTATTGTGAGAACTTCTCCACCAAAACTATGTACCGTGATGCAAATGGTAGGTTTTGTGTAGAGCTACCTCTTCGTGACTCACCGTGTGCCTTAGGTGAATCATATCACATTGCTGAAAAACGATTAATACAAGTAGAAAGAAAATTAAGTAGATCTCCTATATTAAGAAACGACTACAACAAATTTATGGAAGAATATGAACGCCTAGGACACATGAGTGAAGTTTCAAAACCATCTACTGGTTGCTACTTGCCTCATCACGCTGTGATACGAGAGAGTAGTGAAACTACCAAATTAAGGGTCGTTTTTGACGCGTCGGCTCAAACGTCTTCTGGTGTCTCTTTAAATGATATTCAATATGTCGGTCCAGTGGTGCAAGATGACTTGTTTTCCATCTTACTAAGGTTCAGGCAGCACCGATATGTGGTTTCGGCTGATGTTGAAAAAATGTACCGTCAGATTGAATTAAACAAAAAACAGCGCCCTCTACAAATGATTTTGTGGCGTGAGCGTGAAGGTCTTCCCATAAAGATATTTGAGTTAAATACTGTAACTTATGGAACCGCTTCGGCGCCGTATCTTAGTACGAGATGTCTTCTACAGTTAGCAAAGGAAAACCCTGATGAGACTATAGCAGAACTAATAGAACATGATTTCTATGTCGACGATTTCTTATCTGGTAGTAGTTCTGAATCTGAACTTAGCGTCATCATAAACAAGGTTACACAAACTCTTCATTCGGCGGGCTTGCCACTGCGTAAGTTCCGCACCAACGCGCCTTCTATTGTGCTGAACAATCAAAGTTCTTTAATACCGAAAGAATTGGACTCTACTTCTCTATCCAGTGCGCTAGGTTTGAAATGGGACCCAGCCGCTGACGTCTTAAACTTTTCTATAAATGTTGAGTGCCCATATCAGGCTACCAAAAGAACGATTCTTTCCAATTCAGCCAAACTGTTTGACCCACTAGGTCTATTAAGCCCGTGCACCATAATACCTAAAATAATCCTACAAAAATTATGGATTTCTAATCTAAACTGGGATGATACCGTTCCCAGCGAAGTCAAAACCTCGTGGCTCGATTTTGTAGCCAATTTAAAGTGTTTATCTTCTTTACACATTCCTAGGTTTGTACTCTGTGTCGAACCTGAGATTGTTGAAATGCACGCATTCTGTGATGCCTCCGAGGTAGCTTATGGTACCTGCATATATCTGAGATCAATCGACAAATCAGGTCAGGTAAAAATAAATCTTCTTTGCGCAAAGACTAAAGTCGCGCCTTTAAAGCCACAAACTATTCCTCGTTTAGAGCTCTGTGGAGCAGTATTGGCTGCTCGCCTCTCTCATAAAGTTATGAAAGCTCTCCGACTCCACATACACCAGGTGTATTATTGGTCGGACTCCTCCGTAGTTCTTGGTTGGCTGTCGTCACATGCCCGGGATCTTAAAACATTTGTTTCAAATAGGGTCGCTGAAGTTCAGGAACTCACATCTTCTGGTTCCTGGAGACACGTACCAGGAATTCAGAATCCTGCAGACCTAGCTTCACGCGGTCTAGATCCGAAGCATATCGAAGAGGCTAGTCTATGGTGGCATGGTCCCCCGTTTCTGCTAGACCCAGAATCGAGTTGGCCAAACAAAATAAGTTTGTCGAAAGAGCTACCTGAAATAAAGTCTAACTCTAGTTCCATTCCTAAAACTAAAATTATAACTTGCACTACAACCACAAAGACTAATCTCTCCGAGATAGTGAATTTTGAGAAGTACTCAAAATTTACTACATTACAACGAAGTATAGCGTACGTCCTACGATTCATACACAATACACGGCATGTGAATTCCAGGCATTCGGGTCATTTAAGTAGTGAAGAGCTAGAAGCTTCTTTAAATCGCATCATAAAACGGCATCAGGTTGAATGTTTTGGTACTGAAATTAATCTGATAAAAAATAAAAAATGTTTACCCAGCAAATCAGGTTTGCTTTCTTTAAGACCCTTCATTGATGACACTGGCATCCTACGGGTAGGTGGGCGCATCCAAAGGGCTTCTGAAAATTATAGCAAGATACATCCAATCTTATTAGATTCAAAGCATAATTTCACGAAACTACTGTTTGCCCATGAACATAAAAGGCTCTTGCATTGTGGCCCACAGTTACTCCTCACTAATTTGAGGCAAATTTACTGGCCAATGACTGGCAGACGACTAGCGAGGAGTACAGTTAATGATTGTGTATTGTGTAGAATCATTAAAGCTAAGACTATCAATCCCATTATGGGAAACTTACCACTTCCGCGAGTAACTCCTAACTTACCCTTTCAAGTTTCAGGCGTTGACTTTGCAGGCCCATTCCCTATAAAAGATCGGGTGGGCCGCGGATGTAAAATTATTAAGAGTTATTTATGCCTCTTTGTTTGCTTCTCCACGCGTGCTTTACATTTGGAAATTGCATCAGACATGAGTTCCGACGTATTTATTTTGTGTCTTAAGCGTTTCATCAGTCGCAGAGGTAAACCAAGCGAAATTTACTGTGACAACGGTCGGAATTTTGTGGGCGCAAACAATGAATTTCTTAAAATTTTAGAAACATGCAATGAATCGGTCTGTTCATTTGCTGCTGACGAAGGCATCAAATTCAAATTCTCACCGGCTTACACTCCCCATTTCGGTGGGCTTTGGGAGGCCGGTGTTAAATCGGCAAAATATCATTTAGTCAGAATGTTAGGTAATACTCACCTCACTTATGAGGAACTATCGACTTTGTTTATACAAATAGAAGCGATATTGAATTCCAGACCCCTTTGCCCCTTATCATCCGATCCTACTGACCTCTGTCCTCTCACTCCGGGGCACTTCCTGATCGGTAAACCACTCACCTGTCTACCAACGCCGCTGATCGATGCCAAGATGGTAAATCGCCTATCCCGATATGAGGAAATTGAACAAATGCGGCAACATTTTTGGCAAAGATGGAGACGAGAATTTTTAAGCGAACTTCAGCAGAGGTCTAAATGGCGCATTCAACAGGAAGGACTATTGCCGGGAGATCTGGTCATTCTCAAGGAAGCAAATGTACCTCCACTCAAATGGAAAATGGGCCGTATCCAATCACTGTACCCAGGATCGGATGGAGTCTCGCGCGTCGCGGATGTCTTCACTTCAAAGGGGGTCGTACGTCGAGCCATCAGCAACTTATGTCCTCTGCCGATGGGAAATCCTTCTGAAGAAACATCTCGAGACCCTAAGGTCGTCGAGAGGGGGGAAGATGTTCCGGCCAAATTGGCATAAATCACCACAAGTCAACGTCAATGTCATGGAACTGTCATAATGGCAGGTGACATACACTCTATGGCAGTAATCTCAACTATGAAGAAGAAGAAGTGATAAAAAAAGTGCATAATCATACGATATTCATAGATTCATTCTTTTCTGACTGAGACTGAGTCGTCCATCTTATTATTGTAAAATTAAAACTAACGGATTAAACTAAAATTGTATCAAAGAAAGTTGTTTTCATTAAAAGCATAATCAGAAGGAGAAATACATGCATGGAGTAGATCGCACACGCAACAGGTAGCCTTTGCAAGTTCTTATTTTATTCTTCTAAAAATTTGACTTGATGGTAGAAACTAGCGATCGGACATAGTAGGTAAGTAGTTAATAATAGGTAGGTAGGTAATTCGTATATGAGAACTAGCCAAGTTAGACCTTAGGCTTCAATATAATATCCTAAGTTATAAGATGAAATGATATTTCAAAGTTGTTAAAAATATTTCATATTGTTATAAATAAGTTTTAGGACTGACCATTGTACTTGGCACCCGTTTAGATCTCACTTCTTTTGTCGCTGAAGTCAACGACTAAAGCATACCTACTTATTGAACTTGGCTCTCATTTCACATTTATGTTTTTGATGGGATTCAATTAAGCAAACTTCACACATTGAGCTATCCCACATATATTCAAACAACAATTTATGATTAATTAATTTCAAAAAGGGTTAAGTAGAGGTAAAGATTTGTTAAAGTTGTCCAATAGCAATGCTTCAGTTCGCTCGACAGTTAGTGACACACCGCGCGCCGCACACTCGGCTGACGTCCCGCGGGATCTCACAAACTCCGGGATCCCGGGAACTCTCCGAGAGGAGGGGCTTATTGGAGTTGTTTTGTTTTGCTTATTACTTATTAATAAGGTGACAGAGAGTTAATTACTGAAATGATTTTGACTAATTACTTAGTGTAACTGTAAACAAATTGAACCCGACTGAACGTCACTGAAAATAGATTGATACAGGCGCCATATTACATTTTTTGACATTTTGAATAGCTTATATCACTCTTGTGATCCAGACGAATATAAAACACCTCATTTGTCAAAATACGTGCAGCAGTTTGGCCTACAGCGACAGCCAAGGTACTTGCATACATACATACATACATACATACATCCTAAACTTTCTTCGCTTCGCAGTCGGGTAAAAAGAAAAGCAATATTCATAAGTTTCATTGTGAATGTTTAACATCACCGCGGTTTGACTTTTATCCAGAAATTAGCAGTTTTATTATACAGTTTTACTATAGCAGTTATTATATTATTTATATTATATTATATGATTTATAGCAGTTTTATTATAGAAAATAGCAGTTTTATTATACAGTTTTACTATAGCAGTTATTATATTATTTATATTATATTATATGATTTATAGCAGTTTTATTATAGGTAATAGCAGTTTTATTATACAGTTTTACTATAGCAGTTATTATATTATTTATATTATATTATATGATTTATAGCAGTTTTATTTGTTCGGGTATATACGAGTAGGTCACCTTGTCCACTTGTCCTTGAACTTCTTGGAAAGGGATATGACGGCTCTGCCCACTTGGATCGAATACCTAAGGTAAGTTACTTTGGTAACTTTCTCCGAACTAAAAACTATGTCGTACGAGTATAACTAGTTACGACGATGTAAAAAAAATCTTTCTCGTTGTCCCCATCGACCCTTTCCCGCTATTAAGGACAACGGGAAGTAAAAAATATCCTTCCTTTTGTCCCCATTGACGTAAGCGAAGTTCATTACATGCACATGAAAAATAACATGATCACAATTATAACTGTTACCGCTCGGTAGATAGTCTCTTCAGATCTCTAGTTACTTAGATCTTTGAGGATATCTAAAAGGGGTTATCAGAGGCACGATACATGATATATAGCTCATGACCACATTTAACATTTTGATTAGTATTCCGTACGTGACAGGTTGCAAGCCCATCGCCGCTAAAATACAACAACAAATGAAAAAAAAAATTAAGCTTAATTACGTTATACGGCCACCTGACCTCATGATCTGAAAGCCTTTGTGTCATTGGCACCATCGTACCGTCATACCGTCGCGTGGTATCCGTACTATCTGACAAAGGCTCCTCTCGACAGGCAGGTGGCGCCAGTGTCGAGTCGTCACTTCGACTCAAAGGCGTATTCAGATATCCGATAGAACGATACCGGTGCTGTAGAGTTTGACGTCCGGCTTTATAAAGTTTTTTCGGCCGAAATATCCGGCCTTTTGTGAGCTCGCACCTCTCTCTCTTGCCCCTACAGTAATATACAAAACGTAACTCTCTCTTTCCGTCTCCACTAACTTATATCTCCCTCTCAATCCGTTCGCCTCACCCGATCACACTTTTCGTAACGCTCTCGTCACGCATTCACCTGCTTACTCCCCAAGTCCAGCGTGCTTAAAGAAGTTTTACTTCAAAAATGTATTCCATCGGAAAGCTACACAACATGAATAGTGTCGACGAACGTCCGGCTAACTGTCGCCGGCCGGACTCCACAGCCGTCCTCGTGACGTCTAACTTTAGTGTCTCGCCGGCGCCATTGATGCGATACAAGCTTTAGGTGTCAGTTCGCAACTGGGTCAGGCTCCAATCTGTACATTCGACACCGATACAGTACGTCTACCATGAGTTGTCACATTTAGATCGGCTGACGTTACTACAGTAGTAATAGTACGTTACTATGACATCTGTGAAAAGTGTTACTCATGGTACCAAGTTCTAAGCAAATTAATGAATCGCAAACTACAGTCGCTGTAGTACGCTGCGATTTAGGATAGTTAACTACGTGACGTTTTAGTACTCAACTATCCGCTAGAGGCACTGTACAAGTTGTCATACATTTTTTAACTACAGTCGCTAGCGAGTAAACTCATGGTAGACCTACAGACTATTGTTAAAGCAACATCATCATCATCTGCTTTGGTGAATTATATTTAAAAATAGTATTTTTTGCAAACAATTGAACAGTACTATCCAACTGAAACTAGGTAATTGAAAAGTAATCCCCAGGCTCGATAGATATTTCGATATAGATTAAATCTTTGAGGATATCTATAGAGAGTAGTCATTTCGTACCATGACCTATGCAAATTGTATGGAAGTAGTGACGTTTCTACAATGGAATCGTTCTGGAAGACTTCGTGGTAAGGCCCCAGTTCTTGTGAACCGGTGTGGTGGAAGGCTATGCACCACCACCTCGCGCGGGCAGACGTATCAATTCCAAACGATAGCAGATCGCTCGTTCTCCAAACAAGCTCCCCGGCACTCGCCCCCAGAGGGCGTGATGGAAAGCAAACTATTTATTTTATTCATTCTAAATAAAAAAGGGTTGAAACTTATTCATTGTTCACAAAGAAACCTACGGTGCCCTGAAAAGCTTTTGTGCGAGGGTTCCGAACAGTTGCCTAATGCTTTATTTGTTGTTCGATTTCATTTATCCAGTAGCGCCCTGACCTGATGTGTTACACTCACCTACTGGGGGAGGGACCTACTCTGACTGCTCGTACTTTTCACTAGTTAACTCCCCGTAACTTTGACTATGTTCTGTAATGCACGCCATTTGTTGAAAATTAAGAATTTTCTTTTAAGCAATAATTTTAAACAGTTTTCTGGCAACAAAAACTATTTAAAATTATTACTTAATGGGTCTATAAACAACTCAACCCCCATATTCGCCCAGCGAATAGGTTAATAACAAGGATTATCTAAGGACCGTTACAAACTATCTATAGATAGCTCAACTGATCTAGATCGCTGCAAGAGGGTAGCGTCCCCAAGACGCGTTGAATACCAGAGCCTCAGTTTTTCAATTTGCTAGAATGCTAGAATTTGGTTAGAATGCTACATTATCCCTAACATAGGCTATATTTAATGTAGGTACCTCGCGAGCAAAGCCGCGAGAGGAAGCTAGTATAATATAATGTGAGATGAAAAATCCGCTTCTTCCCCACTGCTCAACTAGATTGCTCAACTGGTAATTGCACAACTATTAATAGTTGAGCAGTGGGTCAGTGAGTCAGTGGGTCCTCTGATCAACTATAACTGTAGACTCGTGCGTGCGTAGCGGCTCCGGCACGGCTCCGACCTGCGACAGTGACGCTCACGTGCAGTAAACGCTACGTGGCCGTATATATGAATAATCCTTTATTCTTTCATAATCCTTACTAAAAGCTGAGGAATACACCGCTATACTTGTACGGGTACATTAACGAACGAAGCCTTTCGCAACAATCTCTGTAAGCTCCGTTTAATTTTGAAACTTTCGTTAAGGACACGTTTCAAGTGTCGAGACAATACTAATACACGCCACTGTGAACCTTAAACCAGCGATGTGAATGTTCATATTCAACTGACTTTATTGAACATTAGGTGTTAACAGAACAATAAAAATCACTTTCGAATTTCGAAATAATGAGAAATTCATAATTATTACTCAACATTTCCAGAGGAAGAGACATTTAAACATGGAATAGTTATAACAAGATGGCCAACAGATCAACTGAATTGAGCAAAAAATAGTTGAGCTATAGAGCATAAAATGTTCGGCAATACAAACTATGACCTATTGCTCAACTGCTCAACTAGTTGAGCAATGGGGAAGAACCGATTATAAAACACCAAAAATGTATTGAAGTGATCACGCGACTTATCGATGAAGTACATGTTTTTTCGTCCAAGTGACATTGCAAGTAGAACACTTTGCCTCCAAGAAATGGGCGGCACCACAGTCGCGCGACTAGTCGCTCGTCGCGTCACTCGTCGCGTCGCTCGAGACTCCTCCTTAAAAACACAAAGAGATTCGGGAGATAGGCGCGAGTGATGTTTGCAGATCTCGACGGTTTAAAACAAAAACAATTTGAAATATTTTTCGTTGTACTTTTAAAAAAAACATTCTTAAAAATGTCGAAAGCTTTGTCAAAAGTTTTTGTTGTAACTCGGACATTATTTTGCGCCATTTATCTGGTGACAAAAGTAAAGTTATCATTTTGATTGCCGCTTAAATGGTGAAGGAAAACATCGCGGGAAACCGGCATGTCCTAGAACCAAAACTTCGAAATATGTAACATTATTTCATTTCAAATCAAAGTGTGTAGAGACCCTTGCTCGAGAGTGGGCCACTGTCCCACTTGTGGGAACACAAAACTATACAACAACATTTTTACTAAAATCTCTTTTTTTTCTAAATATTTTGATACTTACCTTTTTTTAGAATTTTCACCTTAAATAGGTATTTCGTCTCTATCTGTGAATGGTAGAGCCCTTGATTTACGCCGATATACGGAACCCCCGGAAATCCCGGAAGCTAGGAATTATGCGCCACTTCCGGCTGAGATAAGTGTCGTTACTCGTTATAGCGGGGCGTTATTTTGGGATAACGGATGAATTTGCAGCTTTTAAGAAAGAGACTTAGACACTCTTACTAATAAACAAACAATTTATATTTTACAAAACTGGTCTTTGGCCCTTGTTTTTAAGGTTAATATGAAATTTTTAGACAATATAAAATATACACGTTGAATTGAGAAGCCCTTTCTTGTTTTCATCGGTTGAAAACAGATTGCATTAAAAAATATTTACTTATTGATCGAGCGAGCGAAGTGAGCGAAGATCTCAGTGTATGTTTGCAGCTATGCGATTTGGCGTTGTATGTTTGTTAGAGCATAACTTAAGAACCGTACATCCAATCTGTATGAAACTTGAAGGGTTTAGAGATACTGTTAATCAAATTTACTGGGAAGCATATGAGCTTAATCGGTGTAGTATTACTCTTTATTTCGATTTATAAATAAAAACTTATTATAATAAAACCTTTTTACTGTTATCTCGAACTAAAAAGCAAAAGATAAAACGTCATATTTGAAGGAAGGAGCACAAAATGTATAATATTTACACATTATTTACATCGATGGTAAAAATGGAAGATGAGATTTTCTGCGGTGCTTTGCCTGACAACTATGTCGCTCTGGTTTTTATATGTTTTCTCGTGTTATTTTGAGTTTTATTGCGTAATTTTGGTGGTTATTTTGCCAATAAAGCCCGGGTTCTTGACGCGAGTGTAAAGTATGTGAACTAGAGTGAATAGTTCTCTTCAAATTCCATCGGAGGAAATCCCGAGATTTTCAACAAAACAGCCATCTTTTGTTTAAAATTGACTTGACAACTTGACTATGACTCTGTGGCGTTGACAATACTTATAAATAAATACACTTGACACTGGCAAAATTGTTCTCTAGGAGACAGATGCCATAATTGAAGAAGAAGAAGAAGAAAAATGGAAGATAAACATATAAAAATCAGACGCTGGTCGATCTCAAGGTCTGAGTGAAAAAACCATCCCACGAGGAATCGCTGAAAAATTTCTTCCGAGGATTTCTTTATCTCAACAACTCAAGTCCTGGAAAATATTTTAAAACCTTGACCAGTCCAGTGCTAACCCCGTTAAATTTCAGATACCTACTGTAATATTACGTTAAATTTACACTCAAGCACCAGTTGAATGGCTAAGTGAAGCTATTAATGATACAAATGAGGATCTAGACAATATTCTTGAGTGGAGCCGGTCTTATGGTCTTAAAGTTAACCCCAATAAAACACAAGTAATTGTTATAGGTAGCTCTAGAATGTTGTCAAGGGTTGACTGGCTGAACCTCCCACAAGTCACATTTGATGGGACTCTTATTAAAATTTCCGAGGTAGTTAAAAACTTGGGTATTCTCATGGATAAACACTTATCCTGGGGACCTCAACTTGCTGCTGTAAGCCGTAAGACCTTTGCTGCAGCTGCCTCTCTCAGACGACTGCGTAATTTCCTCCCCACTGCTACTAAAATTGCGCTAGCACAATCTTTGTTGCATCCTATTCTGGACTATGCTGATGCCAGCTATCTTGACCTAACAGAAGATCAACTCAATAAGCTTGAGCGACTGCAAAACTTTTCTATCCGATTTATTTTTGGCTTGAGAAAGTATGATCATGTTTCTGAATATCGCAGGAAGCTTGAGTGGTTGCCGATCCGTTTTCGCAGAAATTTGCACATACTTTCTCTCCTTTACAACATTCTTTTTCTTCCTTCCTCTCCTTCTTACCTCAAAGAACGCTTTGAGTTCCTCCACCTGTCTAATCCTTGGTCCTTGCGCTCTTCTATCTAACACAAGGCAATTAAAAACTCCCTTGCATAGTTCAGCTTTCTATGGGAATTCATTTACCGTACAAGCTGCTAAACTATGGAATGCACTTCCTGTACCTATCCGGTTTGCCAAGTCCCTACCTATTTTCAAAAACTTAGTCCGTCGTCACTACTTGAATTTGAGTTCAATGTCATCATAAATTATATCTATTCCTTTCATATAGGTATTTTAAGTAGAATTATACATAATTATTATATTATTATTATTATTTTTTTGTAACTTGTATCCATTTAGGTATTATATTTATTACAATTTAGCTTTATTTATAGTTCATAATATCCGAGTAAGTTTGTTTTTCTTTTGTGTATGCCACCGTCTTCTACAACTATTGTTTTTTCCTATCCATCCAAAGGTTACCTGGAAGAGATCGCTTTTAGCGATAAGGTCGCCCATTGTTACATTAATTTTAAGTTTGTTTCTCTTTTGTATTTCTTTTTAAGGTGTACAATAAAGTGATATTCTATTCTATTCTATTCTATTCTACTACAAAGCATATATAATCCATACCTAAATATTGTCCTCAATCGTTTATCTGTATTTTATATCTAAACTCTTTAATTTCTATTAGCCTCAGTTTCATAAATAGTATAGGTAGGGACTTATTTGTAATATACATACATAATATATCTTTATACTCAACATTTTCTTTTCTTTGTTAGATAAATTTTGTGATTAGGTTACGTGGCATAGTACATAAAGCGTATCCAAAAACTTTAGGGCATGAATACAAATAAGGATTGTGGACATCACGCGCGAGATCTCAGTTCGGGGCGAACTACTAGTTATTAAAGGCTTGATAATATTTCGCCTCGCTCCGGAGTCCCACGAACTGAGCGCGATCACATAAAAAAACAAACTACAAATCTTACACAAACAGTCACGTTTTGCTAAACACGATTTTGCCTCATCCAACAGCTTGCGAATATAAGCCGTATCTCAAGCTCGATAAAATTGAAAATACTGTGAGAAGAAACCGGCAGAAAAATGCATTCAAATGCTATTGGCTTGCAAGATGTATTAAACTCAAACGCGTACGCGTTAGAGTAGCTATTCGCTCGCTCGTGCTTTGCTTATTGGGTTTAGGATGCAAATAGATTTTTAAATGTTTCTCGTGCGCTCTCGGCTTTAGTATTCTTTTACAAAATGTTTTTGCTTCCATCTGTTCATTTCGTTAGGGTTCCGTATAGATCTTATTAAGTGCACTCGATGATGTTTATATTAGTGAACAAATATATCATCTTTCTCCTGTCCTTATCCCACACGTGGGGTCGGCTCAACATGTTTTCTTCCTCCACTCACTCCTATCATTCGTCAACTCTGAGTCTACACCTCTTACATTAATATATGTATGTATGTACATAATTCATCTTTCACACAATCAAACCACTTCCTCGGCCTTCCTCTAATTGCGTGCCCAGACACTCATACTCCTAACTCTTGCGGTGACATGGTTTCCATCCCTCCTCCACGTGTCCACATGCTAATCTACCACTCCTCATATTTTCAGTAACAGCGAACAAATACATACATGTGAGTATTTTTTTATTATCATGTTCTTTGTCGTAATTTTGTATGTACCTATCCTAAAACTAAAGTCCTTTTTGTTCTTCTTTAATTATTGTCATCTACTTGGAGATCAATTTGTGAAATTGAATTAAGTACACATTTTAACTCTGACTCGAAATCATGATTTTCCCATTTAATAGCCAAAATGTTTTTGTTGACTGACAATAATTACTTACCTATGTGTAGATTTGAATATATAGATAGATAAATAATTTAAGGCTCATAGAGAGAAATGGAAGAAGAAAACGTGTTGTGCCACATAGCGTGGGGAAAAAGGAAGGAAGAAGAAGGAGGTTTGGTAAGTTTTGTAAAATATTTTACAATGTTTTTTTATATGAAATGTAATGTTAAAAAGTGCATAATATTATATCATGTAGTCTTTGAATTAATATTACAAAGCAATAAATGAATTATTAATGAATTTGAGAGATGGGTTTGCTTTTGAAGTTAGCGTTCATATTGCAAAAGGAACGTCCATTTCAGTACATTTCAGTACGTGTACACTATGGCACACTGCGGAACGTACATTTCAGTACATTTCAGTACGTGTACACTATGGCACACTGCGGAACGTACATTTCAGTACATTTCAGTACATTTCAGTACGTGTACACTATGGCACACTGCGGAACGTACATTTCAGTACATTTCAGTACATTTCAGTACGTGTACACTATGGCACACTGCGGAACGTACATTTCAGTACATTTCAGTACGTGTACACTATGGCACACTGCGGAACGTACATTTCAGTACATTTCAGTACATTTCAGTACGTGTACACTATGGCACACTGCGGAACCGTTTCCATTAGTTTCAAAGCGCACTTTTCCGCGTTCATTTTTATTGTTTGTCGTCCCGATATTTATGAAATTGAAATATTGTGCAATATCGCGCTGCGACTGAGCGCCGTCTTACTGCTCGCTCCGCTGTGATCGAGCGCGGCCTTAATTAAATTATTGCAATGCCAATACATAATACAGTACCTTGCTATTTCATAAAGTATTGTTTTAAATGAAAAAATAATCGTATGTCCCGTGTCCTTCGTACTTACAACTTTACAACTTACAACTGTGCCTTAAATAATTATGTAAGTGCTTTTATTTTTCTTATTACCCGACTGTGAAGAACGAAGGTAAATGTGTTTGAGGCGTATTTATGTGACTTCTTTTGGACAGTCAAAGGAAAGCGACAGCGCTGTAGCCCAAACGACTGGACGATTTTCGACAAATAAGGTATCTTTGGATTCGTCTGGATCTCAAAAGTGACATAATGACATATAAAACGTCAAAAAATACAATATGGCGGCTGTAAGAAGCTATTTTAAATTACATTCAGGGGTTTTCTTATTTAAATAAATAAGTACGTAACAATTACAAAGTTTTTGAAATAATACTTTCTACATAAACGTACTTTATGATTAAAGCACGCTTATATTCATATTTTATTCAGCCATTTTAACTTCCTTTTTCCACTAGAAAGTTATTCGCGGCCGGAAATTGGGCACTTGCGGAGTTGTACTCAGAGACTTCCTAAAAATGACCGACTCGCAGCCTCAGAGTATAGCACAGCTGGCTATAGGCCGGGACGAGCATCAGTCCTTGGCAGGGAACATTTCATTACGCGGCTACGTTGCGCTGCAGATGTAAGAACCTTTACCACAAGCTCTTCAGGCAATGTTAAAGATATATTATGTATTTCATACTATGACCTATGAAAATTGTATTGAAGTAGTGTTACTTCGAGCTTAAAATGTGACGTTTCTGTAACATGATGGTTTGTAAGAGCTTGTGGTAAGATCCCTGAACTAAGTCTCATTACTAGGGCTGCTATCCTGGTAGGTATCCTTTCAATAGTATTTTCCATTGTGTAGGACAATGGAAAATACTATTGAAAGGATACCTACCAGGATCAACAGTTCAAGAATAATCGGCGTATACGGTATAATGTACAAGTCTCTATACTGCAAACCTACACTTTCTACAGTAAAAAATCAAGTAATTTTATTAGTTTTTTTTTCGTTATTCTTTTTATTGTATCTACACAATTTAACCATTAAAAACTTTAAACTAATCATTACAGTCATGTTCACACACAGGCGAGGTTAATTTTACCTTAGATCATACCTATTCTGTTAGTTCGTAGTCACCCTCTATACTTAACCTTCTTACTCTAACTATAAAACTATTTCAAGTCGTACTCAAGTTGAATATTACGGCCAATTACATTCCCAGGGCTGGGGGGAGGAGAAGGGGGAAGTTATTTTAATAATAGCGGTCAATTAAAGCCTTTATAAACCTTCCTATTCGCAGTTTAGAAAAATAATAATCATGACTTATTTCCCATTTCTGCCATCAGATTTGTACCCACTAGTCGCGATAAATTTGTATCCCATCAAAAACATAAATGTGAAATGAGAGCCAAGTTCAATAAGTAGGTATGCTTTAGTCGTTGACTTCAGCGACAAAAGAAGTGAGATCTAAACGGGTGCCAAGTACAATGGTCAGTCCTAAAACTAATTTATAACAATATGAAATATTTTTAACAACTTTAAAATATCATTTCATCTCATAATTTAGGATATTATATTGAAGCCTAAGGTCTAACTTGGCTAGTTATCATTATACGAATTACCTTCCTATTATTAACTACTTACCTACTATGTCCGATCGCTAGTTTCTACCAGCAAGCCAAATTTTTAGAAGAATAAAATAAGAACGTGCAAGCTATACCTAATATAATTCGTACTCTTAAGAAAACTAGCCAAGTCAGACCTAAGGCTTCAATATAATATCCTAAATTATGAGATGAAATGATATTTTAAAGTTGTTAAAAATATTTCATATTGTTATAAATAAGTTTTAGGACTGACCATTGTACTTGGCACCCGTTTAGATCTCACTTCTTTTGTCGCTGAAGTCAACGACTAAAGCATACCTACTTACTTATTGAACTTGGCTCTCATTTCACATTTATGTTTTTGATGGGATATCATTACTTTTTGTACAGAACTTATTAGTAAGTAAGTACTTGTTCTTATATTATTACACTTATATAATCCTGCATAAACGGCTCAAACTATTGGCACATTGTAGGTATACATACTAAGCAGTTAGGTAGGTACTTGAGTACTTACTGAATAAGTATACCTACCTACTACCTATCCGGCATTCCGAGACACACTATTATCTAGGCCTGAATAGTTATCTAGCCATATCTATCTACCTGCATAGACTGCTCAAACTATTGGCACATTGTAGGTATAGGTACATACTAAGCAGGTAGGTAGGTACTTGAGTACTTACTGAATAAGTATACCTACCTACTACCTATCCGACAAGCCGAGACACTCTATAATCTAGACCTGAATAGTTATCTAGCCATATCTATCTACCTGCATAGACTGCTCAAACTATTGGCACATTGTAGGTATACATACCTATAGTTATACTTACCTATCTGCATAGACGGCTCAACTATTGGCACATTGTACACCTAGGTAAGAGTGTACTACTTACCAGTCCAAGACACTACTTCCACTCGTTATTATATTCACGTCAAGACCCTATTAAAATCCACATAATGACCGACTGTCATCTATTTAGATTGCTATTCTTATATTACAGGCGCTAGTAAAGGTTCCTAGGAGAATCAATTAATTGAAAAAGTACGTTAAAAATATAAAAATTTGCAAGTTTCAGATTTTTTCCTTTGTATCCACTCCACTACCTACCTGGATGCCAAATTTGAACGTTCTAGGTCATCTGGAACTGGGTTATAATTAACGTCTATAGGTCAGTCAGTGATAAAATTTTCCATAACCAGGCATTTTTGGACGTTAATATCTAAATAACCGTTTGAGGTGTGTTTATGAAATTCGGTGCACATATTTTACTCGCAAGTGGCAATAGATGAGCCAAATTTGACTTGTTTATGTGAAATAGTTTTTGAGTTACGAGGGGGTGAAAAATCACCCAAATGGTTCCTGTAATATTACACTAGGCGCGCATCGCCCGTTCGCTTCGCTTGAACTTGGCTTGACACGCTGCCGCGTGTCTAGATTACCATTAACTCAGATTTTGCTTATTCTCCCCACGTAAGGACTACAAATTAGAATAGCTAAAGTTGAATAGTGCAACCGTAATCTAAAAACTTGGGGTGTTAACTCTGATAAACGATCAACGATTATAATCGCTAAAATAATCGCAGATCCAACGTTAAGTTTCCGCTGTTTTTCAAACGATGGAACGACCAACATTACATTGACTATGACTTTGTAGCATCATGTACTTTTAAACCTACGCGATCTGAACACATTATTATTAGTATTAGACGGGTATGTAATTTTTTGTAGCATTGACAATATTTATTCATTTAAAAAACGAAACTCGCCAAATTAATCTCAAATGAGACAGACGCCATTTATAGAAAAAGAAGAAGAACTTAATTGTGACAATTGATCTCGTAACACCTAATTATAGCCGATACGATAATTGGAATTTGATTTGATCTGATTATCATGCTGTGCTGCTAATTAGCAATCGCAAATACTTACTTTAGTATAGTCAAAATAGTAGAGGAGAGTATGGCATATTGAACATATCTGTACAGGTTGTGATACTTCGTTCCTCCTCTTTCAATAGTCTCGTGGAAGAAACAACAAAAAAACACTAGAAAGAAAGGAAAGAAAGAAAGACATTTTTTTTTTCACAGATATTGTTGTTGCTATTGCCAGAAAGAACAAAAAAGAATAAACGCTTATTATTTAATCAAGCAGTTTAATTAAGATATCATAACAACAAATCAAAAGTACATTACTTAATTCATGTGTTCGACGAACATTTCGTTCTGACTATATCGTTGTGGTTGTGCGGAGTAAACGCCCGCTTTATTTCTAGATTTAATTCCCGTTTCGTCCTACGACTGCGCGGGAATCCAACTTATTAATCTCCGAGACATTTCTAATCCCTGGCTTTGTACTAATCGGACTAAATTTCATCCGAGCCACAGAATAACCTGCCTTACCCCAAGCTCCTCGAGCAATAACAAAGCAATATAACTTTGAAATAAATGATTGATTCAGGCGTGACTTTGCGGAAATCCATTACAAATACTGAAAAGGACGGAAATATCTAGTACTTTCGTAAGATAATAGTTTAGCGGGAAAATTTCCGCCCTTTTCAGTATTTTTAATACAACTTTAATATTTCGTACCATGACCTATACAAATTGTATTGAAGTAGCGTTACTTCAAGCTTGAATGGTGACGTTTCTGAAACGTGATGGTTTGAAAGAGCTTGTGGTGAGACCCCTGATAGTCCTGAGGCCTTACCACGAATTCATAATACATTACCGAATTAGTATTAATTTGTTATTTCGTACCATGACCTATGCAAATTGTATGGAAGTAGTGACGTTTCTAGAATGGAATCGTTACGGAATCGTTCTGGAAGACTTCGTGGTGAGGCCCCTGGTGTCCGAAGGTGTGGAGTCAGCAGGTGAATGCTGACGGCAAGTGCTGACGACACTGACTGAGCGCGGTCAGCGCGGGCATACTATTAAATTGTCAACGAAAAATAAAACAGCGAAAAAACCTTTTTGTTTCCATTATTTGATCTGAAAGATTGAATACATAATTAGGGTGGGAGATGGTTGTTATATTTTTACGGCATATTTTAAACTCTACATTAAAAAAATCAGTAAAATAGAGTAGGAAGTTTAAAAAAGGAGCAAAGTAGATTGACTTTAATGGGTTACTTTTCTCTTTTCCGTAGTTACTTTTTTACCGTTTGTCAATACGGATTAAGTACGAAATTCAAAGAAGATACGAAAAACGAACTAGACAACAATTTATATCTGGCGAGTACTTTTGATTGGTTGGCCCCATTTCCACTCTAGACGTGATTCCGCCCTGACATAATAAAATCACTGCTGGCTCCCAGAATACAATATTGATAGATTCCGAAAAGTGCTCTACAAGGTTCAATATCGCGTAGCCATTTTTCTGCCTTCGAATTCAAATCATATTGAAATGTTATACGGTGCAAATTTGAGTGGCGTCGAGGCTGATTCAATAAAGCTGAGAGGCTAGACAGATGGATTGAATTGTGTTCAGAGGGTTCCGCCGAGAGAGTTCCGTGGCCGCTTTTAGGGTTCCGCTCCATTGGCACTGGTCTCTGGTTATGTTACCCAAGACTTGGCACTGTCTAGCTAATAACGTTACAGTAGGTAACACACTATGGGCCAAAGAATCTAAGAACCTCCTTAGGTTCTTAGATTCTTTAATCCTTATTAAAGAGCATTTAAAAATCTTGCATGTTGAGGATTTAGAATCCTTACTTACTCGTAAGACGTTTCAAAATGATCCATGTGATTTCATTGAACAAAAGTATTTTGAATGTGACTGGTGATACTAATGCGAAAGTAAATCTGTTTGTTAATATTTTTTTACAATTAAACTGGTAGACGAATATTGATGAAGTTTGGCAAAGAGATTAATTATGTCTAGCAAGGACATAGGATACATTTTGTCTAGTAAAAATCAGTGCGGTCACGAAATTGAAAGTAAAGCTAGTTTACCATAACTTAAACTAATTTGGAGACTCGTAAGCGATACGATATCATCAAGAATCCGTGCTCAGAGTACCGCAGTGGAATAAGTAAACGGAAACGTCGGAAGCTGTCTTTTCGCGAAGTTATGAATGTGCGCGGACCGCGTCCCGCGTCGACGGCTTTTAGAGAATTTACAAAGAAATTCCATTGGACCAGATTTTAGACCTCTAATAACACAATAACTAGAGATGTCTCATAGCCCAGTTGGTAGTAGCTCTGCCTTCTGCGCTGTAGGTTTTGGGTTCGATCCCCACCTAGGATATACATTTGTGTGATGAACATAGATGTTTATTCTGTTGTATTTTTTATTCTGGGTGTTTTAATGTACTTATATCATTAACTAGTTATTGCCCGCGGCTACGCCTTTGTGGATGTCACTTATCGCGACTTAAAAACTTGACAAATTATATACTAAAACCTTCCTCGATAACTATTCTATACATTGGTGAAAACAGCGTGAAAATCGGTGCAGTAGTTTTTGAGTTTATCGCGAACAGACAGACAGGCAAACGCGGCGGAGGACTTTGTTTTATATTATTTAGTGATTTATCAAGTATTTGGGTACCATTAGTACAAGCTTTGCTTAGTTTGAGACTAGATGGCGTTGTATAAATATCTAGTATCTGGTAGTAAGGTAATATACATTGTAGGTAGACCAATTGAGCAAATTTCTTTTTAATGTTTGTTACAATCAGAAACATAATTTTAGGGAAAAGGCAATTGAAAAAGTTGCTAGGGTAAAAATTCGGGAAAAACGAAATAGCTTTTTTTCTGTAAAATTTATCGAAACTTGGACAAGATAATCTAACGGTCACCAACCGGTTCTAAGGAGATTATTTATTCAAAAAATGTAAATATTATTTCCCTTTGAAAAGCAATAAAGTACTATCCACATCATAGAACAAATTACAAAGTGTTTCCATCTCGACCCAATCGCTTAACGGCGTACACTGCCGGCTGCGGTCGTAAATCTGCAGAGCGAATCTAGTGAATGGCGCAATGTATTGCTAACGGTCCGAGCTGTAAGCTCGCGCTATTTCCATGTGAATGTATACATCCTTAGTACTTCTGGGAGCCTGGTAACTGGTAGCTTTGAGACGTGACGTCACAGGTGATTTCGATACAGAAACTTTTTGGGAGCGAACGAAATAGAACTTTGTTGGTGTCTATTCTGCCGAACGAGATAAATAGAATCAAATGATCTTCTTGTTTTTCTTACCGTGTCACTATTTCTTTTAAACAAATTGGTGAAAAGATTAAAGAAAAAAAAAATTTTATGGTAAGCATAATACCTGAAAACGGTTCGTCCGATTTGGTTAATTTTGTTAAAAAGTTCAGAATAGTCTGAATAAGGTTTTAGTGTAAAAAAAATTGTACAAAGAGAATGTTGCAAGCAAAATTGAATACAACTAGTTACGGGAAAAACTAAAAGTACATTATCTATAAAATTAATTAAAATTTAGACAAGAGCCGGGCATGTTGTTAACAAAAACTAATCCAACACACTTCCATTTAAAACAAACCCTGAATTTTAATGAGTATTCTAGACCACAATAATTTTGTTTTAATTTGAACAAACACGCTAATGTTTTTGTTCAACAATATTTGTAGAGGCTGTTGACTTTGTTACCATTTTATAATTACTTTTTAGCGTGGATGCGGCATCACTCAGCTGTTAACACTTGTTTTTGGGGCTATCGAACCACCTTAGGATCAGTTTGACGCAGTCGATTTCTTCATCAACTCTTACTAGCTAAACTAAAACTCCAAAAGAAACCACAGCTTATGTAGGAATAGTTGGGTATTGTTTTTTAAATCTTTATTAATGGCCTACTTGCTCTGCAAATATGGGGTAATAAGACAATAATACAGTTATTTCCAACAAATTAGGGAAAGGGTCTATGGAGACAACAGGAAGATTTGTTTTTTGACTTCCCGTTGTCTCCATAGTCGGGACAGCGTCAATGAGGACAACTGGCATACATCATGGTGCACAAAAGGAACCTTTAATCCTTTCATCACACTGGTTCGAAAGAAACGACAATAAAAGAAATATAATGTAAATTCAGATTTTAAAAATAGCGGGTAGTTTTAGAAAAACAATACGAGAAATTAAAAATGTTCTATCATTTTTCGGCGCGCCGTCCGTTTTAAAACGAGTTGTGAATGTGCCGATGTCGCTGGCAGCCATTCGAACCGTGCAATCAAGCTCTTTTGATCAATATCCTACCCTTAGAACTTCTACAGGGTGGAAAAAACAGCTGTTTCGTACATATTAATACAGTAGCTTATGCCCGCGGCTTTGCCCGCGTGAAAATCAAAAAAAATCTATCCCGTGAGAACCGTACATTTTTTCGGGATAAAATGTAGCCTATGTGTTATTCCAGATCATAATCTATATCTGTGCCAAATTTTATTCAGATCCGTTCAGCCGTTTTAGCGTGAAAGAGTTAACAAACATACATCCATCCATCCATCCATCCATACATTCTTATAAATTTTCGCGTTTATAATATTAGTAGGATAGTAGATAGGTTTGAGCTTTTGTATGAAACAGTTGTTTTTTTTTTACGCTCACATTATTTATTTAGTAGAAAAAGTTGTATAAATTGATGGGTACTTTAACCCCCTGAAGTTTTCGGAAGTAGTATGGTAACACTCTGTATATTATTTGATGTTATTTTTTGATAAATAATGGCTATGTACAAGATACTCCGGCCTGAATTCGTTGGCGGAAAACTGAAAACATATTATTTTCCTTCACCTTCACGGCGGATTACGTGAGGAATATTACAAAATACCGACCAATATTTTATTATTTATAAAAACCTTTGTAATATTATCTTCGGGTACATTGATATTTTTTGTGAAACGCGTGTAAATGAACATTTTTCGTAGAGATAGATACGCGGCGTCAATTTCCTTGTTGGAAAATCTGAATTTTTCTCGCAAACGAAAATATTTTTTACTAAGTTGGAAAAATAATGGAAAATGTGGATTATTTGGAACCTTTTCAACTCAATGTTAATTTGACTACTACTGAATTTAAATGATAGTGGCTTTCTGACCTTACGTAATGTGCCATGGTACTTACGTTATTTTCTTCTTCTTCTTTTTATCGTGTCACTTGTTCTTTCAAAACCAGTCATGTAAAGATCAAATTGGGGTTGACAGATATCTTCAAGGTTTTTGTTTACCTTCACCGTTTGCGAACAGAATAATCCATCGGTGGATTGGATTTGAACCCACGACTTTATGTTCGGAAGGCAAGGCTACTACACCATCAGTGCTCTTATGTTGTTTCTCATACTCACTGATACAATCTGGGAATGATGTCAGAAAGCTATTACACACTTGTGTTTTTACAGGAGTTTACAACGTCGTACACTCATTTGGAATCAACTGAGAGGCGGGCCTGTCGATCACGATTGATTGGATCATTTTGATTCCATCGCAACCCATACGCAAGTGATTCGATCACGAATGAATCGATATATATTGTGTTTCGATTATTTTTGACCCTAATTTTTGGTTTTGGGTCACGATCGACCCGGGTCACACGAAATGATCGATTGACACAGGTTTTATTGTTCTTATAAAGCAGTAGGCTAAGCTGTTTACATTACAAGGAAATTGGATTATGAGATCCTCACGCGCCGTGTGTTTTCGCCAGCGCGATCTAGGATTCTGAAATATTTATTAGCGACATCTAGTTATAACTAAAGATGTACATATAGTTTCAATGGTAAAATTACGTTAACATTGAAGGTTGTTTGCCATTTTTGTATGAATGTCCAAACATTTAAAAAGGGCCAAAGTATTCAGCCGACGGGCAGAATACCTTCGCAAATATTTGAAGCAAAGCTATTCCGTTTAATTACAAACAGTTTGAGAGGCTCCGGGCCCCGCGGCCGGAGACGACCAGTTACTTTGCTGCTGGAAATAGAAAAAAGTAATATATCCTACTAATATAACAAACGTGAAAGTGTTTATGTATGAATGTTTGCTACTCTTTCACGCTGAAACGGCTGAACGGATCTGTATAAAATTTGGCACAAAGATAGATTATAGTCTGGAATAGCACACTACTTTTAATCCCGGAAAAATGTAGAGTTCTTGTGGAATATGTTTTTCAAGGTACCACGCGGGCGAAGCCGCAGGCGTACTTGGATCCCACTTGTCCCTCTCTTGGGAACAGAGGGACAAATGGAACTTTTTAGTTTTCCATTCAAGGGGTTAATTTAGTCCATTCCATCCATTTAGGGGACAGATGGGAACAATCCGAGTTGAACACAAAGAACCATCCACTCGAACAACTCTAATGTAATGTAAACGTCACACCTGATGACGTAGTCACTTGACACTCGGCAGCTCTTTGTGAATTAGTACTGTCAGCGACACAAAGGGTATTGCCAAAAAACAGTGTCGAATTTGAATTTCAGAAATGTTTTTGTGAATTTTGAAATTGAACTGACGTTTTTGTTGATGGGCACTGAACCAGATACACAAGCAAAAAAATGTTATTTAAAATTATTTCTATTTCAGGTAAACCACTCAGCCGCTAACTGGTACAACACTTGCCGACCACATCACCTCCAATAATATCAAGTAAGTCATAGACTCATTTGACCAAATTGCACACTTTATTGGGCATTAGTCATAGACAAACAACAAAGTAGGTAGTCATTTTTCTATGATGGTGTTATAATTTGTAGACAAAATACCCATATAGGTCATTTTAATTTGATGTCGTTCATCCCACAAGGGCGTTATGCTAGATTGTCCTTCTGGTACGGAACGAAATCTTTCAATGACATTTCCCAGCTTATTAGAAGGGGATGGAGGTATGGCCGTTGGCAATGCGCTCGCAGGCCCGTCCCCAGCACACTGCGAACATCTAAAAACACTACAAATTACAGCTGGAGGTTTAACCGCTGGCGAGATTTACGTTCGCCTAATGTTACTGAAGACCTACGACGAGTTCTCGAACAAAACTCGAAAGAGAACCGCACGTACAATATTACGGTACTTATTATATTTTCGTGTCACCGTTATGTTGTTACAATCGGTGAAATTGTAAAATAACTGACTAATCAAAACATAATGTGAAGTCTATTCAAAGCAAAGCAATGTTTTTACTCCAAACAAAGATATTGTTTCCCAATTACCCCTTAAATTCAAATTCGAAAATACCTATAACTTTTCTAATTACCCTCTTTATCTGGAAAATGTATCGGTTAAACAATATAATATTTTACAAAGCTCGAACAATAACAAAGTTAGCGAACACGATTAGACCCGTGTTAAATACAAAAACGGTGCGATTCATTCATAATTATTCGATGAATCATGGACAAAAACACGATCGAGAATCCGTGGTAATGTTTTAAAACTCGAGCCAATAATTCAAGTCGTTTAACTGTTGTGTGTGGATGTACCGGGTACAGTGGGGGAGAGAAGTGTTAGGCAATTTGTAAAGGATTTGAGCGTGGGTAAAGTTGGGCTCGGGTTGGGTTGGCTTGGGTCTGGTAGTCAAATTAATCCGAATTGTCTGATGATGGCGCTCTTGGGTTAATAGTTAGCTCAGGGAAACATGGATGTAGCTAAACAATGTTGTTTTACATTCATTTCACAATTTAGACAGGAATAGGTAATTGTAAAACCAGGGCTCTTACCACAAGCTATTCGGGTAATATCAAAGTAATATAACTTTGTTATTTCGTACCTAGACAAATTGTATTGAACGAGTGTAATTCCAAGCTTGAAGTGACGTTTCTGAAACATGATTTGTAAGAGCTATGTAGTGCTAAGGCCCCTGTGATTCAAACATTTTATAAACTTTATCAATACATTACAAAAAAAAACGTTTGCGATGCTCTTTATTTTTTTCACCACACTGGTTCGTAATAGTGACGTGATAAGACGAAAAACTAATAGTTTTTACAAACTTTTTATTTTTATATTTCAATGGTTCTCAATGATTTCGCAAGTTTTTTCTCTCCCCCTGTACTAGGACTGTGTCTGTTCGCGAGTGTACCGCAGAGCGCTGTGTGTGTTGTGTAGTGCTGTACTCTAATAAATACGAAGGAACTGGAGTGTGAAGGAGTGTTGCAATGAGTTTTGTTCTGTTTTGTTGTTCACAGCGGAGTAACGCGCCGGTCTATCTATCTATACTAATCAATTACAGTATATATGTATTATGTATACCTACATATATGTACCTATATTATAACGTACAATGAGTTTTTAATCGGAGTAACAAGAGATCGGAGGAGGTGCTTGCTTGACAAGTTTGGGAACCACAGTCGTTGTCACGTTTGTTAGTTTTCGACCCAATATTTAATCATAATATAGATTGGACTCGATCGACTTCTCAGAGTTATGTAATGTCAAATGTAAGAAAAATGACAGATTACTCTTCAATAAGTACGATTCTGAGGATAGTGCTTTATACTAATTTGGTCGAATTCGCCCTTTATTGCTTGTTGAAAAACTTGGTTCAAACGAAATTTAAAGTTAGGAAATGAATAAAGTCGAGCCTAAAATATTAATAAATTGTATAAAATAAATTAAATAATATTGAGAGCATGCTGAAGTGGTCGGTTATAGGCCGGTCCGCGGCGCGCGTATCGATCGCATTAATATTTGGCCGCCAGCCAACGGCCTGGTTCAACTAAACTTATTCCAGGACATACAGTGTAACCTTGTTCTGAGAACTGCTGAACTCTAGTGAATCATAAGTATTGCTGAGTCTTTATTTATTCAACTTTGAAACGACCTATAAATAAATTAAGTACATAAAACCGTTAAAAAACTATCTGGCTAAGTTTCAACGCATAGTCGGTACATACAGTAAGTTAAAATTTGCTACACAACGCCATCTAGCCTAAAAAAAGAAAATCTTTTCAAAAAAAAACAAAAAATTGAAGGAAAACATCGCGAAGAAACCGGCATACCCTAGAATCAAATATTCAGTTAGTATTCTTATAAGCGGCGATGGGCTTGTAACCTGTCACGTATGGAATACAAAGTACTGTACAAAATGTGGGCATATTGTGTTAAATATTATGTTTGGAAGCGCCTCGTGCCCTGACTACCTCGTTAGATATTCTCCAAGATCTAAGTATCTCCTCTCCTCAGGAATCTGAAAAGATATCTACCGAGTCTGAAGATCGTGTATCGATCGTGGATCCACAGAGTCGTGATCATGTTTATTTTTATATTATTTCTAAATATAATAAAATTTAGACACAAAATAAACATTAGACAAATGTTAGTCCTGGATGAACATTTTAACCATGAATATAACTATTGAACCCAAACACTTACCCAGCAATCGCACGTGACAGTGACAGTGACAGCGTCCGGCGACCGATGGCCGGGAGGTGTGATTAATGACGTCACGCGATTCAATTTCGGATACGAGGACAGTCGCTTTATTTTATGTGTGTAGGTCAGGGGTCCTTAGTAATTGATTACAAGATTAATAAAGCTATTGCTACTGAAATAGATACTTTTTCGTTAAACGAACTTATCAGCGAGAAGTTTGAAATTAATACAAGTTTCACCTTCTGAATGTTTTCGAATTCAACTTTAATTGGTCCGCAGAGAAATAAAAAGTAGTTGAGCCAGTTGGATATTTAGTAGAACCGCGGGGAGTTCACTAAGTACTTTGTCGTCCGTGTGTTAGAATTCAAAATTCTATTCATTAATATAATTGCCTTCAATATTATCAAATTATATAATGTCACTGAAAACTTAAAACTAGCTGACTTCGTGCTATTTTGTTAAATAGCACGAAGTCAGCTAGTTTTAAGTTAACCAACAGGTTAAACGGGAAAGCTCTCAATGTAGACACGTGTCACTCACTAATAATAATAATAATAATAATAAATAATAAAAGCCTTTATTCGCTGATCATAATTAACATAAGTGTGCCTACAGCTATATTTCAGCAACCAGTTCTTGATCAGGTTGTCCCTCGACATAGGCCTCCTCTAATTTCTTCCACTTTTCCCTATCTTGTGCTAATTGCCTCCATCCTTTCGGTAAATCGTCTTCCCATCTTTTTATCTGACGTCCTTTTTGTCTTTTTCCATTTCTAGGGTACCACTCCACAACTGCTTTTGTCCATTTTTCCTTTTGTGTTCTCATAATGTGACCAGTCCAGTTCCATTTCAGTTTCTTTATTTTTTGTATTATGTCATCAACCTTCGTCTTTTTTCTTATTTTTGAAACGTGTCACTCACTAGTTCTTTCCAAATGCTGTGGTGTGAAGATGAAAGTGTCCGTAGAGGCCCCTTTTGGGCACTAAGGGTTCTATTCGCTAATGTAGTGAAAATGTGCGGTTTGGAAAACAGCCATTCCCGGAACTAGTCACCCGCAGCACCACCGACATCGGGGTAACCCACACCCGCCCCCCGGCCCCTGCCCCTCGGCTATTAATCTCTTCCTTTTCTGTTGTGCACTCAGCACCGGTTTATGGCAACACCGAGATCGAGATCCCTGCAATCCATCCCAATATGCGAAAAGTTTATATTATGTAGGTACTACACAAGTGCCTATATAATATGTACTTACATAATATTCTTCCTTTTCTTTTTTCTGACCATAATAAGATATTTTTCCATCTTTTTTTTTTCTCGTGCTTTTATAAGTGGTATAGATTTGAATAGATGCAAAAATTACAGGACTCAAGCGAAACCACCGACCATATTCTTTACACTCCGGTGTACTCCATCGCACAAAGAAACGCGCGAAATCGTGGCTCCTTCCACAAAGGCCAGTAACTAAGAATTTTATTGAATTTGAAATGCCAAAGTAACTCTGATTGTCCGTTACACTTTCGCGTTTAAACCACTGTACAGATTTTGATGAAATTTGGTACAAGTCATCATCATCTTCCTGCCCTTATCCCACGCTATGTGGGGTCGGCACAACATGTGACCTTCTTCCATTTCCGTCATCTCATTACTCACTCCTTTCTTACCCATGTCTTCTTTCACACAGTCCATCCATCTTTTCTTTGGCCTACCTCTACCCCTGTATCCATCCACATTCATACCTAACACTCTCCTTGTCACATGACATTCATCTCTTCTCATAACATTGGTACAATTATAGACTAGAAATTGAGAGAGGACATAGACTACCTTTTATTGCGAAAAAATGCTTAAAGGCGTTCAAATAAGGGATGAAAGTTAAATGCAAAATAAGAATCTTAAATAAAAATACTTTTTAAAGTAACTATTCCACGCGGACGAAGTCGCGGGCAAAAGCTAGTAGATTATATTATGACGATGCAGAAGTGACCTTATTTTATTGCAGCAAAGTGCTATTTGCCGCTACTATAAAATTAACATACGAGAAGTGAGTGGCAACTGATATTATATTTTAATGTATATTTTAATTTGTCTGTTCAGTTATTAGTTGAATAGTTGGAACAGATGCTCGCTGCTAGTTTTGTATTAAAAAATGTGATAAGCTTCGAGTTTCTTATTGATGGGGTTTAGTAGTAGGGGACGAGACCTAATAGTACTAAAAATACTTTGTCTAATACAATTAGCATCTAAGTGAAGTCTAGACTAGACTTCAGCTAGTAATTTAGGTCTTTTAATACAGTTGTCTATGGAGGGTTTAAAGCGGTATTAACTGTTGTTGATAACAGTACTTATTTAAAATTGGTGGTCAGCACAGGCCTAGTGGTAGTGACCCTGCTTTTCGATCCGTAAGTCGTGGGTTCGAATCCGGTCGTGCACCAATGGATTTTCAAAATATGTATGTGCGCAATACCAGTGAAGGAAAACATCGTTAAGAAACTGGCATATCATTGAATGTTACGTTCAAAGTAAGATAATCATAAAATAAATAAATAAATATTGGTGAACATTTCACACAACGCCATCTAGCCACAAACTAAGCAAAGCTTGTACATGGGACCAAATGGCTGATAGATTCATTAAATACTTTTTTTTGTAAATACATACATAGAATACAATAGATGCCTTTTTTATCACAATGCCTACGCCGCGAAACAACTTTGAAGGATTACTAACTCACATTTAAAACACCCACAAAGCAAAACGCTTCAAACCGATATCTCTAACTTGGTTTGCTAAAGCAATACGCCTGCATAGAAACATGCGTTCATCACACAAATGTTTATCCTGGGGGATCGAACCCACAACCTACAGCGCAGAAGGCAGAGCTACTACCTACTGAGCTGTGAGAACAGTCTAGCCAGTCTATAAACTTTTATCCAGTGCATGAAAGGAGCTTCTAAAGCACACTACAATTCTTTCACCACACTGGTTCTGTAGAACTGGAGACTACATAAGATGGCGACCTCGCGCTCCGTTGACGCCTCTCGGGCTGACCCGGCCACGGTCGGGCTTCGCCCCGCCACTCATGAAGAACAAGCAATGAAACTCTTTTCTAATTGATTGGGCAGTCGGTTTCGTCATGTTCCGTTTTTTTGCCTTTCCCTTAACCCGGGATGTAACTGAGCAAACATGCAACCTTTCAGTAAGAGCGGTTACGCACTGCGTCCGATCCGAATCTGATCCGTATCCGTGAAAACATGATCCGGAGTAGTCGTAAAACTATTTCTATCGTAGCTTACGCACTACATCAGTTTTTCGTCATCCGATTTATTTCCGTCATTCTAGAATATCCGTCCCAGAGATGATTTTTGACGGACCGTAGCGAAAAAGATTTATCCGAATTTGTTCCGAGTTTTCTAGATCCTTATTTTCACTGATACGGATCGGATACGGATCAGACGCAGTGCGTAACCGCTCTTAGTGTGATAAAATTGTTACTGCCTCTGTTTTAGCCCCGAAAGTTGTTCCTGGGAGATAATTTTGAACCTATCAAACTACTGGTAGGACTGGATGGAATAAACGCTTATTTGCTCTAAAAAATCTGTATTTAAAAAAATACATAAAAACACGCCTGTTTCCCCACGGGGTAGGCAGAGACCACGGATCTCCACTTGCTACGATCCTGACATACATCTTTTGCTTCATTCACATTCATTACAAAAAAAAAACACCAAAAAAAAAAAAAAAACATGATCACGATTGTACCAGGTAAATATCTCAACAGATCTCAAGTCACTTTGATCTTTGAGAATATCTACAGGGGGTAGTCAGAGGCCTTTACGTGCCAGGTTGCCAACCCATTGTCGCTTTTTATAATACAAACCTATTGACACACAACTTCGATATTTTGGTTCTTCACAGTCTTCACACACCTGAAAAGGACTAATTAATTATTTGAATGCTATTCAGTTAAATTAACTTTTGTAGTAGAGATTCAAAGGCTCCGCATTATTCAGTGCGATATATTACAATTATTATTGTAATGCATGACTCTCAAATGTCAGGAGCACGGGCCCCACGCACTCGCTCGCACTCGCCCGTACTCGCCCGCACTCGCCCGCACTCGTCTTCACTCAGCGCACTCGCCCGCACGGGACAAAGGACGCGCGGGACAATGGCGGCCCAATTATTATTATGAGCGAGATAAATCCGTACAAAGCGATTATGCCTTTGACCTAATTATACATTGAGGGCGCTTTGGATCTGTGACGCGCCTGAACCTGAAAAGACGAACGTCTTATAGCGTCCGTAACATAGCGGACGAGTAGAAAATAGGGGCACAATGAACAGTAAGTGTAGATTCTCTTCTAATCGTGTTCTTTCGAACCATTTTCCGAAAGGATTACAATGCGTCTCAATACACAAATGTAGGGATTATTCCTATTTGTCCCCCTGCTCTGTTTCCTTTGGAGAACCGATTGGACTAGAATGTTCTATTTGTCATATTGCAACGGGGACAGATAGAAATATCAATCCATAAAAGTTTGATTTGTCTCTCTCTTGGCAACGGGGGGACAAATTAAAGTTTTATGTCCCATCTGTTCCACTAAGGGGACAGATGGGAACATACCAAATGTAGATAAACTAATACCATTACGAAATACAACTGTAGCTATGGCACATGGTAGATGGTTTGGGAGTTTTCGCTAACTTAGTACGGAACACTGAAAAGAAACAAGAAAGTACGCAACGGGACTAAATGAAAAAGTAAAAAAGGTTTCACGGCCTATTTCATTGGCATACACGCTGGAACCCTAATTCCGTTACGTTCGATCCGCTACGGAACCTTATTTTTAGGGTTATCTCGTAAAATTCAATTCTCTTTCATCTTACTTAATAGTGGCTACTAAGCTGCCGAATATAAGGCTTCTAAGGATCTATAAATAGCCTTTCACTTGAGTAGGCTTTTGCGGACCAATGAATATTAGTGCCTTTTAGCATGCGTTCGGTAGCCGTGTTCACCGATACTGGATAAGTAAAAAAATACGCAAATTAAATCTCACATTACATTTTAATGTTTAATTATATAAAAGTGCTCTAAAAAATTAGAAAAAGATGAGGAGTAATAGGTTGGCGTGGTATAGGCATGTTATGAGGAGGGATGAATGTGATGGATACAAGGGTAGAGGTAGGCCAAAGAAAAGATGGACGGACTGTGTGAAAGATGATATGAGTAAGAAAGGAGTGAGTACTGAGATGTCGAATGATAGAAGGAAATGGAGAAAGAAAACGTGTTGTACCAAAGGACAGAAAGAAGAAGTAGAAGAAGTGCTCTGTTAATTCTAGCTTACTGGTTCAATGTTTCAGAAAGTTCAAAAAATCCAAAATAAAATAGGTTTTCGGTGAACTACAGCTAACATTTGTCTCGTCCACTTTATATTCAACAGACTCTTCTTTTCGGGAACAATTTTAAGGAGAGGCAACTTCTGATTACTCCCAGTTGCATTAATTAACAAAAACACAATTGCCGTAACGCCCCCCTACCCCTCGCCTCCCCCCGTCCCGTGGAGTGTCTTCATTAGGGCTGTGACGTCAGGCATTGTGACGTCACACAATAGCGCGTTCAGCCTGTAATCCACGACTGATATATGGCGGGGAGGGGAAGATGGCCCTTTTCTTACAATTTTTTATAGCTTTATGGGCTGCAAATTACGGTTCTTATCGCTTTACTGAATAGCTCTTAGAAAAAATAACCATGTGAAAAAAAAGTCTTAAAAAGTTATTTTGAGCAATTTCTTCCTAAATTCGCAGTTTATATCATCATGATATTTATGATACATGTGAAGCGGCCTTTTCAACACACAGTCATGCACATAGCCCGGGACAGATTAATGTGTCGTAGGTATAATAAATTATGACTTAGGTACCCTAGGTCTAAAATATGCTTCCTGATCAGAAAGTCTAATTTTTAAGTTGCCTAAGTAAAAAGTAAAATGCCCAAGATTTAGGATACCCAAAACCATAGAATGCCAAGTAGTTAATAAGCTTAACTGATTATCTTGATAGGACAAAAATATATAAAAATATATAAGCCAAAAGGTCAACTTGAAAATAAATCTGGAAAAATAATCATCTAAAAAAAGAAGGGCTAATTAATTAAAAATCCCCTACAACCCCGGGCCAGGGCCCTCAACCCACATCCTGAACCAATTACAAAGTAGCGATTACATCGTGTTACCGTCCATAAATCACCGGTAATCCTCCGCGTACCCTACTCTACCCGCGCCTACCCACACCTTGCTTATCACTGCAAATGAGTTGTCAATCTAAAATGCGTCTTATCGCATTGACTTTAGATTACTGTGACTTTACTTTAAGATTTGTTAGACTGTGATTTAGATACGAGTCAAATTATGTTTGTGCTAGATTATACTTTAAAAGTTTATTAGAAGAGGGATTACTGAAATTCAACCCTAAAAGGGGCAACAAGAGGTAAAACTTTGTGAAGAAATAACATTCGGTTCTTTTAGGGTTTCGTATCCAAAGGGTAAAACGAGACCCTATTACTAAGACTCCGCTGTCCGTCCGTTTGTCTGTCTGTCCGTCTATATCTCATGAACTATGCTTGTTATACACTTAAATTTTTTACAGATGATGTAATTTTATTGCCGCTAAAACAACAAATACTAAAAAACAGAAAAAATAAATATTTAAGAGGCTCCCATACAACAAACGTGATTTTTTTCCGTTTTCATAGATGGTACCTTATGGGACCTAAGGGTCCCCTTCGTGTGCAAGTTCGACTCGCACTTGGCCTATCTTTTTATTCTTACCCCTAATTCATCGTGTACTCCCAATACCGTCAGTGCTACCCCCCTCACCCCGCACGGTGCCCCGCGCCCACACGTGACCCTAAACTAGTGACAAGTCCCGGCATGCTAATTATGGGCCGGCTGTTTGTCTAGTCCTAATTGTTCTTGGATCACATGGATACTTCGAGTTTTCTTTGAAGTGCCGTTGTCTGACTCTATTTAGTTTACTTTGTCTACGCCCCCTGGTATATGTTTAGAGTTTAGACTATACTGAACTTTAGACTGTTTAAGACTATGAAATGAAATGAAATGAAATGAAAATGAAATGAAATGAAATATATTTATTTCTTGCAAACCACAACAAAACCAAACATAAAATAGAAATAAGTTGCTTAAAAATATTAACAAATGAGGTAGGTATAGAAGTTATCCTATCTTATATAAATCTTCAGTAATACCTAATATATTGTTGTGGCAGAGAAATGGCCCATAGCTCAGCTTGATGCTCCAGCATGTCTCCATGCTGTAGCGCTGGTATTCTGCTAGGGGCTGCATTTAGGTCACGGACACCTTGATACTACCCATAAACATAGTACTTATTATTAAAAATTTATATTATTAAAAATGACTAAGCTAAACACAACACACTATGTACCTACACCAAAAAAAAAAATAATCGAAATTAGAATATGAATATAAAATACTTACAATCCAAAGGAAGGTGCACTATAACACTAAACTACTTGCCATATCATACGCCTGTGATATTGAGCCGTCAATTAAAAGACCTAAAAAACTTATTGAGAAATAGAAATTCACTATGCCAGCCAAGGCTGGTGAATTTGTAAATTTAAGAGATGTTTTTTAAAGTTTATCCTGAAAGTGTTAACATTAAACAAGTTTTTAAGCGGTGGTGGAATATTATTCCAACTCTTGGTGGCGGCATAGCGAAAGCTACCTCTGAAGGCTGCGGTTCTATGTTCAGGAATTGCCAGCGAGGACGAAGAAGCTGCTCTGGTTTTATACGTATCGTTATAGTCACAAAACCATCTTAGCTTTTTAAATAGGTAATCTGGCTTACGGCTCTTCATAACACCAAAAAGAAGAACGGATAGATGTAACAGCCTTCTGCCATTCATTTTAAGAAGTTTAGAAGCATTTAAGAATGGTGTGACATGTGCTCTTGGTGGAATAAAAAAACTAAACCTGGCGCAGGCATTATGAACACGCTGAATGAGTTTTTGTGTTCGTGCAAGCAATCTGGGGCCATATACGGTATCAGCGTAATTCAATTTAGAGAGTACAAGTGATTCGCATAAGTTGATACGTATATCCTCGCTAAGACAGTCACGAATCCGATACAGTACTTTTAACCGATAAAAGCAGTTTCTTACGCAGTCTGCTATATGTTTTTCAAAGCGCAACTCCCCATCCATCATTACTCCGAGGTTGCGTGCCTCAGTCACACGAGTGATTGGCTCGCCTTGGATACAGACGTGAGGACCATTGAAAACAATACGATCCATTTGCTTTCTTGTACCCAAAACCATGTATTTTGATTTACTAGGGTTTAACACTAAACAATTTTTCTTCGACCATAGTGCGATTCGGTGTAGGTCACTATTTATCTGCGCCACAGCCTGTGATGTTTGACATGGTAGGAACGAGAAGTAGAGTTGCAAATCGTCTGCATATAAATGATATTTACAGTGACGAATGTTTTTAACTATATCAGAACAGTAGAGTATGAATAACAAGGGCCCAAGTATAGACCCTTGAGGTACACCTCTAGGCACGTGGCGCTGAGAGGATAGAGCCTTAGTACCGTCAGCTTTAGTGATCTCTACTATTTGCGAACGACCTCGAAGGTAGCTATCAAACCAGTTAATGACTGAGTTATGGAATCCATAGTAGGTCAACTTGGAAAGAAGAAGGGTAGAGTTGATACAGTCAAATGCGCGTGAATAGTCTAATAGAACCAATATCGAACCCATACCCTGGTCTTGCGCACAGAGGATATTATCAGTTACATCAAGCAGCGCTGTAGCGGTACTGCGTCCCCTGCGGAATCCAGATTGAAGGTCAGGAAGAACATCATTATGCTCTACAAAGCTATACACCTGTTCATAGACGATTCTCTCCAAAATTTTGGAGAGACAGGGAAGAATACTAATGGGCCTGAGATCCTTAAAGGTATTCACATCTGTTGTTTTAGGAATCGGTTTCACCATAGCTATTCTCCAAAGTTGAGGAAATGTGGAAGTTGATATAGATATGTTAATAATATATGTAATTGCTTCTAGAGAGTGCGGCAAAGTAAGCATAATCATGTCTAAAGTAAGGTCATCATTACCTTTAGCATTCGATTTTAGCAGTCTGAGGGCCTTTAGTACTTTGTCAGGCGTAACAGTCTCAAGTTTAAGGATGTTGCTACAGAACCGGCTGTGCTCAAAATATGTTAGCTGACTGATGTCTATATCATTTGATCCAGGTATAGTAAGAAAATGTTCACATATAGCCTCGGGGTCGTTTAAATGGTGGGGTAATTCAGTTCTTTCTTTCATAAGCACGGTTTTTTTAAGGTTTTTCCAAAGACTTACGGGGTTTTTTAAATTACTGTTAATGTATTTGCGAAAGTAAGCACGGCGATCCGATTCCAAGGCATGTGACACGGATTTTTTTAACTCCTTGTAATAGTTTTTATGTACGTCATTTTTTGTAGCACGATAACGCGCATGCGCTTTATCCCTGAGCTGCATCATGAGCAGCAGGGTATCGGTTATCCAAGGATACGACTGCGTTTTAATAGAAACCTTTTTTTCGGGGGCATGCAAATCAAAAATATTAATAATCATTTCATTAAGAAGTAAGACCATATCATCGACATTATCAAGGGTTTTTATATAATTAAAATCAATATTATGCAAATCATTGTTAAAAAGCTCGGTTAAGATATCATTAAGAGGTCTGTGAATAAAGCAGATACTAGGAGGCTTTTTCTTTTTGAAGTTTAGATCGGCTGTGATGAAAGCATGCGCGCCAAGATCAGGAATATAACTGACTCGGACTTGTTTTACTGGGGCATCGGTGCAAAAAAGGTCAATAAGCGTCGCACTATGGTCGGTAAAATGAGTAGCTTCGGAAACAAACTGCGATAGGTTAGTAGTAGTCAGAAACATATTCAGCTTCCTATAATCAGTATGAGTGTTGACCAACATATCGATATTAAGATCTCCAAGAAGGACCAAATAATCATAGGAAGCAAAGGAAGATATCGACTCGGTTAACGCATCCAGAAAGACATCCGTATTTTGCCAAGGGGGTCTATACGTAGAACCAATAATAAGTTTAAACCCATTTACTGTGAGTGCTATCCACATTTGTTCAATAGAGGGATCAATCGGATATGAACGCGCAACAACTCTAAGCCCATTGCGAATATAGAATCCGACCCCACCACCTCTGGAGCGAGCAGAAGCGGACCGCTGCACACGACGAGGTGTGTGGCGGAGCCGGTATCCGGGAACTCTAGGCGCCAATTCTTCCTCTCCTCTCCGAAGCCATGTTTCGTTTATAGCTACAATATCAGGCGCATGACGTAGCACCGCAGAAATAAATTCTTCATGTTTAGTGTTCAGTGAACCAGCATTAAATAAACTGAGCTTTACGAAATTACTTTTAGTAGTCATATAAAAAAGTACTTACTTAACTAAAAATATGAAACTTATAGTAAGAAGTATTTCTATGTATAGTAATTAATTATATTTATACAAGTGTGTACCCAAATGGAGTGTTGCAACGGCAAGTGCAAATAAACAAAGAATAAAAACAAAAAAACACTAATTTGTATTAATAGGCATGGTAGAGCTTACGTACCTGCCTACTTATCCCTTAAAAATAAAAAGCCATACCAGATAAAGTGCGGAAAGTACTAAGCTAAAAAATACATAAAAGTGTCAATCTATTAGTCTGTACCAAAGATGCCATTAAGATTAGCTATGCTAGTGACACGGTACGCACCTTTGCCTTGTGCCTGGCGAACATGAGTGAGACCAGATTTGGTCCAAACAAATTTCCAATTGTGCACACGGCACTGCTGTCGCGCATGGTAAAATATCTGTTTATTATGTTTAGACAGTCTCTCGTTGACATAAAACCGACGCGAATCGCCACCAGCAAATCCTAGATCGGACGCAGTTAAACCGCGTCGCGCCCGCGCTGCTCGTACAAAGTCCTCTCGAAGCCCACGTCGTGCGAACCGGATTACAAGAGGACGTGGGCGAGGCCTCGCGTCCCGGGCCTGACTATCGCCTGGCATGATAGTGCTGCTCTCCCTCAAAGGACCAACGCGCTCGGCGAATATCAGGTCGCGATCATCTATTTTAATTCCAATCTTAGCACCAATAAGCGACGCCAGATGACAAGAGTTTTCACCAGCCTCCTCTGCCAGTCCAGAGATCTCAACATCATTTGCAAGAGACAGTTGATCGCGCTCATTAAGCTCATGGCGGAGCTGCAGAATCTCAGCGTTAATAGATTGTTCAGAGCTCTTAACATTATTTTCTAGCGCATCTATACGGGTGTCCGAAGTGTTCAACTTTGAACTATTTAACGTCAGCGTATTTTTCAGCTCAGCAACCTCACTTTTACAGCTCTCAATGTCGAGGCGCAAGCCATGGAACTCCGCTCGGATTTCTCTAAACTGAGCGAGTAGTTGGCTGTTCTCCTCTCGGAATTCTTTGAGCTGTGCGAGGAGAAGGCTGTTCTCCTCTCTAATCTCTTTGAAATCCGCCCGGAGCAAACTGCTCTCCTCTCCCGCAGCGGGCGATGTTGCTGCATGAGGGCGGGAGCTCTGAATATTAGAGTTAGGAAGTGCTTCATTGTCCATACCTTCACCATGCAATGACTTTACAGGTGTATCAGCATCGATGACCTTTTTTGGCTTGCAATTCGGACAACACCACGAAGCAGAGACCGAAGAGTTAGCAGTCAAGCCAACACACGATCGATGATATACGTGTTGACATTTTCCACACCTAGCGACCTCTGCCGTGGCAGCGATGAATCTTCCGCATCCATTGCATTTGGCCATTACGGCAATCGATTAAGAAAGAACCGCAAGCTTGGTTAAGTACTCACTAATGTAGTACAGAGCGCGTGGGATAGATGGCGCTTAGCTCCAATTATTTTTTCAAAATTTAAGAATCCAAAAAGTGGGTACTCAAATTACCAATAGCCGAAGCAGATTCACATTTGGGCACAAAATTAAAAGTTACAATACACTCACATTCATTGTCTTCCAAGATACGATAACACTGAAGGATGAAGTTCACTACGTAAAATTACCATTAAGGTGCTCAAAGTAGTGCTCTGACTGTGACAACTATTTTTAAGGATACAAAATATAAGGAACCCACAAACATGCAAGGCGTCCGTGACGTAAACTTGACTATTGACAGTTGCTCTTTTTCTCACTGTTCTCATGGTTTGGCTCACTTAAGTATGTAAATCCTTTAGAGGGTAATGTGTCCGCTTCTATGTATGTAAGACGTTTCAAAATGATCCCTGTGATTTTATTGAATAAAATAATTTTTGACATTTGACTTTTAACGACGCTGAAAGCATTTATTCTGAAACATTATTTCACTCAGTGGAGAGCTAAAAGACCAACATAACCTCAAAATTGCATACAAATATCACATCTCCACTTCAGTGCACGCTACCCTTTATCAATAGAATCTCTAATTGGCTGTATAATTCTCGTACGGTCGTGTACCACGGCGTCGTGAATGACGATCTATTGTTGTGTTATGCTAATGTGTTCCTATTGGCGGTACACTGAACGTGATCACAAATTCACGAAAGAGCCTCACTGGAGACCTGGGGAGCTTCCAATTTGTCCTCCTCTTGGTAACGGAGGGACAAATGGAACGGTTTAGTCCCATCTATTACCCCAAGGGGACAGAGCAGGGGGACAAATAGGAATAAACTTCTGTAATTGCGTAACGCGTAGCATCTTTCATGCTTAGCTCCAACTGTCAAATTACGATTATCCCGTCGAAGTTTCTGTTTCGGTATACTAGTGTCAAAGGACATTATACCTTTAACATATTGACTTTAGAAAGAGCAATAAATCTTTTAGAATTCCTATCTGTGAGCTCCTCACTCGCGATCGATCGATCGGCAGCTTTATCTCGCTGACGCTGCTTCACTCGTACAAATGGCGGCAATGAATCTCCTGCCGCAGAGATATCGGAACTAACTCATTTGAAAGTTACAATAGTTGTGACAAACGGTCGCGTTTGTCATGTAACCCCACCTAAAGTAATTTTCTGGGGCCTAACACAATCTCTTTGAACAATATCAAAGATTTTTTACCTTCTTCTTCTTCTACCTACCCTTTTCCGGCAAAACACATTGTGGTGTTCTTCCATTTTATTCCATGAAAATTGGCAAGGAGATAGATTGTAACCTAGACGAAGCGTCGTCAATATGGACAAAGCCACGGGCTAGTAATATATACAACTTTGACATAGGTTGATTTTCAAGGTGCTCGTTAGTTGGGCGTGTTTTGGACACAAACGGTCAGAGTCACGACAAAATGTCACAAGTGTACTAAGTTTACATAAAACCGAGTATTTATCGCGTTTAATTTACCTATTTTTCCCGATGTTTCGACAGGTTTACACACTGTCGTGGTCACGTAACTCTAAAAATATAGGTAAGATAGCGAAAAAAAGGTAAATAAAACGCGATTTTTACCCGTTACTAATAATAATGTGTTCAGATCGCATAAGTTTAAAAATATATCGTTGATTTTAAGGTAGGTACTTACTTGTTTTTAAGTGTTTCGGACACAGAAACGGTCACAATCACGACAAAATATCACAAGTGTGGACGGCAACTAAGTTTAAAAAAAAACTTTTGCGCAGACAAAGTCGCGGGGAGTTCCTCTAGTAAAGTGGATAGTGTTGAAGTGCGAGTGTCGATCCACTCTCGCGTCTCGCGCGGAGAGCCACTCTCGCGGGCGCCAATCAGCGCCGTGATTGGAGCGGATTGGCGCGGGATTGGATTGTGCGCTAACCTCGTTACCGAGATAAAGGCGCCGAGGGAGATTGAGACTTTCGATACGATACTTCCAGATCAAAATTGCTTGGCAGTGATTTTATGAAAAGATAATCTCTTTAATAATACTGTTGAGGTCGAAAAGGTGACGCTTCGGTTTGATTTGACCAACTTCTTAATATATGAACAGAACATAATTTAAACATTCATATAATAACTATTTGTCTGTCTTTTCGTACCTGGCTGAAAATATATTCCATACTAACATTAAATTCAAAACTCTGTTACCTATTCACGACAAAACGGCTAAATGGTTAAATGGAGTTCACACACATTTCTCTGGGGAAGGACATAGGCTAATTAAGTTCTAAAAAAATGATTAGGTATTAAATCGCGAGCATCAGCTAGTATTAACAATTTCAAAGTGACATTGTCCACAATCGTCAACCTCAAGATCCTAAGCCCCCCCCCCCTCTTGCCCCCCTCCTAACAGGGATCTCGTCTTCGAAACTTTCCACTTCGAAATTTTTAAGGGTCTTATCGCTTCAGCGGTTTGTGAACAACTTTGTCTTGTTGTTCTGAACTCCAAATAAAAATAAGGGTCTACGTAGGTACTTGTTGTACACTGTTTTAGTTATCTTGTGCTTAAGCTGGGCTAACATAGCAGCCACGATATAATGTTGGCGCATTTGTCGGGAATTTGCCGGAAAAGAGCCAGCCAAAAGTCGATAAAATTTTATCGTGGTGCTCGTGTTAGCCCGGCAGACCCCACGTGACTAAAAGTTCCATGAGGCTGTATGACAGGGGGGGTAGGGGCTCCCCCAGGGGCTCGTTCAGCCCCTCGATGACGAAGCCTATACGCATTCTGTTTCAGTCGTGCTGGACGTCACATTGGACTATTGTAAATATCACAAAATCCAAATAAATTCAAAAAATCCAAAATCCAAAAATCTAAAAGAGATTAATTCAAGATCTAGCCCCTAGGGGAACGCTGATGAGGTGAATACAAGTGTAAAGTCATCTAGAATCTAGAATAGTTGGTGGTGTCACCAATTCACGATCTAAGAATTGTAAGGCATACTTACAATTCTTAGGTCGTGAATTGGGCACTAGGTTTTTTGAAAAAAAGTATGTACGCAATGCCAGTACTACATATTAAACGGTGAAGGAAAACATCGTGAGGAACCACACCAAAAAATTTGAAGGCTTTCCTACTGAAAATTTTCCTATTACCAGCGATGAGGTAAATGAAAAAAACGTGTTATGCCGACCGCACATAGCGTGGGAAAAGAGCAGGCAGACGAAGAAGGGCTTGCAACCTGTCATATGTGGACTATGATCCCCAAGTTTAATAAACATATAGATCTCTGTATTCCATACGTGACGGGCTGCAAGCTCACTACCGCTTATGGGTATTATTTTTGGGAGGCGTCTCTAAGTTACAAACACAGGAAATTACAGTTAGCAAAGTGACGGCGACAAACTCCGTCATAAACTAGTTGTTTTACGGCGCCGGGGCGGGCGGAGCCGGGTCGTAAACCTATACGTTACTTCGCCTTTTAATATCTCAAAGTTTTACAATGTAAAACCTTTTACTCTGTTATTCTACTTCAGGATATTCAGAGGCACGTCCAAACATGATATTTGGCACATGCTTATATTTTGCACAGTGGTTAGTATTCCGTACGTGACAGGTTGCAAGCCCATCACCGCTAAAGAGGGGAGTAAGAGGATCTCCCTCTTTAGGTATCCTCAAAGATCTAAGTAACTATAGATCTGAGGAGATATCTACCGAGCCTGGAGATTACAGTCGTGGTCATGTTTTTTCTCCTGCAAATCGGGGGTAGGCAAAGGCAAGCCCAAACATTTTGCACAGCAGTTACTACAGGTTGCAAGCCCTCAAGCTCTTAAACGGTGAGGGAAAACATCGTCATGAAACCAGCATACCCTAGAACTGAAAATTCGAAGGTGTGTGTCATAGATTAGTATTCTTATAAGCGGCGATGGGCTTGCAACCTGTCACGTACGGAATACTAACTACTGTGCAAAATGTGGGCATGTATCAAACATCACGTTCGGACGTGCCTCTGACTCTCTTTAGATATTCTCAAAAATCGAAATCACTATAGAGGTCTGAGGAGATATCTACCGAGCCTGGGGATTAGTCGCGATCATGTAAACAGGTATTATAACACTGTAACTTTAAACGTTGGGGGTGGAAAAATAGTTGAGCCCCTTCCGGTTTATCGGAGGTCCGACATCCGGTCAGCGCGCCATTTGTTCAGCCGCTAAGCCTCCGCCGACACGGACGTGTGTTTAGAACCTTACACTTTTCAGCAGTTTACAATATATCGGCTTTAAACCTCCGTAGCTTGAGTATACTTTCACTTTTATTCAGTGCCTGGGTTGTCTAGATACTAAATAAGGTTTTTGGTCTATTACTATCTATTTTGATTTAACTTAACCTTATTATTCCTGATCTAGACAAATACATATATGCATAGACTTAAAAAAATGTACCTAGTCAAGTGATAATAGAAGGCATTTTTCCCAACTGTGAAGCGAAGAAAGAGGGTAATGTGTTTGGGTTGTATGGACGTATAGTATCGTGTTTCGGGAGCAATTGGAGGTATGAGGAGGGGGGGAAGGAACTGTACATGCGCAAACTCGCACCTGTGGCTAACTTCACGAATGCCTAGATCCGTTGGATGAACTATATACGAGTTTGTTTAGCTGTCAAAAAAATGAAGTCTTTTTGAGAGAGATTTTTGAAAAATGAAGAGTCATTATTATATATTCGCACATTATTATTCGCCTAGATCACTAGTCTATACTAAATATCAAAGAATTTCATATGGCGGCTGTAAAAATGGATTATTCCCATTTGTCCCCCTGCTCTGTCCCCTTGGGGGGACAGATGGACGAAAACGTTCCATTCGTCCCTTTCTTGGTAACGGGGGGACAGATAGAACTTTTATTAATTGAAAAGGTTCTACCTGTTCCCTCTCCATTCACAGGGGGATGTAAAATTGTACAGACTGATTTCAATTACATTCAGTCGGGGTTTTTAAAATATTTGCAATATATTGTATACTAGTTTCTTAATACATACATAGAGTACATATTACCACCCAGACACAGAACAAATTGTTCATAATACGTAGTAACTGCGGGATATAGGAGTAATAATTACAAAATAAGATAGTATTTGTACAGTAGATGATTCCCCCGGCGCCCTCGCCCCGCTAGGCCGCAGGCGGCGCCGACACAAGCCGTAAAAATGGCGAAATATCGCACAAATACTACAGCCTTTTTCCAATTTTCGCCTCAAAATAAGCAGAACTAGTGGGAATTACATGTTGGGATGAGCCGCCATTCCGAGCTGTACTTCATTAAGCCTATTCGCACACCTACAGCTTCTTAATACTAAAAGCACCAATTTTACTCAAATCCTACTTCCTACTATTATACGAGTATGTATGGATGTATGTTTGTTACTCTTTCACGCTGAAACGGCTGAACGGATCTGCATAAAATTTGCCACAGAGATAGATTATAGTCTGGATTAGCACAAAGGCTAGTATTTATTCCGAAAAAAAATATGGTTCCCGTGTGGTATAATTGTTATTGTTTTTCAAGGGACCACACGGGCGAAGCCGTGGACGGAAGCTAATACGTTATAAATGCGAAAGAAGTTTGTGTGTGTGTTTCAAATTTTGTAAAAAAAACTCGTAACGGATAACAGGAAAAACTTCAAGGGGCTAACGTTTAAAAAAACCGCGGGTGAAACAGAGGGGCGTCGTTAGAATAAAATAAATAATTGTTTTTTTTCGTAGAATAGTTATAATACTCGTAAAGGTTTGTATAGTTGATCTTTTTGCGCGACTTAATAAATTGTAAGGTATTAACTGTATAAAAAAACGAATTATATAAACTTAAACCAACTTTATATTTTTAAAACATGTGTACTTGTTAAACGAATAACAAACAATTCATTACAAACAAACATACAATTACATCCAAGAGAAAATAAATACAGTTTAAGGAATAAATTTAAATTAAAGGAATCAAAGAGTAAAACTAATTATGGTAAGAGAATGATAATATCAGAGGGAGTCCGTCTTTATAACAATTTACCTAATAATGTGAAAGAATGTGAAAATATGAAAATATTTAAAAATAGTGTACTGAAATACGTAAGGAGCATAGATAAATAGCGAACTGTATCATAATTCCTTTTCTCTCATCACTTGTACCATACACCATAATAATACTTCGTCAAAGTCATACTGCTAAGTTTTTCTATCTACCCTATTTTGATTTTGTTTTGTTGGATTGTTGTTACATCTGCTTATTTATCAACACTTTATAATAAGAACTTCGTTTAAGTACCTAAAAGTAGGTCCTAGAGGTAATAATAATAATATAAGTTAAATTTTTATAATTACATATTCTCATTGTAAGTGAACTATTATAGTTTTTTATGAGAAATAAAGCTTCGTTAACCATATATTATTGAACCGTCTAAAGTCAGCATTACAACAAAATTTTTGACCAATAATATCCTTTTTTGTGTCTAATAAGTGATTTTTCGACGTTAGTTATGTGTACTTAAGTACTTTCCACCGCAAGCAACTTTGTTGCAAAACCCCCTTTTTAGGGTAAAATTCAGAATTTCAAAACTCCACCTTCCTCGCGTGAGATTCAGTGCTGTAAATATTCGTTCTGGGGGAAACAAGTACGTTTTTAAAAGCTCATAACTCATGCGGAGGGCCTTCAAACATTTGCTCGGTCTATACGCGACACCGGAGTGACATCGAGACGACTATGATAAGTTAAATGGATTTTTTTTTGTAGTCTTGCAGTAGGTACCGGTACTTGTATAATAAAATTTTGGATTATTAGCTTTGCATTGTAAATATTATGAGAAGAGATAAATGTCATGTGACATAGAGGGTGTTAGGTATTAATGTGAATGGATACAGGGGTAGAGGTAGGCCAAAGAAAAGATGGATGGACTGTGTGAAAGATGATATGAGTAAAAAAGGAGTGAGTTCGAAGATGACGGATGCTAGAGGGAGATGGAAGAAGACCACATGTTGTGCCGACCCCACATAACGTGGAAAAGAGCAGGAAGATGATGAACTTTGCATTCCTAATTATTTTGTAATATCTGTGAAACTTATCTATCACCCAACACTACGTTTGCAGCACCTACAGTTTGTCGTTTACTTGGACGCCGGTGATAGTCGTGTACATGTGTAAAGGCATCTTCACCAATTTTCCGAGCTGCAGTAAAAGTGTGCAGTCAGCCCGGCCCCTGCGCTGCAAACCAACCGACGAAATAGTATGCATTTACTAAATGCAGCCAGAAAACTCACATAAATACCTACTTAATACGTACATTATTATCTTATCTTATCTTATCTATCTTATTAATACCTGAGAATGCCCGTGGAGACCTTTCACCACACTGGTTCAAAAAAGCTAGCGAGACGTTGAAGGGAAGGAAGTGTCAAGTTCAAAGACATGTGTGAAGTGAAGAAAAAAACGGTATTTTTGAGACGCAAAGTGATATTTTAAATATGGATAGGGGTCTTACCACGAGCTCTTAACCATCATGTTCCAGAAACGTAAAATTTCAAGCTCGAAGTAACACTACTTTAATACAGATTCTATAAGTCATGGTACGAAATATCAAAGTTATATTACTTAACTATCATGGTTAATGAGATACAGCCTGGTGACAAACGGACAGACAGACGGACAGTGAACTCTTAGTAATAGGGTCCCGTTATACTCTTTGGGTACGGAACCCCAAAAACTAATGACACTACAGTAGTAAACCACTAAAGTATAGTTAGTACATAATACTCGGAAGTTTAGTTTTGATTGTGTAAAACGGAGTTTTCGCAAAGTTTAAACCATTTTGGATCTGAATATGACGTAGTCACGCAAAGTTTGGACTAACTAGGAACCTAAGGCTTCATCCACACACAGGTTAAAGCCACGCGTTAGGCCACATAGAACTCGCGTCGCTTAGCTTAGTCCCTTTTTATCACGTATCAAAATGTTCGATGGTCCTAAAAAACTGAAATTCGGAGGTCAGGTGCCTTTTAAAGTCTAGATTGTACCACATGAAAGAAATTCCCGAAATTCAACCTTTAAAAGGAGCAGCGGGAGGTTGAAGTTTGTGTAAAAACCATTACGCGAACGTCGCGGAGTTCCATTAGTAGAATATACTTCCAAGTCCACACAACAGGAAATCGTTTTACGTTCCTTTATACGCATAACATTCGCACGTGAACGACATCGTAAAACGCGTAGAACGGAACGTCACCGCTCGCGATAAAATAGCGATTCGCGCAGCCAATGAACTTTATGGTGGTTTTACACTATTTATGTGAAAATATTATTTTATTTGTCTATATAAACAGGACCGTATCTCTACTCTTCAAGGGAGATGTCTACCAAGGCGTAGACATCTCCCTTTTTTAAAGCTTTAGTTAAGATTAGCTGATGCCCGCGGTTTCACCCGCTTGGATGTCGGTTATTGCGACTTAAAAACTTGAAAATTTATATACTAAAACCTTCCTTGAAAACCACTCTATCAATTCGTGAAAACAGCATGAAAATCGGTGCAATAGTTTTTGAGTTTATCGCTAACATGGAGGACGTTGTTTTATACAATTTAGTGATAATAAACCTTGATTCACTAAAAAACGTGAATATACCCGCAATTATGAATTTACAACATCTTTCTTTTTCAAATTGGTGAACACTTTACTCGTAATCTGTAAGAAATTTCACTTAGCTATCTCATAGAGGTAAGACACCATATAGCTATAATTCCTCCCTCTCCCTTAAGTGGAGAGGCTAAAATAAGTTTGAATAATGCTTACATAAGCCTTTTAAGAATTAAAGCAACTTCTGTAACAAACAAATAAGTATTTTTCGCACAAAACCCCAACATGTGCTTATCCGACACATCGTGCGGATTAAACTGGCCGGGACCGGTTCCCGCCAGAAATAACTGGATTTTTAAGCAAAATTGTACACGAGGAAAAACCATTTTTGTGCGCGCGAAATTTTATGCAAAAATATGCTTTATTCTGTACTCATGACGACTTTACTTCCATTATTAGGAATTAGGAATCCTTAGTGCGATGTTTGAACAAATCTATGATGTAATAAAATCGTTGAGTAGCTGTGTACTTTTTCATATTTACAAATAAAAATAAGTGTTACCTAAAGAAGATACGCTTCTAAGCCTAATACAACCGGTTTTTGGATTAAAACTTAGGCTTTTATCGTTAAAATCATAGTTAGTTTTGTTTCCTCGATATCGGTTGACAAATACGAAAATTTACTGTACGCTCATAAGAATAGGGATAGACTTCAGAAAAACTGCGATGTACATGGAATCAATACTAGGAACAAACATAAATTATTAATCCCTAAGTTTCGGTTACAAAAAGTGAACGGGTCATTTATGGGGAACGTGATACGTTTCTATAATAAACTTCCTATAAATGCAACTAAACTTCCTGTTAGAAAATTCAAAGCCTTCATTAAAAATAATCTCTTAAAGAAAGCATATTATAATATAAATGAATATATTGATGATAGGAACTCATGGCCCGATGTCGCTCCGCCCTCCGACAGCTAACCAATTTGCAATGTAAACGCTGTCCTTTTGTTTTATGTATTTATGTTCTGTTTTGTATTTTGTTTTATGTTATTATTATGAGATAATCTTGATTACATTTTTTTTGTAAGAAGGATCATACAAAAAAGCGCTAGGACCGAGACGAGTTCCTTGCCTGTTCTTCTCGTACTTGGGTTAGGTTGGAATTGGCACATAGATTCACCTAGCATGTAAGACGTTTCAAAGTGATCCTTGTGATTGTATTTTGAGAATTTGATATACGAGTATTATTTTTATAAAACATCTTATCCATACGGACAACCACGCTCACAGAATATTAAAAAACAATCCAACGCGAACGTAGTCGCGGGTATCAACTAGTTAATATTAATTAATTGTAAATGTGTAGTTGATGTTAGAGATTTGAAAACCACATAAGTACATCAGCTCACATGAAATAGCACAGTTTAGCAATCAAATACATGAATGGGCACGGAGTAGCGGCGGCCCGCAACCCGTCATCATTGAATAATTGAATTTGCAGTATTCCATTATCTGATGCCTACCTACTAAAACAATCATACTATGTTCATTTCTATGTATGTAATTCATTTTCAAAATAGTGATTTGCAGTCGAATATTCAAAATCTGGATTTCAATAATCTAAACAGTGTATAGAAACTACTGGCTACGTAAATATTACAATTTTCTACTGCAATATATGCACATTACACACAAATTTTCATACAAAGTTTAACCTCCTACCCCCATTACCTCTTTAGAGATTTTCCATAAATATAAGCATAAGTATAACATTTAACAAAATTATTCAGCCGTTTCCGTTATCCAGACGGACAAACATACACTCAAACTATCGCATTTTTTATATTAGTCCAATAATTAATCATCCAATTTCAACATCAATTAATTTAACACCCTCCGCTTTAGTGGACCCCGGCCCTAAAGTAGCTTAATTAAATGTCAATAAGGGGGTAGGTAATTAAATGATCGATGCGATGTCCCGATTCGAACTCTTCTTCTTCTTCTTCAATTATGGCATCTGTCTCTTAGAGAACAATTTTGCCAGTGTCAAGTGTATTTATACATATATAAGTGTTGAAAACGTCACAGAGTCATAGTCAAGTTGTCAAGTCATTTTTAAACAAAAGATGGCTGTTTTGTTCAAAATTCATTGACAAGGATAGCATTGTAGAAGTATCGTAGCCAGGATCGTAGCAATACCGTAGCTACGATTGTAGCCAGGAACGTAGCATCGTGCCAGAACTGAGTACCGTAGCCAGGATCGTAGCAATACCGTAGCTACGATTGTAGCCAGGAACATAGCATCGTGCCAGAACTGAGTACCGTAGCCAGGATCGTAGCAATACCGTAGCTACGATTGTAGCCAGGAACATAGCATCGTGCCAGAACTGAGTACCGTAGCCAGGATCGTAGCAATACCGTAGCTACGATTGTAGCCAGGAACATAGCATCGTGCCAGAACTGAGTACCGTAGCCAGGATCGTAGCAATACCGTAGCTACGATTGTAGCCAGGAACATAGCATCGTGCCAGAACTGAGTACCGTAGCCAGGATCGTAGCAATACCGTAGCTACGATTGTAGCCAGGAACATAGCATCGTGCCAGAACTGAGTACCGTAGCCAGGATCGTAGCAATACCGTAGCTAGGACTGTAGCAGTACCGTAGAGTACCGTAGCTAGTATCATAGCATATTATAATAGACCAGCTTCCGTTCGCGGCTTTGCTCGCAAGGTACCTACATAAAATATAGCCTATGTTACTCAACGATAACGTAGCATTCTAACGGTGAAAGAATTTTTGAAATCGGACCAGTAGTTTTTGAGTTTATTCGTTACAAACAAAAATACAAAACTTTCCTCTTTATAATATTAGTATAGATAATCAGATGATTGAGACTACATGATTTAAAGATACGCTAAATACTTATAGCTCTGTGCGCTGAAAGATGATCTATTATTTTTCATTCCATTGCTTTCCAACCAGTGTGGTGAAAAGATTAAAGTTAAGGTTAAAGACACCACTCAATACTAATAAATAAAGAGGTAGGCACATACCTATAGTAACACTATATCATATACCACGGAGCAGTATCGAAATTTGACTGGAATACTTGAGTTTGAGATTGTATGTAGTCTAACCCGAAGCTAAGTTGCAGATGTCATTTGCATAGAACGTCGTGCTGAGCCGTGCTCTGTGTCTGACGTGAAGCGGTAATAGCTTTTCAAATCCAACAAAGCCTTGCTTAATCGTGAGATTATATTTTGCCGGTTTTGCATCGTGCTACTAGATATTTGGTACTAATGTCGTAAATAGTTTAAAATGCCCCTTAGAAATTATATTCGTGAACTTCACTTGTTCTTGCACTTTTTCGGTTTCTCATGATGTTTTCCTTCACTGCTTGAGAATGGTATAATGCATAATTGGTGCCCGACCGGATTCGAATCCAGGACTTTTGACGGCAGGGACACTACCACTAGACTACTATTATTGCTCTATATAATAAGTATGTTCGTACAACTCAGGAGTTAATTTATTTACCATGCATTATAAATGCGAAAGTAACTTTCTCTGTTTGTTACGCTTTCACGCTTAAACCGCTAAACCGATTTTAATTAAATTTGATACAAAGATAGACAACAGCTTGAAAAAGGACATAGGTTGCCTTTTATCTCGAAAAAATGCTTGAAGGGGTAAAAATAAGGGATGAAAGTTAAGTGAAAAATAAGAGTCCTAAAAACTTCAAAATACTGCTTTAAAGAACTATTCCATGCGTACGAAATCGCGGGCAAAAGCTAGTATATTTATACTTTATTGTACACAGATTACAAAAATGTTGACAAAAGGAGCCTATTAGCCTAAACTTAATGCCTAGGGGATATTTTCTACCAGCCAACCCAGTCTAGTTGATAATACTATTAAGCCATTCGAAGACTGTTCATCGTAGCCTAACAACTGTAAGGTTTTCAGTTTATAAACGAAGTCACGCAAGTTTAACTAGTGAACTATTTATATTAAAACTTTCGTAGAGCGATACTTCATAGTCGGGTATAAAGTTCCCGGCCTGTAGTCGCGACTCGCGCTAGCTCTATGGGATAAACTTTCACCATACACTAGGCAAAAGTTAGGTGCGGACGTGCCTCTGACCTCCCATTCGTCATCAAGAGTCTGAGCGAATACATTCGGAATTATTATTAGTGAAAATTAAATGGAAGTTAAGTTAGAATGAATACTTGGGGCCTTATATACTAATGGGGCCTAACATAAGTAATTCTTCTGGCAATATCAAAGTAATATAACTTTGATATTTCGTACCATGACCCATAAAAATTGTGTTAAAGTAGTGTTACTTCAATCTTGAAATGTGACATTTCTAAAACATGATAACATTTGAAAGAGCTGTGGTGGTCCGCAGAGAAAAGTGCCATCATTTGTAAAACATCTCATAATACGTCAGTTCCTGTAAGTTTTTTTTGGCCAATAAAGTTATTTTTCGTTTTTACGAGGGTGGGTTATGGCAAAAGTTCGTAATATCTAAATTAAACAACAAAATTATAAAAAAAGTTTACCAAACGTATTTCGTAGAATGTCATTTTTACAGCTCTTTCTGTTTCTGACGGTTTTCAGAAAAAAACGGATGTTATCTTCAGCAAAGTTCCCTTTACAGTACTTTGTGAAGCCTTAAAAACAAAAGCCCTTAAGCCTCCTTTATTTGCGCGGACCTGAGGGTTGCACTCCTCCAGATAAGAACAAGGATATTATTGACCCAATTTGTCATTCGGGTCACTTTAGATAAATAAAAGCAGATGTATTTAGTACCTGGGTAGCAGGTCAAATTAGAAGGACAAAAAAATTAAGTATATAATATACTTAACCTAACCTAACCTATTTATTCCCACTGTTGAGCAAAGGTCTTTTCCCCACATCTTTTCAATCGTTTCCTGGTTGTGTCTCACCATTCCTTCCTAAGCGTTTCAATTGATCCGTCATCATCATCATCATCATCTTCCTGCCTTTATCCCACAGGTGAGGTTGGTACAACAGGTTCTCTTCCTCCACTCTCCCCTATCATCCGTCATCTCAGCAGTCACTCCCTTCTTACACATATCGTCTTTCACACAGTCCATTTATCTTTTCTTAGGTCTACCTCTACTCTTGTATCCATCCACATTTAAATTGATCCGTATTATAATATACTAGCTGACCCGGCAGACTTCGTACTTATTTAGAAAACGTTTGTATGGGAAATAGAAAAGGGCTATTTGTAGGGTTTTCCCGGTAGTTATTCGAATTTTTCTTACCTTTTAAACCTTCCCTAGACCTCCACGAACATTTAAAAACCAAGATAAGATAAATCCGTTTAGCCGTTCTTGAGTTTTAGCGAGACTAACGAACAGCAATTCATTTTTATATACAGGGTGTCCCAAAAAGTAGTGTCAAGCGAAAGTCCAGAGATAGAACACCCCTTGGGGTACCCGAATCACCCCCATGTATGTTCCGCGATTTTCTATAGTTTTCGAATTATTAATTTTTTTCCGAATTTTTGAAAATTTACGACTTGAACAACTTAAAACATTCTTACAAAAAAAGTAGAAAACTTTCTTGAGATATTTTTTTTTGCTACTGAGATGTTATGAGTTGTTCTTTTATGCATAAAATAATCAGCTTTCCTGCAGTCATTTTGGTTAGTTATCAAACAAATTTAGCTTAGGAATGGTAAAATGGCCAAAATCTATTTTTTAATCAGGTTGCTAATTTTAAGAATTTTCCACCTCACCGTCTTTGAAGGTCGATTTTAGCAAAAGTAGCCAATTAAGTACTACTTTTTTTTAATGATTATGAAAGCTGAGAGTCTGAAGAATTCTTTAGACTTATTTAGGAACCATGAAATCACTTGTTAAGATTTTAATTTAAAGTTGAAAATTTTAGTCATAATTCACCGAATGTAATTATTTGACTTTACACCAACATTTTCATAGTTTTCATCAAAGTCACGTAGCTGATTATTTTATGCATAAAAGAACAACTCATAACAATTCAGTAGCAAAAAAAATCTCAAGAAAGTTTTCTACTTTTTTTTGTAAGAATGTTTTAAGTTGTTCAAGTCGTAAATTTTCAAAAATTCGGAAAAAATTCATAACTCGAAAACTATAGAAAATCGCGGAACATACATGGGGGTGATTCGGGTACCCCAAGGGGTGTTCTATCTCTGGACTTTCGCTTGACACTACTTTTTGGGACACCCTGTATATCAAGTTTGAAAAGTGTTTCTTAGACATGATGGTTTGTAACAGCTTGTGGTAAAGCCTGTGGGACAGACGACTCAAGATGGCAAGAAAATTTCGTGACACACGGCAAAATACTGTTTTTACTCTGAACCATTAACACTTTTCCCTAACTTTAATTTGTTTCTTGCACTTAACACAGAACAAGCTGTTTTATGATATAACTTGTTATATCGCGAAGATCGTTTCCTTCCCCCCTTCTCGACCCCCCTTCCTGTCGCCGGTTACTAACCCAAATCGCTTTCTTGATTTATTTAACACCGGGCACCGGATTATCTAGACATGATAAACAACAAAAGTTCTCACTCACAAAATATGCGCAAAGTACGAACAAAGGTTTCCGACACTCCGCTTTCGCGAAATAAAATGTATTTTTGATAATGGCAACATTCAAAAGATATAAACCCAGGTGGGACAATCAATCTCTGATTTCCTTGATGGCTCACTCTTTTGTTAGATGAATGGGATTGTGTGAGAGAGACAGATGCGCGCAATCATCGGAAAATAATAGCATTTTTTTCGATAAACTCGGTAGGTTTCTTATTATTATTGTGTATTTATATATCCTTGCGTTTTGTTCGGCCCCATTGTTTCCGATACCTCGTACTCAGCCACTCTCTTTATTATCCTTCATATCTTTTGCGACATGTTTTTGTAAAGCTAATTATGGTTTCCTTGACTCCAGGTAAAAGAAAATAATGATACTAACGATATTATATTAAAGTAAATCAATACAAAGCCAGTGGGTTACAATTTATGCCAGTCCTGGAACAAATATTTACAGAATATTGAGAATAAATTGAATATCAACATAATATTATTTAGATTTTCATAAAAATATTGTGATTTGTGACACCGATAAAATAGTGGAGTTTAAAATAATTATATTATGTGCTGACATTACTCAAAGCATGACTACAGAGCCTTTCAGAATGTATTACATTCATTAATTTCAGAGCTTCATTCTATATTTTTGCCAAGACACGTGCCTGAAAACATCTCGTTTACGTGTTTTCTCTGTACCAATAATAAGTTGACCTTTTTAATATTGTCTTTTTAACCCAACTGCGAGAGTACGTGCTCGACAGATTTTGACAAATGAATATGATATCGTTAAACTCGTCTGGATCACAAGAGTGACCTAATAGGCATTATAACTTAATGTCAAAAAATACAATATGGCGGCTGTGAAAAGCTATTTTAATTACTTTCAGTCACGTTTTTTCATTTTTAAAATTCAGGACTTGCGCTTATCCAACTTTTAGTTTAGAGGTATTGATGTGCGCTATACCAGTGCTCTTAAACGGTGAAGGAAAACATCGTGAGGAAACCGGCATAGCATACCCTAGAACCAAAAATTCAAAGGTGTGCGTCATAGATTAGTATTCTTATAAGCGGCGATGAGCTTGCAACTTTTCACGTACGGTATACTAATCAATGTGCAAAATGTGGTCATGTGCCAAATACCATGTTTGGACGTGCCTCTGACTACCTTTAGACATCCTCAAAGATCTAAGTAACTAGAGATCTGAGGAAATCTACCGAGCCTGGGGATTACAATCGTGATCATTTTTTTTTTGTTTAAAGGTCCTAAGTCTCTGTCGCCATCATTGTAACTAAACCTGACTGAAACGAACTTACCTACTACGGAAGTTTTACTAACTAGCTGATTCTTTAAGTGGGTTACTTGAAGTGTAGAAGTTAAATCTTATCCCGGGAAATGAAATGCAGTGCACGTCACCACACTTGGCACGTCCTGGATGATTCAGTCGAACGTGACTTCCGAGGCAGTTGTAGTTGGCAGATGCTACAATCAGGTGAGCCATCTCGCGGAGCTGTTGCAATTTCAACTTTATATATACAACGTTACGTTAGATATTAGAGAAAGTTAGGAGTTACCTTTTTAACTGGATGGCTTAGCGACTGTTAGTTGCCGAGACGTGATCTGAAGACTCCTATCCCCTTAGCTATCGTTAACATTCAAAAACAGGTTTGAAACAAATTATTAACGAAACTTTTATAAGACTTCAAATTCAAATACTATTATCAAAATGCTGTAAGTATACCTAATAATGACTATTTTCATAATAATATCTTGTTTTAAATGTGCATAAAAATGAAAACACGAGATGTACCTACTTACTTAAGTACAAAATACCTAGGTACATTAACATGATGTTACACATTCTTGACAGGTCAAAGTTGTTGTGCTTGAACAAAAATGTGTAGCGACAATGTTTAGTTATTGTTTGTGTGTGTATTGGAGGTAGGTACCTAGGCAAAATGTTTAATGTAGACAGCACTAACAAGACTTTACTGCTTTCCTGAAGAAATTGATGTACTTTGGAGAAAGTTATTTAGAAAAATATGCCTAACAACATCACCTGAACAGCCTTCAAGTACACGCCAAAGATAATTTAAATAAATAACTCCTTTGCGGGAGGAATTTTGAACATGAGCGTAGTCCGCGTTTTTTGCATAATTCATGGCAGTGAACTTTGACCTTTATCTCCTAGCGGTAGAGTCGAAGGCGTTAAAGGTTTTTCTCAGAAGATTTTTTTTATACTTGAGATAAAAGGTACTTAGTAAATAGGTAATTAGAGTACTCAGGTTAAAAAACAATAATGCGATAAGCACCTTACCTTAAAGTACCTTCTTAAACATAGATTTGTGTTAAACCATCTGGATTGGTGACTCATAGATTTGCAGTCTATAAATCCTGTGTTTACCTATGTACTACCACCGATATCAACGCCATCTATTTTCATTCTTCTACAACTTCCAAATCCAGCCATTACGAGCTGCTGCGCATCAAGTATAGATGTCGCTGCTTCCAAATCTTCGGAATACCTTCGTTCTTTGCAATTTTCTCTGCAACTTTTTCCAAAGTACCGCCCGATTCTATTTAAATGCTAATGCTGCGACCCTTTCGTTACGGGGTTGTACGGCGTTTGGTGCCAAATAGGGTTGTAAAAGACACCCCTTACTGTTTTGGGGTATATCAGGGGTACCTAAATTTGATGCGGCGATGCGGCACATTACGTTTATTGGTCATGTATGTTAAAGTTCTGTGCCGGGCGAGGTGTCTGCTGTAATCCTAATTTTATTAGTGTTCGGACCTTTTTCGTATCACAAGAAAGGTCACTGCTTGGCATGCGCATAAAACATGATTGTATTAAAAACATTAGGTATAGGTACTAACCGGGGGTTATACGATATAGGGAACGTAGGTACTAACATAATGTTTAGTAGGTACCTACAAAGCGAGTTAACTCTAAAATACATAAGTAATAATACCTACCTACTTACAAACTCACCTAGGTAAGTATTGGTCTAAATAGCCAGAAAATTGTGAAAGTGGGTAGTCTTTGTTATTCACAAAAAGTATTATTTCTGAATTAATAATGCACCTCAGTGTTATTTCAGTGCCAAAAAATCAGTTCTCCAATTAGCTACAAAAAGAGCTGCCATCGCTAACGGCCGCTATTCCAAATATTCGCGGCAAATAAAACATTTTCGAGATAACAAACCGGACACGCCAAACATTTTGTTTTAATTCTCTGGTCGGCAGCGGTTGGGACGAGTTATGCCAGATGCCAGAATTGTGTTCCTACAGTGACAAGTCCGTGTTTTGCTCCGGGTTGAGTTTGGACATTTCGGGAATGTACCTACCTACTGCGACACACAGCGATCATGCTCTGGGTGCTAGAGGTGCTGTTTGGCGACACAGCCGACTGTACAATGAAGTTAGCATATTCACGGGTTCAATACAGAGCCGCATTCAAATTTTTACAACTTGTCATAGCTGGACGTACCTCATCATCATCTTCCTGTCCTTTTCCCACGTTACGTAAGGTCGGTACGTGCATGTGATCTTCTGCCATTTCCCTCTATCATTCGTCATCTCAGTAGGTACTCACTCCTTTCTTACCCATGTCATCTTTCATTACAGTCCTTCCTTCTTTCCTTTGGTTTACCTCTACCCCTAAATCCATCCACATTCATACCTAGATAACACTCTCCTCGTCACATGACATTCATCTTTCCTCATAACATTGCCATACTACCACGCTAACCCATTAGGTACTCCTCATCTTTTCTTTTACAGCTCCAACCTACTCCAATATTTATGTAGATTACCTTCTAACTTTTGAAATATAACACAATAAATAACCTAAACTTGACTCGATACAATAGTTTAAAGAACAACATTTATTTATCAATTCTTTTATAGAAATGCCTGACCTAAATTCAAATGGAAAAAACCACAAAACAAAAAGAGAAAATAACATTATTCAAAATCTGAATTTTCGGTAGTGCTTCTGATTGTCTTTTAGTTGTGATATTTTGTATTCGTGGATAGCGCGGCGGCGGCGCGGCGGCGGCGCGGCGGTCAGAGCGTTGGTACAATACTTTTGTTCCGTATTTTCATGAAGCTGGAATAGTGTTATGCTTTAGTCGGATATATCCGGCCTTTTAGAGCTGAGTCAGAAGTGCAAGTATCCGTGAATATTAATCATTCGCTTGCCTAAGTATAGTTTAACTACCCCAAACTTCGCGTAACGTTTTTCAAACTTCAAACCTTCACCCCAAAGGAGAAGTTGGAGAACACAGTTGATAATTCCTCCCGTAGTGCAGCTATAGACCCTGAAAGGAACCCACTTTCCAAAGTTTTTCTCCCTCGGTCAGCTTCGAGTTATGAAAACTCATCTGAATCTAAACTTATTCCATTAGTTTTTTGACACACGTTTCTGGTAGATACGTTTTTGTTATTCCGGCTATAAAACCACTGAACTTTCTCATCCTCTAAATTATCTAGATGGGTAGGTATATAGGTAAAACCGCATTCAATCAGTGAGGTTCAGTGGCGGATTTACCACCAGACTGAGTAGGCTGGAGCCTAGGGCGGCAAATTTTAGGGGTTGGCAAATTTGACTCAAAATAAAGAAACAAAAAGTAATAATATAGTAATATGGTACTTACCTATAGGTACTTACGGAGAAGATAAATCTCGAATTTAAAAAACAAATTACTATATTTTAGTAGGTACTATACAGTAGGTATACCAGTTATTCCAACGTCTGTACATGAAAATTACCAAATGCCAAAAAAAATTATTAGTCTACTGGCAACAAATGTGTAAATCCGCCACTGGTTAGGTTCAACACTGTATTGTTTATACAACAGTAGGTAATGGCAACATTTCCAGCAGTCACTGGGCTGGTCTGGTTGGAGTGAATACATTTGCAGTCTGCAGTCGTTTGCATGGATACCCTATTGAATAAACCAGGCAGTACTACCTGCGACTGTCGATTCAAATATGAATTTAAAAAAGGTAAAACGAGAAAGCGCGGAAAACGTTCCGTTTGTTCGTTCTTTTTGAAACTACTTTATATGCACTCTGGGAACTGAAAAACATGTTTTTATCAGTAGTTACTTACTACAGATTACTACCGCTATCTACACTGGTATCTCTCGCTTTTATAAAACTAGTGACCCATCTATAAAGAAGACAGAATACAGAACAAATAAATTAAGTTATCTACTTACCAAATATAAAAATCTTCGCATGAAAACAGGCCTAGGTACCTAACTGGTAGGTAAGTAGGTACTAGATAATTGGTATTTACAGTGTGGCTATAAATATATACTTTGTTACTTAGCTAAATGCTGTGAAAGTCCTTTTGTTCTTACATTACACTTAGACCTTCTGCTATTAAGATGCTTTGTTGACAAATCCAGCAAGTGTCTTACGTATCTACAACGGTAGATTGATAGTTGTAAATACCACGGTAAAGTTAATATCGAAACCAATTCTTCTTTTTATCGTGACATTTCTTAAAAACCAGTGTGGTGAAAGACTAAAAACGCGCCTGAACGTTTATACAGCCTAGTACCAGTAGTTCGGTCTACTGCATTTGATATTTTACCGTTATATTAAAAACTTTGATAACCTTGATAGCTCGTCTTTCAATCTGACAGCATGAAGATGGAGCAATAAAAGATTGGTTGATAAGTTATATCACGAAGGGTACATTTACATGAACTAATATTTACGAGATAAACAAATTGTTTGTTGCCAACAATGACGATACTGTTGAGTAGAAAGGTCCGCCTCAGAGAGTCCTTTGTGTCCTTCGTCAAAAATAAAACGGTAATACGCGATAAATACCCGAAAATTTTGAAGACTGCTAGATCACTATCACTTTATCCGCCGAGGGATAACGAGAATGCAACAAATTGAAGCTCCAACTTTAGTCGGGGATTATAAAATTCCGCTAACGCCAGCCATTAATTAAACTGCATAATTGCTCCGACGCCGAGACCCGCCCGCGCCACTTTTATGCTCTGATGCGCCTGTCTTTTTGTTGGAATGTTCTCTATTACACAAGTTTTGGTGCGAAGCGAACTAGCAATGGCCTTTAATGAAAATAGTGTGGGTTCAAATCCCAGAAATGGTGTGCACCAATTTCATTCGAACTTTTTATATAACCACCTTTACACGTAGGTAGGTACTTGTAATAAAACTTTAATTTATAATAACTACGATGGTAGTTATTATAAATTAAAGTAAGACAGGGCGCAATGGCGCTCATTAGGGGAGGCCTATGTCCAGCAGTGGACTGCTATAGGCTGATGATGATGACGATGGTAAACCTTTTTACTCACCAGTTTAGTCATTGCTTTCACTTAGTCATTTTTGCAACAATCAATTATGTTTATCTCGTAAAATATTAGTTAATTTTAAATGTATCTACCTACCTACCCTTTGTGAAATAGGTTATTGTCAACCAATCTTTTATTGCTATCAGCTTGAAAGATGAGCTCTAAAATTAATGATCACAAAGTGTTTGAAATAACGGTAAAATTTTAAATCGAGTAGAAAGGCCACGAAGCCGTTTTGAATTTTGATTTTTACCACGCACATCACCGCACCGTTGTGAAACCAATTTCTTATTTTTTCTTGGTTGCCATGACAACGACGCGTCCTTGAAGACAGTGGCGCCGAGACGGAAAAAAAATAAACTGCGTACGTCTTCAAGACGTGGAATAGTCCTGCGGGATTAAGATAGATGGCGTTACCCGTCACTTGCTTGCATCTTGCTTGAGCCTTAGAAATAAAATTAAATAACTTGAAAGGTACGGTGTCTATTGAGCGACCGTGTGCTGTGTTTTTGCATCGGCACATTTAATAACATTCACATTACAAACTAAGTAAGTACCTAATTCTGATTAGGTAGTGTCTCTTGACGGAATTCAAAAAAATATTAGGTACTTAATTACAGGTAGGTAGGTATTAATCAACTGGGCACCTTAAGATTATATAATACCTTACCTATCTACCTAGATAAATAGTGCTTCAGATTTTCAGTCTCAGAAGAAACTAACATTAAACACGAAAGAAGTAGGTACTTACTTAATCTACGTAGGTCATTTAGGTAGGTACCTACCTAAACTATTGTTGGTGTCTAGACTAGACTTCACTAGACTAGGTAGGTATGAACAGAGACAGCTGCGCTCAACACTACAATAACTATTAACCGGATTTAACTAGTTCAAACTGGATTATAACCAGTCGTAGCAGCCGGGGCGACTGTTTAAGTGCGCGTTTAGGGGTAGTTTCGATTTCAGGGAGTGAATAGAATTTAGTATGACGTAGTACTACGTAGGTATCTAATATTAAATTAAATAAATATTGGTGGACATTTCACACAACGCCATCTAGCCCAAAACTAGGCTTGTACTATAGGAACCCGATGGTTATAGATTAATTATATACCTACTTTTTTTAAATACATACATAGAATACATTATATTAACACTCAGACTCAGAACAAACATCTGTGTTCATCAAACACATGTTTATCCTTGGTGGGGATCGAACCCACAACCTACAGCGCAGAAGGCAGAACTACTACCAACTGAGCTGTGAGGACAGTCAAATTGAAATGTATTCACATTTTAGCCACACTGATCCGATTTTAATAAAATTGCAATTGAAAGTGTAAATATACCTACTGAGACTAAAGTTTTAGAAAAGACATAGATTACCTACCTTTTATCGCGAAAAAATGCTTGTAGGGGTTGAAATAAGGCATAGGTAAGTAAAATACCTTTTACAAGTCCGTACATCAATCTTTACATTCTATGTGCCATCAATAGGAAGAGAAAAAAGCCTTATAAGGTCAGTCTCGCTTCGTCTGTCGGTCTGTCACAGGCATTTTCCTTTAGTAACTGTAGGGTTGACTTCTACTGTACTTGTATAATGTGGGTAGATGTGAATAAACCAGTCAGATTCCTAAGTCCGTGTTTCATTGATCGTTCCACTGGCGACGAGTCGAATTTACGCGTATTTCTCGAGTTATAATCGGTAAAAGTGCATTTAAGTGATACATAAAATGCCAATAGGCAAATTGGAACCATTTGACTTGAGTTCTAAACAATGGCCTGCATATATTCGCCGTGTAAAACAGTACATCGCGTTGAACGAGATCAAGGCGGAACTACACGTGTCGTTGTTGATAACCATCGTAGGAGAAGCCACATACTCTCTTATGTGTGATTTGTGTTCCCCGGACCATCCAGAAACAAAAACTTTTACTGAGCTAGTAAAACTCGTAACTGATCATTTGGAACCACAACGGTCGGAGATCGCCGAGCGCCATATGTTTCGTTTGCGTAGGCAAAATGTCGGCGAGTCTCTCACCGAATATTTGCAAAATCTGAAACATCTTGCAACTACGTGCAATTTTGGAACTACCTTGGAGGAGAACCTTCGCGACCAGTTCGTGTCAGGGCTAGCCAACGAAACGATGCGGTCGCGAATCTTTGCTGAGAAAATTATCAAATACAAAGAGGCGGTGGAACTGGCTCTGGCGCTGGAGGCGGCCGAGCGCCACGCGGAGGTGAGCGGTGCTGGTGCGACAGCAGCGGCCCCCAGCGCGGCGGCACCGGCCAGCGGCGGCGCGGCGGGCGAAGGCCTGCACCAGGCGAGCGTGAGGCGAGGCGGCGCGCGCGGGCGGAGCGGTGCGGCGGCCGCGGCGCCCCGCGACGCGGCCGACGCGCCCGGACGTTGTTGGCGATGCGGCAAGCCCCATCGTGCAGATAAATGTCGGTTCGCGCAGTACAATTGTGATGAGTGTGGTGTTCGTGGCCACTTAAAAGTGATGTGTAAAAAGGGGCGTGCGGGAGCCCGCCAGAATTACGTAAGTGACGACGAGAACGAGGACTTCTTCAACATCCAAGTGGACGGTCCAGGTGATCGACCTTATGTAATCGAGGTGCTGGTAGATGGCCGGTCCCTCGACTTCGAAGTGGACACTGGGAGTAGAATATCGACGATCAGTGAGGACTTTTATCGACGTAATTTTTCGAACAAAGCGATCCAACCGGATCATTTAAACTTACGCAGTTACGTCGGTTCAAAAATGGAGTCGCTCGGGTTCATCGAGGTTAACTTAGTTCTGGGGAAGGTATCGGCACCGGCCTGCCGACTACACATCGTTCGGAACGGAGGACGTCCTCTGTTGGGAAGGGAGTGGGTGCGCGCTTTAGGTATTCAAAATATTACGATTGACTTGCATGAGATAAGCGAGCTAGCGAGCGACCCATTCGTGAACCGGTTGGTAATGGAATTTCCGGAAGTTTTTACTGATAAGTTAGGTACTTGTAAGAAAACGGTTCAGTTACACGTTACCGATGACAAGCCGGTGTACGTTCGGGCGCGGGTAGTGCCCCTGGCGCTGCGGCCGCGCGTCGAGCGCGAGCTCGAGCGGCTCGAGCGCGAGGGCACTATCTACCGCGTCGAGTCCTCGGACTACGGAACGCCTATCGTTCCGGTGATAAAGGAATGTGGAGATATACGAATCTGTGGTGATTACAAGATAACTATTAACCCTAAACTTAAGCGTGACCACTACCCCCTCCCCCGAATAGAAGAGTTATTCGCGACTCTTAGTGGAGGACAGGAGTACTCAAAAATCGATTTAAAACATAGTTATCAACAGTTGATGTTGACGGAGGATTCGCAACCGTACACCGCTATAACCACGCATGTGGGTACCTTCGTATATCGCCGCACCCCATTCGGTTTATCCTGTATCCCGGAGAAGTTCCAAAAGATAATGGAGGAAACTCTTCGGGGTATACCAAATACGGTGGTTTTCCTGGATGATGTATGTGTCACAGGTCCCACGAGGCACCATCACCTAAATAATCTGAGGGCTGTGCTAGGTAGATTAAGTAAAATGGGGTTCACGGTAAAGCGTGAAAAATGCAGTTTTTTACAAACAAGTGTAAAATATATCGGGTTTATTATTGATAAAACTGGTCTCCGTCCCGATCCTAAGAAACTGGAAGCCATTTGCGACGCTCCCCAGCCGAAAGATGTTACTCAATTGAAAAGCTTTTTAGGTATGTTAAATTATTATGGAAAATTTATACATAAGCTGAGTATATTATTACACCCGTTGCATGCACTTCTTAAAAAGGGGGTAGGTTGGGAATGGAATCATCAATGTGAGGAATCATTTTTAGCAGCGAAACGTGCTCTCTCTAGTGATAAAGTGCTAGCACATTACGAGGAGGGGCGGCCGCTCGTGCTGGCGGTGGACAGCAGTGCGTACGGGCTAGGCGCGGTGCTGGCGCACGTGTACCCGGACGGCAGCGAGCGCCCGGTCAGCTGTGTGTCCCGCACGCTCAACTCAGCTGAAAAGAATTACAGCCAGCTCGATAAAGAAGCGCTTGCTATTTTCTTTGGTGTTACGAAGCACCACCAATACCTTTACGGCCGGCGCTTCATTTTACGCACAGACCACCAGCCGCTCAGTTACATTTTTGGTAAAAAGGGGGGTATTCCACAAACGGCAGCGAGTCGACTGCAAAGATGGGCCGGCCGCTTAGCTGCGTACGATTTTTCAACTACGTTCGTACGGTCTATCGATAACGGGCCGGCGGACGCACTGTCTCGTCTGCCGCTACCGTGCGAACGGCGCCTCACAGAACCGGTTAGCTATGTAGACTTAGTTCGAGAAACAATGCCGGTTAGTTTTAAAGACATCGGGGTGGAAACCAATAAAGATAAGGTGTTGAGTAAGATTAAAGGTTACGTCATGTTTGGTTGGCCACCTGGGTCCAGGTGTGATGAAGAGAAACCGTATTTTGCGCGGAGAAGTGAAATTTTACTGGATGTAGGATGTTTAATATATAAGTTTAGATTGATTGTACCCCCATCTTTGCAAAGCAGGGTTTTAGCGGAAATTCATGAGGGACATTTAGGAGTAAATAAAATGAAAAGTTTATCGCGTAATTATGTGTACTGGCCCAGTCTCGACCAAGACATTGAAAAGGTATGTCGGGCCTGCGAAGCTTGCCGTACCGTACGGGACGCTCCCCCGCACGCCAGTCTGCACCCGTGGGAGTTTCCTCTGAAACCCTGGCAGCGCATTCATGCGGACTTTGCAGAGTGCGGAGGTAAGAAGTACATGATCATAATCGACGCCTTTTCGAAATGGATCGAAGCCATTGCGATGAACCGAACCGACGCGGAATCGACTATTTCCGTATTTAGGTCAATATTTTCTAGGTTCGGGTTGCCATCACAATTGGTCACAGATAACGGTCCACCATTTCTGTCATTTGAGTTTAAGACTTACTGTACAAAAAATTGTATAAAGCATGTAACGTCAGCACCTTATAGACCCCAAGGTAACGGTGCAGCGGAAAACGCCGTTAAAACTATCAAAAAGGTTATAAAAAGGGCAATTTATGAGGGTGAAAATGTTCCGAAAGCTTTATGTAAGTTTTTATTCCAATATCGGAATGTGGAGCATGCGACGACGAATGTCCCACCGGCCGTAGCGCTTTTGGGTCACCGCCTGCGCGGGCGGCTGGACGCGATGCGGCCTGATGTGGCAGCCGTCGTACGTGCTGCTCAGCAGCGCCAGGTCACGAACAAGGGAGGGCAGGACCGCGACATCTCGGTCGGTGATTCGGTGCTTGTTCGTGGTTACTCGAATAAATGTCAAAAATGGGTTGAGGGTAATGTGACAGAGAAAACCGGACCGGTGTCCTATAGGGTATCAGTGGGAGATGGCATACAATGGCGTAGGCATCAGGATCAAGTAATACCTTTGAATTCAAATCGTAAAAGCAGGTTTTCTCTTTCGCGCCCTAACTTGAATTTGACGAAAGATGCTGTGAGCTCAATAAGCCCAGAGAGCGAAGCCGATGAGGTTTTCGAAGATGCGGCGGAGGAGAAGTTGGAATTAGAGAGTAGCCAACGCCAGCCTTCAGCTCCGCCGTCACCGGGCCTGGCCGCCGTGCCGCCGGTAGTGCCGCCGCCGGCCGACCCGCGCCCGACTGAGCCCTCTCCGACACCTCCGCCGCCGCCGCATGCGTCAGCTCGGGCTGTTCGAGCTTATAATCGAGGCAAACAATAATGTACCTATTGAGTCATTTTTATTATTATCTGATGTTAGGTAAGGTGGTGGGATCTAATTGTAATTAGTCTAGCTAGTAAATAAGTCTGTTATTTAAAAGGGGGAAAAAATGTAGGGTTGACTTCTACTGTACTTGTATAATGTGGGTAGATGTGAATAAACCAGTCAGATTCCTAAGTCCGTGTTTCATTGATCGTTCCAGTAACTAGACGCTCAAAAATGGCACTTACTCAGCAGTTTCATCTACAAAAGAACTGGCATTTACTTTAATACCGTAGTAATTAATAGAAAGGCATTATCGAGGTGCCTGTAATGCGGTGACCGTCTTAAAGCGATCGTTAAACTGAGAGGATGATACTGATACGGGATGATTGGGACTGTGGAGCGGTGGCTGATATTGCTACTATGATCAATAGTACACTTAATAATAATAATAATAAATAATAATAATAATAATAATTGAGGATTATTATTATTATTATTTATCGCGTTTAATTGAGTCAGTCATCCTTTATCACGGCAGTTTGTATGCCTGTTGAAACGTTGGGAAAAATAGATAAATGAAACGCGTTACCGGTTAATATAAATAATAATGTGTTCAGATCGCGTAAGTTTAAAAATATACACCGTGAAATTTTAATGGTTGTTTTCCCGTGGCAGAACAACTTGCCATAAAGAGTACTTTCGAAACATAGAGTAAAAGTAAAAAAAAGATGTTTTTGTTTTAAAATAATTTAAAAAATATTCATCAACTCGAAACCGTGAAGAACAATAGTAACATAAGACGTAGGTAACTAAACTATTCGAATCGCACGCGCTGCCGCCGCGCCGGCCGCCTTCGCGTAGGTATCGAGATGAATTACTATTGGTTCGTGGTCGCTTTTGAATTAAATTTTCACAATGGTATATCTGTATTTTTTGTTTCTAATATTTAATTTGTTTATACAACGATTGTATTACCAAGACAAAACCATTTCACTGCGGGAAAACAACCATTAAAATTTCACGGTTTATATCTTTGAGGCTATCTAATGGGGTAGGTAGGCTTAGATCACGGATCTCCACTTGCTTCTTTTTATTATGGTGTTACTAATTTCGAACAAGAATGACTTCACTTGCTACGATCCCTACATTGTCTCTAATTCAAAAACAGGCGTGATTTTATGCGTGTTTGTATTCATACATAGGTACATAATTATGTGTGTACGTTTAGATACGGCCGTAAAACAGCGGTGTCCGCTTTTGAGGAACCTAAAAGCCTTGGCTTCAACAGATGAGGCTGGACCGCTAATGGCTGTAATCTGGATGGATCGGCCTCTAATCGGGCCATTCGGGACTCGGGAGTCTGTCCCAGCGAGGGAGGAATTTATTTTAATGAATTTTCAAAATACCTACTTGAAAAGATTAACCTTTTTCCTCTGACTGCACCTTATTACGTTTACTTCTAGAAAATCAACTAATTGTTCTGTGTCTGGGTGTTATTGTGTAAGTACTTATGTATGTACATATTTAGGTACAGAAAAAAATGTATAATTATAATTAATCTGTCAGCTAACTGGGTCCCATAGTAGTACTAGCTTTGCTCAATTGGGGTTAAATAGCGCTTTAAAAAAAACAAACAAAAAAAAAACAAATAGTTTATTCAGTTAGCTGTAAGTGCTGATTTTTCCGTGCCACTGAGTGAGACACAATTTCAATGAAATAATTCGAAATGAGACGCAATGTTGATCGTGTCACAAAAATCAGTGTGGTGAAAGGATTGATGTGTGCCTCAGATGCTCTTTTTGCGCACTTCTGTATTTAAGTAAAGCAGTCGTAGCTTTATAATAGTTTTCATATTGCATAAATGATACTGTGACGTAATTATGTTACAGTGACCTTTTGTGTCTAACTACTCATGTTTTGGGAACGTATAAACTGGTTTTTAAAAAGCAAACTTTGAAATTAATTAGTTCTAAAATCCACACCGATTTGAAGGTGATTACAATACATGGGCGGATGCAGCCGTGCGACTACGAGACGCCTGAATCTGCACTTTTGGGAACAACACATCTAGGTATTTCAAGAATAATAATAATAATAAAATTTATTCAAAAAACATAATAAGACAAAGGGTATATGTATAAGGTGCACTAAACGACTAAACACAGCTAAGTAAAATAATTGAGCCTGAACTAGGTAGAATGGACAATGCTACGGCATGCAAAAACTTTATCCTAAACTTATTAGGTAAGGCAGAGAGATGAGGGGCATCTACAACTACTTTGTAATCATAAACATAACGTAGTGTCTGTTTGTTGCAGGACCAGTGAGAACTAAACAAAATGGCGGCGTTCGTGGCGAAACAGATGGTGGGCAACAAGCTCAGCGCCGTTAAAGGTGAGTCCCAACCTATCCAAGATATTACTTATTTAAATATACATTGGTAGAACCTCTGCCTCACGATCAAAAAGATCGTGGGTTCAAACTTTGACGTAAGTACCAATGAGTTTTTCTATTCAGAAAAAATGATGTGCGCAATGGCAATGCTCTTAAGGAATACATCGTGAGAAAACCGGCATACCCTAGAATCAAAAGTTCGAAGGTTTCATTCTTATAAGCGACAACCGATGGGCTTGCAACCTGTCAAGTAAGGAATACTAACTACTGCGCAAAATGTGGGCATGTGCCAAATATTATGTTTGGAAGTGTCACTGACTATCCTCTTTAGTTATCCTCAATGATATAAGTAACTAGAAATCTAAAAAGATATCTACCTAGCCAGGGTATGGAAAAAGAACGCGAACAAAATCGCGGGAAGTAGGTACTACTAGTCTTACTAATATTAAAAACGCGAAAGTTTGTAAGAATGTATGGATGTATGTTTGTTACTCTTTCACGCTGAAACGGCTGAACGTATCTGGATGAAATTTGGCACAGATATACATTATAGTCTGGAATAGCACTTAAACAAGTTTTTATCTCAGAAAAAATTACGGTTCCCAAGGGATAGATTTGTTTTTGTTTAACAAGGTACTACGCGGGCGAAGCCGTGGGCGGAAGCTAGTACTAAATAAAAACTTTATAGCCTTTAAATTTCTAAATACACAGTTGACGGCGCGCGCGGGGGCAGGGGGTAGCGCAGGATCGACTCCGTGTCCCATCCTTTATTTGGCCAATTGAGTGTTTTCACTTCGCAATATTGTGATCTATCGAAGGCATTATCGAAGGGAATAGTGTCTGCAATGCTGTTATATTGCTACAGTGGGAATGTAGTTGTACCATTTGCTAGAGGAAACTCACCGGTATTTATAGTTACGTAAAACACATATTGCAATAGGTACATACCTACAGCAAAAACAAAGGGTAGAAAAGAAACAATTGCATATACGAGTAATACTTTTTGGCAAGAGTTAATGGCAGCTTTACGATGGATGCGACCTATGTAGCAAAACGTCCAACTATCAATACGTCTAGGTATCAAGTCGTCCAATAAACTTATAGTCCACATACAGGCTTTTTTTTAATCTTTATTATTAACCTAGCTTAAGGTACTCTCTAAAGTAAGTCGCTAAATTAGAAAATATACAAATAAAAACACTTCACTTCTTAAAAATATAAATATAAACCTATAACATTACCTACCTTCCTATTATTTAGAGCAATTTGCAATAAGGCTAGTTTCATGTCTTATTTGGATGGTAGCTTAGAAGGAGTTCTTGTCCTTCGTTGACATTGGACGTCTTGCTACCTAGTCGGACGTTTTGCAGAGTACAGTATAATAATGCATACAGGGCTCTTATGAAGCTCCCAAGACACTGCAGTGCGTCGAGTATGTTTTCTGAGGCGGGAGTTCCCGAATTCTTTGCTATAATTAGGACGATGATAGCAGCCTTCTGGAATAGACTGAGTCGCTCCAGCAACACAATCCTGGGGGCTGTTTCTGGCTATCTGACCAATCCCATCTACGGACACTGGATTTCTGTCCACATGGATGGAAATAGAAAATAGATACTCTATTATTCTTGTATTTTTTAAATTTTTATTCTTATTGTTATTTTTTGTGTGATATGGGTATTTTTTGTGCCTGCAATAAACTGATTTTATTTTATTTATTTTTATTATTTGCTACATATGCGTATCGAGCGTAAAGCTGTGAGATTATTTTAAAATCACGACCTTCTTGACAGGATAGAAACCGTTTTCATAATTCAACCCCTAATTGGGTGCAGTGGGGCTCCGAGATTGGACAAAGCCCGACCAGCATTAAAATATTCCAAATGTCTCCATCACAAGAAACCAGAACCGACTGATATTAAAAACGTGCCTCCGGGGAAATTACAGCTAAACGCTCACCCGACTGCGCGCGGGAGGTTTTATTTATATTCATTTACTGAGCTATGCTGTTTTGTTGATTGGGAGTGGAGCGGCCATTATTTATGCTGGCGACAGATTCCAGCTAATATATAGATACGTTTGCGCACGCTAATCTCTACAACGGCTGAACCAAATCGAATGCAGTTTTCACTAATGTGAAATAAGCTTGGATTGAAACTTAGGTTTTGTTTCATCGAAATCGGTTGCTAAATAAAATAGATAAGAACTTGATAATATTTGATGAAAAACCTTATCCACCCGAACAGCCCCAGTCACAGAATATCAAAAAGTAATCTAACGCGTACGTAGTCGCGGGTATCAACTAGTATAATAATATTGGCGGACATGTGACGAGAAGAGTGTTAGGTATGAATGTGGTAGAGGTAGGCCAAGGAAAAGATGGATGGACTGTATGAAAGATGATATAAGAAAGGAGTGAGCACTGAGATGACGGATCATAGAGAATGAAGAGATGGAAGAAAACGTGTTGTGCCAACCCCACGTAGCGTGGGAAAAGGGCAGGAGGAAGAAGATTGGTGGACATTTCACACAACGCCATCTAGCCCCAAACTAAGCAAATCTTGTACTATGTGAACCAGATGGTTGATAGATTAATTATAATACTTACTTATATACTTGCTAACCGGTGTCCGCCATTCATAAACAACGTTCGCCGCAAATCTAAGTTATATAATAAACAAGATGGCGTCACAGAAATAAATAGAAGCCGCTATCGTTGCGTTTTGGTGTTGGCTTATGAACTTTTAGCGAGAGCAAAACTACTTATAGCTTATTTAAGACTTTCGTATTTTCTTTATTAAGTAAGATGCAAAAGTTTGTATCAGGATGTTGTTTGTCCATCTACGTAACAGCTGAACAGATTTAGATGATACATATATTTCACTTTTTATCCCCTAAAAATCCCTCAAGAAGATGAAAAGGGGGTAAAACTTAAAACTATACAATAAAAAGAACTACTCAATATTTTGAAAATTCAATTTACATTGTTATAAATTTATTGAATTCAATACATTATATATAAACTTATATTTGATTTATAACTACTTATACTAAATACTTGTAACACGATCAATAAAGACTCGTTCAATTAGCTAATTAAATTTGACGTATGATTAATGATGGCACATTGTAATTAATTAATTAATTCATAAACACAAATTGCATTAACAACCGGTGGTTGTCGTAAATCTAAACAATAATACTAATTTAAAATTACAATATTGTTACCTGTAGGTATACCACATAGAATCACAACGATAAACTCAATATCTATTTGATTTCTTTCTAAATTTTAAAAGAAAATTTAATAATGTAATTGCATAGTTTTGATTGAGTTAAAATAGATCAGATATTTAGAATTTAAAAGAGACAGAAACAGATTTCTGGTGGTCTTTCTACACGGTAAACATACCCTCAGTTATTATCTTTGAATATGTCCATGGTGTATTCAGAGGCACGTCCAGACAAGATACTTTATATAGAAATCAAATAAATAACTAATTATACAATTTGATGTAACATACTTCTTCTATCTATAACATAGATACTCTAAAACTGGATGAGTATAAAAAGACATGTCAGGCAAAACCACATGACATATAAGACGAAAACGGTCGATAAATGTCATCGGATATGACGTCACATCGCAGATGACGCGACGTTGCGTCTCAACGTCTCAACGACGACTGTCGCCCTGAGATGTGACGTAGATTTGACGTCACATCGCACAGTGACATTATGTCAAGCGTTTCTGAGCATGTCCCTGGCGTATCACGTGGCATAATGTCTAATATGTCTCACGACTATACAGTTACAGACGTTTTCAGCCTGTCATCTTACACTATTCCTTGTACTATCACATACTTACGTAATCATAGATACAAAAGCTAACTGACATCCATACAAAACTCCTTATTATGAAACAAACTGATTAAAACTCTCTTTCTCATTCCTCCCTTCACATCTGGACTATACCCTCCCTCCTCGCACTCTTTCACGTAAGCTCTTTTAATTTTTTCGTTGGAGTTCGGAATGAGGTTTTGTTTTCTCTTTTTCGCTTTTCTGGAGCGGCTAGGTCTGTTCGTGTGGATAGGTTCGCTGGGGCTGTCGGCCATTGGGGAGTGGAACAGCTTTTTACTGATTGCCTGTGTCATGGGCTTGCGTAGTGGCGAGTCTGTTTCCATCTGCAAATACACACACAAATTAATAACTAGTAATGCCACTGAGAACTAAGCTAAAGATAATTGGTTTTTATTTAAAACGAACGTTGTTAATATTATCCCTATTATTTATCCCTAAATTTAATCCTAACAACTAAAAATTTAAATCTCCCGGCTTGGTAGATATCTGAGAATATCTAAAGAAGGTAGTCAGAAGCACGTCCAGACATGATATTTGGCACATGGCAACATTTTGCAAATTAGTTAGTATTCCGTTCGTGACTTGCAAGCCCATCGCCGTTTTCAACTTACAACTAACGACTTCCAACTAGTTTTAAAAATGAATTCAAACAGACAACACAAATAAAATAAAAATAAATAAATAAATAATGCTGGACAATCCACACAGCATCATCTAGCCCCAAAGTAAGCTACTCAAATATACAGACATTCCTTATTATTCTTAAGACAAAATTCTAGGAACAAGTGTTTGATCAATATCTTGCTAGTACAACGAAGGCTTAATATTATATTAAACCCTTTCAATAATTTCTCAAATATTCAGTATATTTTTACGCTCGTTGGCGTCTTGGAACCTAGCCGACAAACTTGTCTCAAGGACTTACTTATCGAATAAGAAATGTCGCAAAAAGCAAAACTACTAGCATTAGGCCTTTTTGGATCGACCGTTTTCTGAGAACCAGAAGAAATAAAACGAACGTAAAAACAAGAATGTGGGGAGCAGGTAGCAGACAAGTTACCTACCTACATCAATATCGTACTATCGTGTATTCTTTCAAACTGGTGGGATGAAAAGATTAAAGAGCACTTTATAAGCTCTTTTCGTGAACTAAAAATGTTTGATGAATTAAATTAAATATTGTTTTTTTTTTTTGAGAAATTACTGAATAAAAAATATGATCACGACTGTAATCCCCAGGCTCGGTAGATATCTCCTCAGATCTTTAGTTACTTAGATCTTTGAGGATATCTAAAGGGTGTAGTCAGAGGCAAGTCCAAACATAACATTTGGTTCATGCCCACATTTTGCACAGTAGTTAGTATTCCGTACGTGACAGGTTGCAAGCCCATCGCCGCTTATACTGCCGCTTATATATTATAGAAATTACTGTTCGTCACATCATTATGTGACGAACAGTAATTTCTAAAATCCAGTAATCCATTGATCGAGGATACATTTACGTTGCATTAAGATTGATATTTTTACAAAATGAACCTTTAGCAACAACCATAAGCCCTATAAAATAGTCATAAACTAAATAACTAAGTGTAAACTAAGGGATTTTAGGTTCAAATCCCTGTTCACCTTTATTTTCGAATTTAAGCTTGACTGCTTGAACATGAGTCCCAAAAAAATATAAATCCCTTGAGGTACATTTCTAAGATTATGTCCGCGGTCAAATCAAACTCTAGGCATTAAACAGTAAACATACTAACGTATAAACTCACCGTATCACAGTCCGACGCGAATTCCACCGAGTTATTCAACATGTTGTTCATAATCAGCACAGTTAGGTTATCCCGCGACACCGTGTTTATCGGAGTTGACATTTCATCCGCCATCTTTAGCCGTTTATTTAAAATACCGCGTGCGCATGCGCACACGACACGGGCTCAGGGCGAGTGACGCCGGCTAATGGCGTGACGTTGGCGACGTACCGATCGTACAGAGGTAGGGTTCAATGGTCGAAAGCTTAGAAGTGTGAAGGCAGTAACAAGTGATAATGGAATGCAAGTTGTTAAGATTTTGATAACCTTAGAACAGTATGTTATTGTTTAACTAACTGTGCCTTATTTTTTTTGTTTCAGGTAAGTTATTTCTGACAGAACTACGGGATTTTTTGTAAGTAGGCACCTATTAAGTTATCATTTAAGTAATTTAAGTTGAGAATTGATATTATCCTACTTTAAATATTGTAGCCTAAACCTAGGATTGGACGTTTTAATAAATATAAAATAACACAGCAATGTTATTGATTATTTCAATATTTTATCAATTATTTCATAACGTCTAGCTACTTAAAATATAGCTTTTACATCAAATAATTATTTCTAGGTACATCCACTAATATTTTTTTTTTTCAAAATAATATTAAATTATGTTACATTTTATAAAACATCATTTTACAATAAAATAAGTTATGTCTGACTTTCTTCATGGTCTTTGTGTGTACAATGCAGTGCATTAGAAACTTCGCATAAATTATATACCTTCAAATTCATATTTAAGTAAAATAAAAGATGATTTTGTAAGAAGATAAGTAATCAATGCAGTTTTTAATGCGATTGGCTACAAGAAAACTAAACAGATATTGTAAAAAACTTAGTGATAATATTGAAAGTAAAATGATGAATTACAAAGAATAATCACTGGTTTTAAATTGTATGACATGTCTTTTAAAAACGTCTTCCCTAATATATAATTACTTATAGTTAAATATCTCGTATGTAGATAAACTACATAGTAATCAAAACACAATTTAACTTTACTCATTAGAATAAAATTGTTTTTTTAATTGATTAAATACACCACTGCGTGTGTAGTTAATAATAATCATTAATCTAAATCAATAACAAATCGAGTTAACTCTTGCATGTAAGAGAAGTCCATAATAATTTAATCAATAATTGAAGCTAAGTTACTTGCAAGTAAAGGTTTTTGTCCACTTGTATACATATTTTAACAGAACATAAATTCATGAAAGCTTATAATAATTGCAATATATCATAATTATATTTTAAGATAATTTGATCGAGTTCATTTTAAGTTCTTGTAACATGGTTCCGGTAATTCATTGCTCCGAAATTCAACGTCAAATCATCCCAGTACTGGTTCATGAAGTCTTTCTTATCCCTCGTCAAGATGGTCACCTGCTTCTGAGGATTCAGAGAAGACAGCAACTTTTTCTGATTCTCTCTGCTCTTCTGTTCTCTACTTTTATATATCTTAGTCTTATCTCGTACACCTATTTCTAAAAAAATATTGTTCTCTTCAGTCTTGTCTGCAGCGTTCAAGTTTAAAAAACTTAAAGTTCTGGAATAATTGGATACCATTTGTAATTCTTCTTCCACCATTTTCCTCTTTATATAAAAAGCTACGTTGTTAACTGTGTAGTTGAGTTCACATTTCTTTGCGTACTCCTTGAACTCCGCCAAAAACTTCCGAAGGGGCTTCATGTAAGTCTTGCAGTAGCTCTTTATCATCTGACTCGTTTCTAGAATCTCATTTGTCGTAACTCCTTTGTGATTCTGCATATCGCTAAACGTTTCCAATTTTATATCGTCCGCAATGACTTTCTGGTGTTTTTCAACATTGAAGACGTTGTTCCTGATAGAATCCACTTTCTTGATGTAGTGCTGAATGGTGTTGCTCTGCGTGTAGAGCTTGGGGAAGATCTGGTCGAGGTAGGGGGAGGTGGGGGGAGGGTTCGAGAACATGTTGAACTCGTGGTGACGGCTGGTGGCGCGGTGGTCGGCGGGGAGCTTGTCTTCCTGCAAATACAAATATAATCAGCTCACTTCGAACATGCTAAATTTAAACAATAAAAAAAATATGAATATGAAACATTGCAAAATTATTGGCATCAATGTTATTGGGAAATATAATAATACCAGCTTCCGCTCACAGCTTCGCCCGCGTGGTACCATGAAAAACAAAAACAAATCTATCCCGCGGGAATCGTACATTTTACCGGGATAAAATTTAGCCTATGTGTTCTTCCAGACTATAATCTATATCTGCGCCAAATTTCATCAACAAACATTCAGACATCCAGACATCCTTACAAACTTTCGCGTTTATAATATTAGTAGGATCTACGTGAAATACGTCATAATACGTCATGCGGATGAAAACAGGTTACAACTAACGATGCTGTAACAGCCCTTGATGTGACGTCATCTCACCCAATGATAGATTATCGAACGCTTCCGAGAATAGGCCCGTCACTATTTGGTATTTCTGTTTTCTCTATACATAATGCAGTGATTCTGATTGTTACCTAATTGATTTACAGAAGTCACATCTCTTATTATTTACACATCCATAGTTGACGAATAAGTCACTAATTTTATAAATTTGAAAGTAACATTGTCTGTCGTAACAGACAGACAACATCGCGAGGAAACCGGCATACCATAGAACCAAATATTCGAAGGTGTGTGTCATACGTTAGTATACTTTTAAGCGGCGATGGGCTTTCAACCTTTCACGTACGGAATACTAACTCCTGTGCAAAATGTGGGCATGTACCAAGTGTCATGTTCGGACGTGCCTCTGACCCATTTTAGATAAGATTTAAGTAACTAGAGGTCTAAGGAGATATCTACCGAGCCTAGGGATTACAGTCGTGATTAGGTTTTTTAGCTCAACTATTGTTTGCTCAACTTGGTCGATCAGTATTCTCTCACCAAGTTCTCGAGGTGGTGGTAGTAGTTGCAGACGTCCTTGAAGGAGTTCCGCTGTCCGCAGTGCATCCACACGATGAAGGCGCGGCGCACGGTGGCGCCGCTGTACGCCGGCGCCGGCGCCTCCAGCAGGCCGTGCCCCTCCCGCTCCGACGCGCTCCCACTGCTGGAAATACAACATAGTGCGTGGAGTCTCTCCGCGCGGAACAAATAAATACACTAATACACATTAATAACTAATAAATACAACCCAAAAACATTACCCTCCTTCGCAGTCGGGTAAAAAACCCTTGACTTTTAATCCCCAGACTCAGACTAGGTAGACATCTTTGATTTCTTGTTACATTATCACCGTCATTATCATGTCTTTTCTGACCCCAAATTAAGTTTTCCAGTGGGCTATCATTATCATAAACTACAAGCGCCTACCTACTTTAATACTTACGACCTTAATGCAGACTTGAATCAGATAGTTTGGAAATCATTTAAATATTCTGCAGCAGGAATCAAACCAGCACTGATTCTCATCCGAACACACCCCAGCACAACATTTGAAACATCGTATTGGCTCATTAAAAATATACTTCACAGAACGGAACAAAAAGGTATACGCTATGACAAAAATAATCTATTGAACACATAGTTAGAAAGGAATAGATAAAAACCTTTATTGTCTTGAAACGGTAAATCCGGTCACTGTTATCCATGGTCTATCCCAGTTTTATTGTTTTAGTCTATGGTTTACAATGTTAGCAAGAAATAAACTTTTGTATTTTATCAACGTTTGACAAGGCCGACAATAGATTTAACCATTTCGTTTTTTAGTACCACGCTTTAGCCTTGAGAAAATATTATAACGATTAGATTTTAAAGTCTTGACAAAATTTATTTACTTACGTATAACTGTTTCGATATTAATGTAAACTCAAAATTGACTAGTTGAAAATTGCTTCCCAATTGCTCTATTTGCTTCCATCAATAAGAGATTTGCTTCCTCGATACTTTAGAAGGAAATACACATTTAAAGGTGACCGGCCATCCTGACGTCGGATGGGGTCACTCTGGTCGGTGTAGAATCGCTGAAACCCATATATATATATATATATATACAATTTCTTCCTAATTGCTGACGGTAACTGATGTTGGCCAGTTTTTAAAATGTCGTACACTATTTTTAAATTGAATTTTAAAGTTTTACTTACGCTGCCATTGTAGTTTCGTGTTTCTGATCCAACTTATTATGTTCACTTTAACAAAACTTCCACATTTGACCCTAAGATGTTAGCTTTAAAGTCACTACACCACACTAGACTTTACAAAATGATCGAACTTGTGACTCAAAATAAAATGTCACATTTAGCGAAAGTTTTTTAAAACTACCCTCAAATTTATATTTTTACCTTATTCATAAATGTTCGGATATCTTACATTTTGGAACTTAACAATACCTAAATACAAACTATTTAAAATAATAAAATTAATAAAACACTCAATGGACTTAGGATATTAATGTTTACTGTACCTTTTTAAACCAATCTAGGACGTAATTTATTTTGTTATAACAAAATTGACAAATCAGCTACGTATGCCTATAATAAAACAATGAATTATTATTGTCACAGATACAAAAAACTTATTTACTTACAACTACAATTTTTTGTCATATTCTTGCTAAAATATCCGAAAAATACATCAACGCTATTCCTGTCCTTCTCACTCCTATACCCGCTCTCCTTGTTCATCGCTTCCGATCCGATCCGCTCGTTCCAGATAGACGCAAATGGCGGCCATGTTAGACTCATCTTGCTCATAACCCTTTTTGACAGCGGAAACGTATTGGTCTGCCGAAAAGAGTATTCCGTTGAAGCTTTGACCCAAGCGTCGATGGAAGACAGGATGTCGGTCTTCCACTGAGGGGTGGGTAAAGCCTGGGGAGGGGGAGACCTGACTTCGAACTCCTCGTCGGATATCCTCCCGCTGTCGACCGAGGTAGACTCTTCGAGGCAGCGACACCGGAGCTTGTTGCAGGAGAAGCACTCGCTGTGGCTGTACTCGTCTAGTAACTTGATCAGCTCTTGTCTGATGGTCTGCAGGTTCAATTCCTGGAACGAAAAAGACAGTTTTGAAAAAACTTATTTCCAATATCTTTTTCTATCTTCCTTTGTATCAACTGTCTGTTGTATATCCCACTACATGCCGGGCACCCAACCAAACGATAACTGCTCATCGTGCTATAACTACATAGTTTAGTTCAGTATCTTTGTTCAGTTTACATTTTTGGAAATTGTCAGTAAGTAGGTATTATTATCTAGATAAGCTATTGTACTTAGGGTTATTTAGGTGCAGTATTTTCTTCTCGTAGTATTAAATTCCACAGAAAAAATAGACGCACCAAGCTAGAGAGCGTATGGCCTGAAAGATCAATGACCAGTGACCGTCCTTACTAATATACGAAAGTTTGTATGGATGTTTGTTATTCTTTCACGCCGAAACAGCTGGACGGATCTGGATGAAATTTGGCACAGAGGTAGATTATCTTATCTTTTATTATTTTATCTTTTTATTCCGGAAAAATCTACGATTCCCGCGGGATAGAATGGTTTTTATTCATTAAGGTAGCACGCGGGCGAAGCCGTGGGAGGAAACTAGTTATAAATAAAATAAACTCACCAATTGAAAAACAATATCTTCAAAATAAAATTGTTGTGATTGTATCATGTTCACTTTCACCGCACTGAATAAAATATTATTTAGTCAACTAACTGTAATACTTTTAATAAATTTTAAATAAATACATCGTTATTTTAAAAACTATTTAAATAAAATAAATAAATGTAATAAGCAGCCACCCCTGCTACTTACAACCGGGTAACTGACTAAAAGTTAAAAGTAAATGACTTAAATACGGTTTCTATTGTCTAAAGGACCCTACTTAGTTGTTATTGATTTCGAAGAATTTTGACACAACAATAACGAATTACTGTCTCAGTCAGTAGACTGCTTAAAGGCTAATTTACGCGAGGCTTGGTATTTGCCTTGTGTAAACAGTTTTTCATGGCAAGCCAGCGCTGGCTGCCAACGCTGGCGAGAATAGATCGCCCGTTTAATTTTCAAGCCAGTGACCTCCGCCCGCATACCCCTCGACCCCCGCTCGCGGACACGCGTAGACGCATCACGCCACGCTTTCATTATTTTTTATTTTCAAACGTGTACACACTCGAAGAAAAATCCGTGAATGAATGGCCTCGTCTAAACAACAGGAGCCAAGCCAACTCTGGCCTGTCAGCAGGACTGGCGCCAGCATTACTGGCTTCGTATAAACACGGCTTAACTAATGCGTGAATTAACTATGTAGTAGGTACTAATAATATGTTTTAATTTATAAATAGCACATTAGCTTCAAAAATATAGCTTGAATATAATGTTTTCATTTATTACCCGAACGGTAATTAGTCTAATGTACCACTTAGCTGAATGGCCGTTTGTTAATGTCAGTACCAGGGTAGGTACGTACCTACTATTATTTTATTAATTTCTCTCCTTTATGGATACTTAACAATATATAAACCGATTATTATTGATTAATGTTATATTGATTTTTTATCCATCTATCTATATCTATACTAGCTGTCCCGCCCGCGACTTCGTTCACTTAAAGTAGGTATCTAACTAAACTGAGTTTCAAACAAATCACACTAATAAAAAAATCCCATAATAACTTTTACACACAATTTTAGGGTTATTTTGAAATATCCAGGAATACGTTTCCATTTATTTTGCGTTTAAAGTATCCAAACCAAAATTAAGATCAATCGCACCACCCTTTAAAAAGTACCCATTGAAACATTGACCCAACATTTGACCCCTTTTTGAAGGTTATATTGAAAAATCCTGAAACACGTGTCCATTCATTTTGTATTTACAGTACACAAAATTTCAGACCAATCGCACCACCCGTTAAAAAAATCCCATACAAACATTGATCCCTTTTTTAGAGTTACCTATATTTAAAAATTCTGAAACAGAAAACAAAGTTTATCGCACCACCAGTTAACAAACATTGACCCCCCATTTGATCCCCTTTTTTAGAGATATATTGAAAAATCCTAAAACACAAAATTAAGCTTCAGTCCAATCGCACCACCCATTGAAAAGTTCCCATACAAACATTGACCCCCCATTTGACCCCTTTTTCAAAAGGTTTTATTGAAAAATTTATTGAAACACGAAACAAAGTTTCAGACCAATCGCACCAGGTTAAAAAAATCCCATACAAACATTGACCCCACATTTGACCCCTTTTTCAAGGTTATATTGAAATATCCTGAAACACGTGTCCTTTCATTTTGTATTTACAGTACACAAACAAAGTGTCAGACCAATCGCACCACCCGTTCAAAAGTTCACATACAAACATTGACCACACATTTGACCCCTTTTTGATGGTTATTTTGAAAAATTCTGAAACACATGTCCATTTATTTTGCATTTACAGTACACAAACAAAGTTTCAAGGCAATCGCACCACCCGTTAAAAAGTTCCCATACAAACATTGACCCCACATTTGACCCCTTTTTGAAGGTTATATTGAAAAATCCTGAAATACGTTTTCATTTATTTTGCATTTACAGAACACAAACAAAGTTTCAAGCCAATCGCACCACCCGTTTCAAAGTTCCCATACAAAAATTGACCCCACATTTGACCCCTTTTTGAAGGTTATTTTGAAAAATCCTGAAACACGTGTCCATTCATTTTGCATTTACAGTACACAAACAAAGTTTCAAGGCAATCGCACCACCCGTTAAAAAGTTCCCATACAAACATTGACCCCACATTTGACCCCTTTTTGAAGGTTATTTTGAAAAATCCTGAAACACGTGTCCATTTATTTTGCATTTACAGTACACAAACAAAGTTTCATGTAAATCACTCCACGCGTTAAAAAGTGTCATACTAACGTTTTCACCCTTTTTCACCCCCTTAGAGGTGGAATTTCCAAAAATCCCGCCTTAGTGGGTGGTTTTGTTATAAAAGGAAACCACCTTCCAAATTTCAGCTTTCTAGCTTCAGCGGTTTCGGCTGGGCGATGATAAATCAGTCAGTCAGTCAGTCAGTCAGTCAGGTTAAGCTCTTATATAGATATAGATAGATAAGAGCTTAACCTGACTGACTGACTGACTGACTGACTGACTGACTGACTGACTGACTGATTTATCATCGCCCAGCCGAAACCGCTGAAGCTAGAAAGCTGAAATTTGGAAGGTGGTTTCCTTTTATAACAAAACCACCCACTAAGGCGGGATTTTTGGAAATTCCACCTCTAAGGGGGTGAAAAAGGGTGAAAACGTTAGTATGAAACTTTTTAACGCGTGGAGTGATTTACATGAAACTTTGTTTGTGTACTGTAAATGCAAAATAAATGGACACGTGTTTCAGGATTTTTCAAAATAACCTTCAAAAAGGGGTCAAATGTGGGGTCAATTTTTGTATGGGAACTTTGAAACGGGTGGTGCGATTGGCTTGAAACTTTGTTTGTGTTCTGTAAATGCAAAATAAATGAAAACGTATTTCAGGATTTTTCAATATAACCTTCAAAAAGGGGTCAAATGTGGGGTCAATGTTTGTATGGGAACTTTTTAACGGGTGGTGCGATTGCCTTGAAACTTTGTTTGTGTACTGTAAATGCAAAATAAATGGACATGTGTTTCAGAATTTTTCAAAATAACCATCAAAAAGGGGTCAAATGTGTGGTCAATGTTTGTATGTGAACTTTTGAACGGGTGGTGCGATTGGTCTGACACTTTGTTTGTGTACTGTAAATACAAAATGAAAGGACACGTGTTTCATTCAATATAACCTTGAAAAAGGGGTCAAATGTGGGGTCAATGTTTGTATGGGATTTTTTTAACCTGGTGCGATTGGTCTGAAACTTTGTTTCGTGTTTCAATAAATTTTTCAATAAAACCTTTTGAAAAAGGGGTCAAATGGGGGGTCAATGTTTGTATGGGAACTTTTCAATGGGTGGTGCGATTGGACTGAAGCTTAATTTTGTGTTTTAGGATTTTTCAATATATCTCTAAAAAAGGGGATCAAATGGGGGGTCAATGTTTGTTAACTGGTGGTGCGATAAACTTTGTTTTCTGTTTCAGAATTTTTAAATATAGGTAACTCTAAAAAAGGGATCAATGTTTGTATGGGATTTTTTTAACGGGTGGTGCGATTGGTCTGAAATTTTGTGTACTGTAAATACAAAATGAATGGACACGTGTTTCAGGATTTTTCAATATAACCTTCAAAAAGGGGTCAAATGTTGGGTCAATGTTTCAATGGGTACTTTTTAAAGGGTGGTGCGATTGATCTTAATTTTGGTTTGGATACTTTAAACGCAAAATAAATGGAAACGTATTCCTGGATATTTCAAAATAACCCTAAAATTGTGTGTAAAAGTTATTATGGGATTTTTTTATTAGTGTGATTTGTTTGAAACTCAGTTTAGTTAGATACCTACTTTAAGTGAACGAAGTCGCGGGCGGGACAGCTAGTACTATTATACAACGAGTATATAATATTATAAATGCGAAAGTAACTGTCTGTCTGTTACGCTTTCACGCTTCAACCTCTGAACCGATTTAAATGAAATTTGATACAGAGATTGTCTAGAGCTTGAGAAAGGACATAAGCTTAGACATTAGACTTTTTAATGTGAAGAAATTTATTTCTTAGGCTTTTGATTAGATATTAATAACAACATTCAAAGTTTGTAAAAACTTTACCCTTGTAAAAATGGTAAAATAGGGGATAAAGTTTTGGTGTGATGACGTCGGCAAAAAGGTTAGCCTAAAAATTAAAATGCAGCCGAAAGTCACGGGCAGCTTACTTACGCGGTTACTTAATAATATCTCTTAGAGTTTCACATTTATCTAGACAGTTGTATTTGTGCATGATAAGGATCATTGTTTTAAGTATAAGGCAATATAAAACTGTATTAGCAATAAGTAAAAGTACCTCCATAAGTTGTGAAACGGAATCTTTCTATTTTTACAACATATGAATTTATTATTTAAGTAAAGCTTAAAGACATAATAAAACTAGGCGAAGTGCGCCGCAGCCATCCCTGTGAACTCCCTCGGCAATATCAATCCACTTTTCCATTTCAATAAACCGCCTTTCAGTCAAAAGACGATAAAATCGATATAAAATTCAGTCCATCACTACTGGCATTGTTCTAAGTACGTTCCGTCGCACGCAGGAATGCGATCGGTGTTAATATGCGGCGGGGAAGACGACAAATATTGGAGCGAGCGTAGAACGGAACGCGCGGAATGCCAGCTTTTAAGGACCGTAGGGGTGTACGGCGCTCGATTATTGAGACGTCGATGTAGACAGGAATTTTTAATTACGTTCAATTTAATATTATTTAAATTTGTAACTTTATTTTATTAACAGAACTCGTAGAAATTTCATTTAATATCACAAAGTTTGAGTTATGGATCTTATAAGTAATTAAAATAAGTATCTGAAGAAAAACAAAGTAATAGCTGAACCTCATTAGGTTCAGCTATTACTTTGTATTTCTTTACTCTTCTCTTTTGATACTCGTCTTCTTAATGATAACAATTATTTTTGTTGTATTTTTTAAGGAATTTATTGAAAGATACTGTACAAAAAAAATCGATAGAATTAGATCTTATGTTTCGATTAATAAAAAAGGAAATGTTTATCGATAAGTTTTAAAGCTCATGTTACACTATTAGACCGCCTCTTTCTTAGTGACAGAATATAAAATTTCAGTGCCAATAATTTCATAAGATATTGAGGTCAACGGAATCCACTCGATCATGTCCTCGACTCGTGGCGGAGTCGCATTCTTCCACGCCGCAGTCTTGTGTGAGGGGGGAGGTAGGGGGGGGGACTTTATGAAGGATCAAATATTTAGTGGTAACCCCTTCTAGTCCAATAGATTGACATTACATTTGAAAAATACTTCTAAAGGTACCAAGTACTTATGCTTGTGTAAGAACTAAGCGGTTATTTGATAATACATTGTGATTTTTTTTATCATACACAGAAATAACACACAAATAAGCTTTTAAAGAAAACATTTTTTGCTCTATACCCTCAAATAGCAAGTCCTCTAACCCATGAGCTTTATGACGTTTTTCTTAAAACGTAACATGGTTTTTAATAAATATTTTTAGTAAGTATACAAATATAATAATAATCAGGATCGTAACATGTGAAGATCCTTGGTTTCTATCTACCCCATCGGGAAACAGGCATGATTTTCTGTAGTATGTAGTAAACAAAAGATTAAAATATTTATTACACATTTCAGTCAAAATAACTGGCTGTTTGTAACTTAGAACGGTTCATTTTCCCTCAGATTCTTAACTGAGCCCAACTTTATTTCCCACCCGAAACTTAGACCCGACAAAATAACTTGAAACTGATAATACCTAACCTGGAAGTTTTAGAGTTTGCAAACTATGTAGAGTATTCAGGAATCTACAGTAGCTTAATTTGGTGAAACTATCCAGGAGAAACAAAGTCATACTTTGATACCCGTTTTGTGTAGAATTAATTTAACTAGTGCCGGGACAACGTTATAATACGTTGTAAGTGTATGTACCTACCTACCTAATTGTAAAAATCATTTTAGTAAATATCTTAATTTTATCAAATCACTCGACTAAACGAATTTAAGCACTATCCCCAGAATAAATCGTAATTATCGAAGAATAAATTATCATTTACCTACTTGTATTTAATACATTTCTAGGATTTGTTTTTTTTTATTTATGTTTTTTTTTCATAATTTATTTAATTTTATTTGACTTCACAATTACTTTTGAAATGGTATAATGTATTTAACAGTTGGTCAGATCCACTCCAAGACATCTAAAGTGAGTCCTTTAAAAAGTAGGTAAGTACCACTTAAAGTATTTCAAATTAGAAGGAGTTCCAGGAAAATTTAAATAAATTTAAGCAAAAAATGCATTTATAAATTATTTTAAAATAGATAACTGACTACGCACCAGACGTAAATCCTGTTTTGAGAGTATTCTCTTTTTGGGGCACACGAAAATAGGAATTTTCTTAATCAACCCTTATAGTGGGAGCCTAAACTTAGGAAAAAAAATGGTTGACTGGAGTTGCCTATAGTAAAAAAACACATTTTGCTTACTCAATACCCATTTACTTTACAATATTCACAATTCAGCAGCTATCGATAAAAACATCGTCGTCAGCGCATCACTATCTATAACGAGGGGGCGTGGCCAGACATGTCGTCGCCATGGCAACGCGATGGAGTCATACTATCGCTTGCAATGAAATAGTAATGACATTTTATTGTATCACGGGCGTTATTCAACCTTTCCCAGATCCTGTTGTAATGTGGCCTGAAGAGGAAAAGAGCTTAGTACGAGTAATATTTTATGAGGATATTGCATTACAGTTCAACCATCAGACGATATGGGGGTTAGTACGAGTTTTGATAGTTTACGAAACTTTGTTTCGTTTTGTTTTTTTCATACTACTGCTGATTTTAGTTCTTCATATGTCCGCTAGGAGTGCTGCAGGTACATACATATGTATGTATGGAAGGAAACGAAATGTAATGAAGTAACTTAAACTATGCAAACTCGTTATAAGCCCCCAGTAATTTTAATAATCTCAATTGATAAATTTCACTGATATTGGCTTAATAAATCCAATAAAAGTTAAATCAACACATAATATCTAAATAAAAGACATTAACTATCTACTGGCTTAATTTGACTACTGCGAAAACTAGTGTTTTACTGAAATAATTCAGAAGAGTTTGAACTCTAAAAAATTACAACTTTAAAGTTGACATTTCTTTTTTTTTGGTATCTAAAAATTTTGGTTTAAAAATTCTGCTATATAAGGATAATAACTTTTCAAACCGCTCGTTTTTGTATCACAGTAAAAAGATAAAAGTAATTCAATCTATAAAACTAATAGAAACTTTCCATAAAAATAATATAAAAATCAACGAAATAGAATAAGAATATTTTCCAATAAACCTAAAGAACTATCGTAGCCGGCGATCACATAACAATTTAGGCGCGAATAGTGCCGATATCGATACAAATCCGTATTGCGTAGCCAGCGCTACACACCACTATACTCACACTTGCCGCTGGCTCTAGGGTTGCTGCTTGTCAAAAATACACCTGATTTTTTGCCTTGAATAAATTCCTATTTTCTTTTTGGTTACTCATTGATAAAACTATCCTTCGAAATAAGGACTACCTATTATAAAATATTATGTAGAAACCTATCTATATTTTTATCCGATTGCAAAACGAAGGAGGATAAAAATATACTTACTTATTATTTTATTTATTAAACTAATGTGTTTGGGGTGCATGAATGTATGCGAGTTTGTTTGGCTGTCGCTGTAGCCAAAACGGCTGGTCGAATTTTGACAAATGAGGTGTCGTTGGATTCATCGGCATTACAAGAGTGACATAGGTTATACAAAATGTCTGAAAATCAAATATGGCAGCTGTAAAAATCTATTTTCAGTTACGTTCAGTTGGGTTTTTTTATTTTTTGCAATAATATTAGTTATCTTTGTACCGTTAGTTCTTAAACAGTGTAGAAGCACGTGCCACCCCTACCGAGCGTATCCCGGCGTATCCCTTGAATTATACAGTGTTCCCGCAATCCGCGTAAGTCCTGTTTATGACCTGAGGATCGTCGACGTATAAATTTTTATATCGACGCGGATCTAAAACAGATATATCTCAGGATATGTTTATGTATTAGAGAAATAATGCAGAAGTTGTTTCGCGATCTTTGGATCGAAGTTATGGGACTGAAATTGCTGTAGATAATAAAACATTTTATTCTTGAAAATTACTTCAAAAGTTATTTTTTGATGGTAGATATTTTTGCTGTGCTCTTTCTGACTATAATTTTAAGTAAATAACAAAAATATAATTTTTAGTTATGTTAAGAATCACCTCGGTGGTCAGTTTCTCAGATTATTGTTGACTATAACCCGTACTATGGTGGTTGGCAGCCCTGCGCGAGGCCGCTCGACCGCGCAGGGCTGTCGCGCGGCGATAGCGCGCCTCGCCGCCTCCTTTGTGCCACCCCTACTCGCATTTTATTTATGTAGCAACAATAATTACGTGTGTACTTTATTTTGTACGAAATATACAAGAAAATAAAAACATAGTGTTTTTGAATTAACTGGAATTCTAAATTAAAAATTATAAAGAAAATGACTTTGTACGAGTAATACTATATTGTAACCAAATGTGAAAGTTTGTATCATATGTATGGATGTTTGTTACTCTTTCATGCTGAAACGGCTGAACGGATCTGCATGAAATTAGACACAGAGATAGATGGAATATCACGTAGGCTACTTTAAAGCTCGGAAAAATGTACTGTTCCGATAGATTAGTTTTTGTTTTCAAGATACCACGCTTCATATTAGATAGCGATAGTGCCTCATTTTCATAGTTTAAAATAAACCTTAAATAAGTCGACTGTTCGTTTGACTGTAGCCACTTCCGGTGCACACGTCACAGCGCCCACACGTCACCGTCCAAACTCGGTGAAACTCTGCATTATCTAAAGGCTCACAGATAATTTAGCCCTCTTCCGGTCGGGAGATGGCAATTTCCTCTCGCCCCTCGGCACTCGCTGCGTTTGACACCCTGTATAGAACCTCTTTGCGTTCATAATTGGCCCTCTTTCGCAAATGGACCTTAATATTCCATTTTTGTGAGAAATGGCGCCGATCGCACGCATTGTTCGATACTAGAGTTAATAAGGTGCTATTGTTGTGGGCGAAGTGTGCTGAGGCGATAGTCGGGATCTCCCCGGGAGGCGAGTCCTCCAGTTGTAAGCGCATTTTATAATTGTACGTCATAACAACGTCACACGCGTAGGTAATGTAGTGTAGCAACTCTTTAGGAAACCAACATGTACGTAATTATTATTATTATTTTTCTTTTTCATTTACATATTTTTCCCGACGTTTCGACAGGTTTGCACACTGTCGTGGTCACGGGATGACTGGAGTACAGAGGCTACCGCCTCTGCGAAGCGGGGGCAGCATTATTTGCAACTACCCTCACTTCGTTCTCGAAAATAGTGATGTCCATCTGTACACTCGGACGACACACAACACTAACAATGTCTGCGACGCGCTGAATAACCGGTCTACGACGAGTACACTTGGCTTTAACTAATAGAGTCTGAAACCGTCTTCACGATTAAAATTAGGATATTTCTTAATTTCAATCGCTTCCCGAACCAGTAACCAAAACGTATTCTCCTACGATATTTGTTTACTTTTCTTACCTATAAGCGGCATGTTTCAACTTTAATTTTGGCAAGTAATAAGTCCAAACATTATTTCTCATTGTATACTTGAGTAATAGCAAGTCATAACGACTAATTAACCAGCAAAATCAACCCCTATATGAAATATCGACCCCCGGATACAAACAGTACAGCCAATAAGTCTTAAATAATCGTCTCAACGCTTGATAAAATTAAATTTCTGCTCAATTCACAAAGTTTCATCACAAATTATTCATTCTAGCAACTGAGAAACAAAATGTCGAATCCATTCTTCATATTAAACAGAATTTAAGTCAAATCCACAGCCTTCAAAGAGTTAAAGCCTCGGCCGCAGTGTTCAAGTAAGAATTAAAAGCGTATCCTCACAGTTCGAGTCGAATGAAAGTTGGGTCGACTAAAGTGTTTATTGTAAGTGAATCAAACGTCTCAATAGAGCGGGACTCGCCTTTCGTTTTCATTAACCTCGATGAATTTACGGAGAGTAGTGTTGTGGAGTGTTTGGATGGGACGAGTAGCTGGAAAAGCACTTGACGATTGTGGTGACGTGGGCGAGTGTCTAGCTGAAGCGCGAGAGTCACGGATTCGGTTCCCGCTGCGAGACATGTTGGGTTAGTTTGTAATAAAATCTTATAAGGTAGTTTAACTATCTACACTGGCTTATTTGTACCCACAACGAACTCTAGTTTGATTGCAATATATTTCTTATTAAATTTTATGACTGTTGTATTCTAGTACCACGAAACCCTGATATCTGAAAACAGAATTCATTCGATGCATTCGGCTGTCAAGTTTTTTGCTCTAGTTTTTATATTTTTTCTCGTGTTCTGAGTTTCATTGTGTAATTTTGGTGGTAATATTTCCAATAAAGCCTGGTTCTTGATAAGATTGTAAAATATGTGAATAGTTTCTTTCTAAAACCATCAGAGGAAATCCCGAAAATTTTGAACAAAATAGCCATCTTTTGTATAAAATTGACTTAACAATTCTACAATGACTTTGTCACATTGACAATACTATTAATTTAAACATTTGACACTGTCAAAATTGATCACAAAAGAAACTTTTTCTCATCTAGTTCGGCACTAAAGATAGCTACTAGCTGGAGCTACTAGCCCAACTACTTGCCTGCCTCGAAACCTAGCTTGCTATAATTTCATTAGCCGCGCTCGACTCGCCTTAAGAACATGATTTGCGTAATCAAAGAGCGTCTAATAAAATTTGCCTGCCGATCGCAGCGCCCCCTTTCACGAGTAACAGCTTTGTAGGGAATTCATTATTATAACAATAATAATAAAGTTAAGATGAAGTTTTATTTTTTTAACTCTTGGGGTTATATAGACAATTATAAAAAAATGCGATCCAAAGAATGTGGAGTAAAATTTCGGTAGTTGGCGTCCAAAACTGAAAGTTTTTAACTGAATATAAAAAAATAGGTTTTCAATTTTTCGGAATCTATTTTGTTTATTCATAGATGCAGGGACTGATTTACAAATTTATTATTACGAAAGCATATTTTTTCCAGTCGGTCTTATAGAAATCTCATCAAAATGGGTTCAGTGGGTTTGCTTTTAATAACAGTGCAACATTGAAGTCGTTTTTCTTATTACGTTTTACAACGTAATTAAATTATTGGTACTAAGGTGCGCCGGCTCCGTCACGATGTTTTCCTTCATCGTTCTTGTTTATGCAACAACACCATTAATTAATCACTGCTGCCATTAATCACTGGGACGAGGGTGAGAAGCTAAGGTTACACTAGCGTTATTATTACATTATACGAGTATCATAAGTACATACCTACATAAAAACCTGAATATTTGTTAATATTTGGGTAGTAGTTGTTGCCAGTGACTTCGGTCACATAACGATGATATCAGATTTTAATAAAACAAAACCAATCGTGTCTTAAACATTTTCCTGAAACAAAAATGTTTTCCTGAAAGCATTTTTTTGAAGTAAAATTTCTTTAAGCATGCTTAACTTGGGTAGCAAGCTGGTGAATGCGTGACGAGAGCGTTACGAAAAGTGTGATCGAGCGAGGCGAACGGAAGTTGAGAGGGAGATATAAGTTAGTGAAGATAGAAAGAGAGAGTTATGTTTCGTATATTACTGTAGGGGCGAGTACTGTAGGAGAGATATGCGAGCACATATTTTCTTTCTCTCTTTCTCTCATAGCCAGTTACGTTTCGTATATCTAAGATACAGTGCAGGCTACATACTATAGATGGAGCTAAAGAAGTTTTACTTCAGTCGTGTGCTCTAAAGTACACTCTTTTTTTATACAAATATACATACGGCCCACCTAATAGTATGTGGCCGTCATCTGTGGGCGCTTGCATTATGGTTGATGCAAAAGGTTGCGGGTTCGATTCCCGCCTCTGAACAAATTTGTGTAGGTACAATCTGCAGAAATTTGTTCCGTTGGTCTGGGTGTTTTCTATGTATAAAAAAAATTATCTATCTATGTATATAATGTATTAAATATATCAGTTATCTAGTACCCATAACACAAGCTTAGAGTAGCTTACTTTGGGGCTAGATGATGCTGTGTGGATTGTCCAGCATTATTTATTTTATTTATTTATTTATTTACATTATTATGAAAGATCCCACAAAAAAATACTTAGGTAAGTATATAAAAATTACTAGAATAGTTCTTCAACTGTATCCAAATCCTTTCAAGATTTCTCCACAATCTCTGCCACGAGTGGTCTACTCAACTCTTGTAGGTACAGTCGGCATAATAATACGCTTACTTGAAAATGTAATATTAAATACCCTGTCACAATATTAAGTCAATTAGCTTGGATTGAACCGAACTAAATTTAGCAATACCCCCAGAATAATTCGTAGTTATCGAAGAGTATTCGTAAACTGACATTTTACTGCATTTGTCATTACATCTGTAAATAGTTATATATTCGTACTAAATGGTTAAATCACCTTGGTTGAAAATACATTTCTACAATATTTTAAAAGTTCTAAATCTAAATGAAGTCATTAAAATTCACAGTTATTATATTTAAAAAAAACATGATCTTGACTGTTAGTTATCCCCAGGCTTAGTAGATATCTAGTTACTTAGATCTTTTTGAAGATAAAGAGGTTAGTCAGAGGCACGTCCAAACATGTTATATAGCACATGCCCACATTTTGCACAATAGCTAGTATTCCGTACTTAGATTTATTTTAATATTACAAAAATAACGTTGCATTTGGATCTTGAATATTAAACTACATATTATTAGTGCGACTGTACAAGACGCTTGCAATTTTTTCACTAATGTGACAGTCAGCGCGGCGGAAACTAGGCGGATTTGCCGAGTGTCACGTGCGCACCCTTTCACGGAGCTCTGCCCGGGTGCAAGCCACAAGAGGAAGCGGGTAGACGTCATCATAAAAAGAAGAAGAAGAAGAATCGGATAACTGACGTCGATAAATCGCATTAGCGCCAGATTTTATATCCCTTTGAAGCTACTTACACTGCTAAGCACACTGAAAAGTTGTTTAATTTATTTACGTTTTTAAACCTCTCGTAGCTTAGTCGTTTTTTGGCAACGTTCAGTGTGTTTTACTTTTGTGTGGGGGTTTGCTTATTACATTTACATCTATTAATTTTTTTTTATTGAAAACTAACAGCTTCATTTAGAAATAAATGGTAATAGTAAATTCAAATAAGCATCGGGAATTCAATTATTCACTTACGTTACGTAATTCAATAAATAATTTATCTATTACGTATAACATAGAAATCCGTCATCTCTGCCTACCCCTCCAAGAAATAGGCGTGGTTTTTGTATAAGTATATAACTAACCTAACTCAAAACTCCCCCATAGCATTTATCACTATTGTTATAATAGCTTACGCTTTTCACTTGCACCACACACTAACTACACTTTCTTACTAAAGCAGAGCAATATGTTAGAATTTTCTTAATAACGCTCTCAGGATGAAGAGGCCGCGTAATGCGCGAACCGCCTTATCCCCACTCTGCACTCACTATTGTTTCTGACCCTGGGCACACCCTGGGCGTCTCGGCAAAACGTCCAACGGTTATATCAGAGCAATAATCGTGCAAAGCCTCCGCTAAGCAAGGACGTTCTAGAGTAACGTAGATAAAATGTCTTTGCCGCCAAGTTACATCGTTTCGACTATTATTCGAACTTTGAAAGTAACGGCTAGTGTCACACTTTAGTTCAAATTTTATAACTAGAGGGCGCTAGTTTATACGCATCCTAGATCACGCTATGGATTTTGATGATTTTTGTTATTAACTATCCTCAGAATAATGCAAGTAACTATAACTCTATAACTACAATTTATTCTGGGGATAGCGCTTAAATTAGTTTGTTCGAATCTACCCTTAGTAGGATAGGATAGGCAAAGGATAGGATAGGATATTATTATACCCCACATAGTATACGACATATAGGACAGTAGGGGGAGTAGGGGGAGGTTGCGGCGGGTGTATTATTTACGCATACAGCCTTCCGATTTTCACTTCCACGATCAAATTAACAAAAGTAGAGCCGATCTGTATTAATTCGAGTTCGGGCGCTCATCCATATGTAGAGATTAAGCTCCGGGCATCTGGAAAGCGGCGTCCGTATTATGATGGTCGTTTCATAGCGTTGCGTGTGAACGTTCACGTGAATAAAGCGTGCAAACACTTTGTCAATACATGAAAGAAGCCTTTGGGGCGTTTTAACCCTTTCACAGCGCTGGTTTCGTAAAAAATAGTGACACTATTAAAATAATAAAGACCAGAATTATAAAAATAGGCGAGCAATACCTATTAAAAACTTCTTTTTAAATTAATATGCATTTTCTATTTTACATTTTACGTTTTATCGTTTAGACAAGCAAAGATAAGCGTGGTCACCACTAGTATCAATTTCTTCTAAGCGCTTCCGTGCTTCGACTGTCAGTTAGATTCTACTGTCTACTGTCAAATGTCAAAGCTAGTTTTTACACCATTCCAATACATCGTTTACTTAATAGTTCTTGAGTACACTATTATTTCCACTATACTGAAAAAAAGAGTTTCCTACTCATACATATAAAATTACGTCCGCTATCTGCCGGCCACCGCTAGCTAAAGAACGAAGGCTGTACCCGAGAAATGTATTTCACGTGAATCGCGCATTTACCGTAAAGGGTAGATGCTCATTCGATTGGCAAGGAGGGGAATAAATCAGTAGTTCGGTGAGCCCCACTCCCATCTGCTCCGGCACGGGGCGGTGTGTGCCATCTGCCCCGGTAACTTTGATTACACGCATTTTGTGTGTATTATACGTTCTGCAAGTTGGTTGGGTGTTGTGTTACCATGTTTTTGCAGTTTCTGGTTTTTATCAATGACATAAGATACAAAATGCAATGACCTTGTATTCGTTAAAAAAAAACTGATATAATAGTACAGTCAACAACAAAAATCTTGGTATAAAGCCCCAAATTATTAAATCTCCTTTATGTAACATTTCCAATTATGGATAGTACCTGTGCAACATAAATAATATATTATACTCGTAGGTGGCTTCCTAAGGGTTTCTATAATGGCTTTTCAATTTTTTCCGCGAATCTTCGAAGTTCTATTAAGTTAATTTGTTATTTTGTAGTTGCCTGTACATCCGTGTCAAATCGGTTACCTATTGAAAATTAAAGTTGAATTGTCGTCTGTATCGCCGCATCTCGCCAATAAATCCACAACTACCCGCGTAATATCCCAAATTCTAAGAAAGGTGTCCGGTAAGATTCGCCACTTCCGGTCCAGTCCAAGATGGCGACACAATTTCCGGCGCGCCATTATTACGTAGCCGCGGGCACTTTGCAGTTCCAGTTTGAAATTAAGTTTTTTGAGTTTCGAATTTTGAACTTCGTTAACATTTAAATTCGGATGTTTATTTCTTTAAAAGTCGTTTTTAATTGTTTTGAACTGCGATTTGGGGAAAAAATTATCACAAAAATGTTAAAAGTTACGAAATGAAACAAGCCTAAAATTTGGTAGGTACATAATTTAGTGTCAATTGAAATTGAAATTGAAAAATATTTTATTCAGTAAAATCACAAGGATCACTTTGAAACGTCTTACATGCTAGGTGAATCTATGTGCCAATTCCAACAGTTTTGCCTGGCCTCTCAGCTCAGTTGTTGGTTGTGGGTTCGATCCCCACTCAGGACAAACATTTGTGTGATGAACACAGATTATGTTTGTTTTGTGTCTAGGTATTATTTAATATGTATTCTATGTATGTTTTTACAAAAGTATATAATTAATCTATCAGCTATCTGATTCCCATAGTACAAGATTTGCTTAGTTTGAGGCTAGATGGCGTCGTGTGAAATGCCCAGCAATATTTATATCACAAAGTAAATGCGTTACCCCTGTACACAGAAGCACCTCGCCAGAACAATCCATCAGGGGTATACTCAAGTAGGTCGACATCACAATACAACATCATAAATTACGGCCGGCAGAATCATTAAGATGTATGATCCGAGATCAATCTTATGAGCGATAGTGGGTTCGGAGCCAACCCCTCGCTAACCCTACTTAATTACAGGAAAATATACAGAAAATTACCTACATTTTGTAGCGTTCAAACATAAACTATGTAGTTTGCTAATTTATTAAATTAAATTTATTTAAATTTTGCTAATCAAAAACAGATATTTGATTATCCTATCCAGGTAGGTACTTGATAAGTCTGTCAGTGGTTTTCTTAATTTTAATTTTTTCGTTATATTTCAAAAGCTATCCATTCTAGAATAAAAATGAAAAATATTTTGGAATCTACAAGTTAAGTCCTTTCATTTTATACATTTTTCAATAAATTTAAATAAGGTTTGTTTTGTTAACTTCTGAACCCAATATCTTAAACTTTTTTAACGGTTAAACTCATATAACTCCCAGCAAACCTACATAGAAGAATCTCTAGACCTCCTAAGTTTAATTAGATCAGATAAAACAATCTTAAGTTATGCACTAACAAACATAAACACACAAAGAGATTTCACGAGCGAAGTCGCGGTGAGATCCACTGCTTTTTTAATACAATTTAAGGTAAGTTTTTTACCTGAAATCAGTGTTCTGTTTTACCCGGTCCGGTCATATAAATCATCCGGGCCCGCTCGATCCGGATCAATCACAGTGACACGGGCCGCATCGCTCACTGCCTTCGGAAAAATCGACAGGATATGTAAATAGGAGTGGGGGATTCAATAGACTTTATCCGGGTTTTAACCAGCCACTGTTTTTTTATTATTGACTTTTATTTGTAAATTTACATCGGCTTTGTTTGTAGATTTATGAAAATATATTTGTTTTTACCTGATTGTGTAAAAAAATGGTAGTGTTTGGGGTGTATCTATGTATGAGTCTATGGTTTTCGCTGCAGCCCAAACGGCTAGACGGATTTTGACAAATAACATGTCGTTTGATTTTTCGAAACCATGAGAAGGACATCTATTTAAATAATTATTAATCCCTATTTCTCTCGGTCACGGCATCACGCGTGACCGGCTGGACCGATTTCGCTAATTCTTCTTTTGTTGTGTTTGTAAGGAGACGGGACTTCGTGGAAAAGCACAGACATTTTGCCGTGACATGTACCAAAAAAACCAAATGTTTTACAGACACAGTCACGGCAGAATGTCACATGTAAACCCGCACTTCACGCGAGAGAAGTCACAGGGAGTTCACTAGTCCAACATTATGTGCCAAACGAACTGTGAAGGTAATTAATTGTATTAAATGAAACAATTTAAAGTATCTCTGGCCCCAGTGGCCGTCAGTCGGCGTCGCACGGCTCGTTGCCGCCGCGTGTTTCGTTATGTAGCTTTGTTTGTGAAGCTGTAGCGTGATGCTGTGCTTTTTGATAATGAGGATAGTCATTACGCGATTGCGAAGGAGGATTATGTATAGTTCATCCAACGGATCTAGGCATTCGTGAAGTTAGCCACAGGTGCGAGTTTGCGCATGTACAGTTCCTTCCCCCCGTCCTCATACCTCCAATTGCTCCCGAAAAACGATACTGCGCAGCTCTTGCGGCTAACTTCACGAATGCCTAGATTCGTTGAGCCAACTATACATACATATTTACTAGCTTTCGCCCACGGCTTCGCCCGCGTGGTACCTTGAAAAAAAAAACGAATTTTTCCTAAGGGACCGTACATTTTTCCGGGATAAAAAGTAGCTGTGCTATTCCAGACTATAATCTACATCTGTCCCAATTCATCCAGATCCGTTCAGCCGTTCCAGCGTGAAAGAGTAACAAATATACATCCAGACATCCTTACAAACTTTCACGTTTATAATATTAGTAGGATGTAAGTTTAGCTGTCTCTGTAGCCCAAACGGCTGGATGGATTTTGACAAATGAGGTGTCATTGGATTTGTAAAGGTTACAAAAGGCAATGTAAAATATAAAAAAATCCAATATGACTTTATGAAGCTTTATTCAACTACATTTACTTTAGGTTCAATTTTCGTATTATCTACAATTTGTTATTAAATAGCAACCGCGCGCGACTCCGATTGCGTGGTACCTACCCGAGTAAAAAGTATTTTTTGTATTATTCCAAGTCAAAAACTAAGCGTATTTTAAGTTTCATCCAGATTCATTCAGCCGTTTCAGCGTTATAGAGTAACAAACATCCATCTATCCAAACTTTATAGAGTAACAAACATCCATCTATCCAAACTTTATAGAGTAACAAACATCCATCTATCCAAACTTTCGCATTTATAATATTACTAGCTGTCCCGCTCGCGACTTCGTTCACTTAAAGTATCTAAACTGAGTTTTGAACAAATCACACTAATAAAAAAATTCCATAAATGACTTTGACCCCCCCTTTCACCCTTTTTAGAGGGTTATTTTGGAATATCCAGAAATACGTGTCCATTCATTTTGCATTTACAGTACACAAACAAAGTTTCACACCAATCGCACCACCCGTTAAAAAGTTCCCATACAAACATTGACCCCACATTTGACCCCCTTTTGAAGGTTATATTGAAAAATCCTGAAATACGTATCCATTTATTTTGCATTTACAGTGCACAAACAAAGTTTCATGAAAATCGCTCAACGCGTTAAAAAGTTTCATACTAACGTTTTCACCCTTTTTCACCCCCTTAGAGGTGAAATTTCCAAAAATCCCGCCTTAGTGGGTGGTTTTGTTATAAAAGGAAACCACCTTCCAAATTTCAGCTTTCTAGCTTCAGCGGTTTCGGCTGGGCGATGATAAATCAGTCAGTCAGTCAGTCAGTCAGTCAGTCAGTCAGTCAGGTTAAGCTCTTATATAGGTATAGATTAAACAGGATAGAATGTACATATTATAAATAACTTTCAAATTATATTATTATTATTATAGACATATAGACCTCAAAACCTTTGGGGGTAGAAGTTGTTGTCACAATTAAAGCTCACAAATCATCGGTATCATCGACCACAAAATACAATTATCATTTAAATAACGTTATGAGTTATGTCGATGTACATCCGCTGTGAGACAGGGCCCCTGTTGGTCGCAATGCCGTGATTTATTTGGACTCTGTGGTCTGTGGCTAAATAATTATACTATTTACTAGTTAAACCCGCGGGTTCACTCGTGATCTCACTACAATATAAACTATGTTCGTTATGTGGGTAGAAGTACAAATTGAACTAGTATTTATTGCAAAATTGATTTCAGACCCACAATTAATACATAGATTATTACACATTTAAATACAAAAATAAATAAAAATGAAAAACCCTACTGAAAGTACTAGAAAATAGCTTCTTACAGCTGCCATATTAGATTTTTTGACATTTTGTATTGCCTTGTCACTCTTGTAATGCAGACAGACAAATCCTGCGGTGCATTTGCCTGACAACTACGTCGCTCTGGTTTTTATATTTTTTCTCATGTTATTTTGAGTTTTATTGCGTAATTTTGGTGGTTATTTTGCCAATAAAGCCCGGGTTCTTGACGCGAGTGTAAAGTATGTGAATTAAAGTGAATAGTTCTCTATAACAAAAACCGAGCACTTGTTCTGCGACTTCGGTGGTCCCTCTAGTTTTACTCCTATTGCCTTAGATGGTGTATCCCTACCAGTCTGTTCCGATTTTCGATACCTCGGTTCAGTAGTACAGAATGATGGTGAGATTGATCGGGATGTAAGAAATAGAATAAATGCGGGATGGATGAAATGGCGACAGGTCACAGGAACCACGTGTGATCCGAGAATGCCCCTTAAACTTAAGGGGAAAATCTACAAAACGATCATAAGACCTGTCGTATTGTATGGGTCTGAATGTTGGGCCACCAAGGGAACGGACGAGAAAATGAGATGGATGTGTGGAGTGACAAGGATGGATAAGATAAGGAATGAGTATATTAGAGGAAGTCTGAAAGTGGCACCGGTGACAGAAAAGATGAGGAGTAATAGGTTAACGTGGTGTGGCCATGTTATGAGAAGAGATGAATGTCATGTGACGAGGAGAGTGTTAGATATGAATGTGGATGGATACAGGGGTAAAGGTAGACCAAAGAAAAGATGGATGGACTGTGTGAAAGATGACATGGGTAAGAAAGGAGTGAGTACTGAGATGACGAATGATAGAGGGAAATGGAAGAAGATCACATGTTGTGCCGACCCTACATAACGTGGGAAAAGGGCAGGAAGAAGAAGAAGAAGAAGAAGAGTTCTCTTCAAATTCCATCGGAGGAAATCCCGAGAATTTTCAACAAAACAGCCATCTTTTGTTTAAAATTGACTTGACAACTTGACTATGACTCTGTGACGTTGACAATACTTATAAATAAATACACTTGACACTGGCAAAATTGTTCTCTAAGAGACAGATGCCATAATTGAAGAAGAAGAAGAAATCCAATGACACTTTAATTGGTTAGACGCGGCGGTAAACTGTTTTGATTATTGATGTCATAATATGAATGAACTTCGCGAAGTATTATAGAGGTCCGGCGGGGTGAGAAGAAACAACCATCTCCAATGTCATTAGCTAGTCACCGCTCCTTACAATCTCTCCAGCTCTTTGGACTCCGGCGACAGCCGAAGAAAAACTGGGTTAGGGTAAATTCGTCATCGGTCCATTTTTTGTGCTACTTTTAAGTTCCATACTTGGAGGGTAAATTTGTCACCGTCGAATAAAATATTATTTTTTATGGGTAAATTCGTCATCGGTCCATTTTTAAGTTCCATACTTGGAGGGTAAATTTGTCACCGTCGAATAAAATATTATTTTTTATGGGTAAATTCGTCATCGGTTCCTCCATCGTGGATTTATGTACAGTCAGCATGAGAATTAAGTGAAATAAACCAACATTCTTTGAATGAACAATCGTATATTAGGAATTACAAATAATCAACATTTTGGATATGTATCTTGTATTTTATAATCCTTTCGAGACCGCTTTTGTTTAATTACATTTTTGAATTTCCCAATCGATAAATCAAGCATGTTACTCGAGATCTTGTTATAGAAGCGTTAACAGTGACAAGAAGAAGAAGAAGTCAGTCATGTAAAATGTTTTTGTATATAACTATTTGACCACATAACCGCAGTAACAGATACAATAGCGATTGTATTTCTACCAAATCACCACTAATAAAATAATCGAATGAAATCCATCTCCTGCCAGTCGGACAGACAGACAGATTAAATGGATAATTGTCTGCGGAGATAAATACAAAGGCATCCGTCTGTCAATATATTTAGTAACAAAGTGGCTGGGAAGGGTGCGGCCGGAGTGATGGCGTGTTCAGGTTGTTGTGTAAACTTATGCGGATAATGTTACCTTTGTGTATACCTACACTATTAAGTGGTTTTCTGAACAAAAACGTTAATCACCACGTTTTTATGATAATATTTATAACAGCTTTAGAAGAAAAAGGGATGCTATTATGAGTATTATTAAAAATATGAATACCTACAGATTTTTTTATGTATTTATGTGTACAATACAGTTCGAAAAATGTATGTGAATTTATACTGGTGAAGAAAAACATCGTCAAAAAATCGGTGTGTCGTAGATTCTAAAAATTAAGAAGATATGTGTTATGTGCATGAAGTGTGTGAATCCTCTAAAGTGCATTTAATATTTTCCACACTGGTTCAAAGGAACTAGTGACATGTTATGGAAAAAAATGTATTCTAAAGTTTTATAAGCGTTAGTTCTTGATAGCCGTTGGCAGTCGGGCCGCACCCTGTCTAACCCTCACAACGCATAAGTGGGCTGACACACGAGCTGACTGCACGCTAATGCACTCGCCTTAACCGACGGCTTTCATCCGCTCCTCTTGAGTAATGTCTCCATTAAACGACATATTTCGATTGCCTCTCACCACTCTGGTACGAAAGATCTATTGTTGAAGCCAACAAATACCAAGAAACCGGTTTCGCGATCCTTCCCCCCGCGCCCGCGCCTAGGGGAACTCACTTAGCTGCTGAGTTAACCAGCGCCGCTCGTCCGATCTTAATTTTATACTTTATCTACCTACCTAGTTATGTCCGTGTAATTTCTAGTGTAGTTTACAGTAATAAATCTAATCATTTGTATTCTGGAGTTCATATTTTGGAGAAGAAAGAAGAATTCCCATATCCTCAACATCTATAATTTCTAAATTTTTCGAAATAAACTAATTTCATTTTTATTATTTGTACTGATTTACATTAAGGTGTCGTTCGATTTGTTTGAATCACCAAAAACATAACTCTTGTTACACAAAACATCAAAAAACCAATATGGCGACTGTTAAATCAATTTCCAATACATTCAATCTTGTTTTTTTAATTTGCACGAAATACTAGTTAATTATTTATTTATACATTTAAAAGTAATCTATACCTATATAAGAGCTTAACCTGACTGACTGACTGACTAACTGACTGATTGATCATCGCCGAGCCGAAACCGCTGAAGATAGAAAGCTGAAATTTAGAAGGTGACTTCCTTTTATAACAAAACCATCCACTAAGGCGGGATTTTTGGAAATTCCACCTCTAAGGGGGTGAAAAAGGGTGAAAACGTTAGTATGAAACTTTTTAACGCGTGGAGCTATTTTCATGAAACTTTGTTTGTGCACTGTAAATGCAAAATGAATGGACACGTGTTTCAGGATTTTTCAATATAATCTTCAAAAAGGGGTCAAATGTGGGGTCAATCTTTGTATGGGAACTTTTTAACGGGTGGTGCGATTGGTCTAAAATTTTGTTTGTGTATTTTAAATGCAAAATAAATGAATACGTGTTTCAGGATTTTTAAATATAATCTCCAAAAAGGGGTAAAATGGGGTGTCAAAGTAGTATGGGATTTTTATGAGTTGCGTGATGTGTTTAAAACTCAGTTTAGATATTTTATGTGAACGAAGTCGCGAGTGGGACAGCTAGTAATAAATAAATAAATAAATGAACGACAATTAATTTTATTCCTTAAACTTAAACACACAGAGTTCAAATTCAAAACAAACTGCACGCATAAGAATCAGCTAAATAGAGGTCACATTACGGCCACTCTAATTACTAACACAAACACATTAACACTACATCCCACTTCTGACCCTGGGGGGGGGGCAGCGAGGGGGGGGGCTGGTGCTAGAATAAGAAAACGTATTTGCCCGGACCACTTGCTTTCCGGCGTAACTTTATACCTAAACGGTTGTAGGGTTGCCGCTTGCTGAGGAAACTACTAGTGTAGATATGCTACTTGGTTCGCGTCAGATTTTATTCTGAGAATCTTCCATTTAAAGTAAATTTTGAGAATTTATTTCTTGCTAGAACTCAAAGATTATCAATTTAGGGGATGTGTTTAGGGCTGTTTGTTTATCAGTAGTTATTTACGGTTTTTTAATAAACTTTGCAAAAAAGTCCAGCAAAAATTGGTCTTTGTAACAGCTAATGTAAAATAATTACTTCAGATACATAAAAATATATTGTTTACCTATTTCATGGTAAACTTTGTATTAAAACATAACGTTATAATATTCAAAAGGGGAAGATAAAAAATAACTTTTATATGCAAAATCTTTTGATTGAAAAAACAATAAAATCACTTAACTTTGACCATATTAAAAGCATTAAATCTCACAAAGTATCCTTCCGCACGATAAAACTGCCAAATAAAGCGACACCCGGCGACAAGTGGCAACCCTACGGCCCGAGCGCCCTCCGCTAAGTACATCAAATGAATTGTAAATGAAATCAGCGGCGAGTGGCGAAGGTTTTATCGCGTCCGACCTGCTCGTGTGGAGCCGCCTTTAGACACCGACTACTCACGCGAGGACCTGAGGTATATTACAGCCATATATTACTGCTAGCGGCGATGAGCTTGCAACCTGTCACGGAATACTAGCTACTGTGAAATATTTTAGCATGTATACTAAATATAATCTATTAGCTGCCGCCCGTGGCTTCACCCACAAAGTACTTATTTGAAATATAGCCTGATTATGTAAATGCTGAAAATTCATTCTACATAATTATTTATGAAAGAATTTTAGAATACGGGTAATTCATTTCTCCTCCTACATACATATTTTACATACATTTGTTTTAATTTTTTTTTAAATAAGATGGACGTGTCTCAAACTACCAAAAAATGTAACTAAAAATATAGGAAAATAAAAGTAAAAATTTCAAAAGATCTAAAAGAACAAAAAAGAGATCTGAGGAGATATCTAAAAAAATACAGACAAAGGTTTCCTAGCTGGATAAAGCAAATGTGATACGAATTCCTAAAATTCAATCTCTAAAACTGTAAAAATTTATATAAAACTGCATAATAGCGAGTGAAACCGCGGGTGCAGCTAGCGGACAACATTAAATAAAATATTTAATAAATAAAATAGAACTCAAATCCTTTCCTTTCTTAAATCCTCTAGATAGTTTATGAAACAAAGCGTAGAGCATAACTCTATTGTTCTACGCCGTAGCGCTACGCCGTAGACAGTGCTACAATATTGCCACAGCTCTATTATTACTTCTCTAAACCAATTTAAATCTTATAATAATGGAGTTAAAGTCCAATTATATAAATTAAACTGATTTATATCCAAACAATTTACACCAAAAATGAAAAAGAAGAAGAAGAAGAAGAAAATCATGATTTATAATAACCTGGTGGTAGAAAAAGGCTTCGCTCTAGAACTTCGGTTATTAGCCACGCAATGGGTTATTTTTGAATTTTATACGGAACCCTAAAATAATTTTGATACGTCCTCATTAAAATAAATAATTTTGTCTTCGGGGAAATAGGAAAACGTGAATTCCGGCTTTCTGACAATTTGCAAGTATTTGTAAGCTGGTAGAAATTGCAATCAGCAATAAGTCCGTTCAGTTACATGACTCGGGCGCCTGTCTACGAGCCGCTACGAAAGTGCTACGCTTCGTAGAAGCTCTACGAAATACTACGTAATTTTTTTAACTATTTGAGATATTATAAATTAAATGTATTCTATCAAACCTTAAATTAAAATACATATTATATTTTATTTAAAAAATAGTGGAAATCTCCCAACTTCACATACAAACCTCAACCCTCTTGCACCGCCCAGAGATTTGAATTTTGAAAAATTCTATTCGCTTTTTATGAGCTATCTAAATCAAAAACTATGTAAGTATACGTATTTCAAACTCTATTCAAAACTGTCAAGGCGATTAAATCACCAAAAAATATACATATGTATGTATGTATATACTTAAACAAACTTTCTTAATTATTTATACTGTGATATCAGTAGAAGTATATTTTTCAAACCGTCTTAAGTATTCCTTTGACTGTGGTTTTAAAATGTTAAAAGCATTTTTAAAACTTTATTAATTTTAAAAGTAGTGGAACATGTTTTTGTTTAAAGTCCGTTTTTTTAGGGTTCCGTATTTCCAAAGCAAAAAGAACCCTTCAAAAACTTCGTTGTCCGTCTTTCAAGACTCAATTATTGTTCTATTTTCCCCCCCGTTGCCAAAAGGGGGGCAAATAGAACGTTGTAGTCCCTTTTGTCCCTCCAAGGGGACAGAGCAGGGGTCTCTCAGCACAAGTAAAGAAAAAAACGGATTTTTCAAAATTTGTAAATTAGTAAGTACGTAGTTTTACATTTAGTACATTTTTTGCGGAACCCCCCCCGGTGCGCAAGGCAGACTCACACTTGGCCTATTTTATTTGTACGGCAAAAGCATCTGCGTTCTTTATTTCATTTTATGAACGAAATAACATGATCCCCAGGCTCGGTAGATATCTCCTCAGATCTCTAGTTACTTACATCTTCGAGGATATCTAAAAGACCTTATTTTCAGAGTCAGAGATAACATTATATTTTTCCCATCAATATTTATCCTTTTCATTATACTTATTTTGAATATTATAATATAAGCTTCCACCCACGTCTTCGCTTGCATGGTATCTTTTTAAATAACTTATTTACTATTCCAGACTATAATCTATCTCTACCAATATTCATCCAAATCCGTTCACCCGTTTCAGCTTGATTGAGTTACAAACATCCATACATCCATACAAACATTCGCATCAATAATATTAGTAAGAAAGTATGAATAATAAACTTTAAAAAACTATATTCATCTGTTAAACAATGCCAAATTGGCAATCAATTTTTCCAAATGGCGACACAATATAGTGTTTTATATAGGAGTAAAAGAAATAGACAGATTTTCTCGTTTGGGTGTTTAAAGGATGATTCCACGGATGTCGAAACACTCCCGGTAAGAGGTTCTGACTTTTATTTTTACGGTAATGTGTACTTAGTACAGTGCGACTTGCGGGGGCGGGTGTACTCGACTATGAAATGCATAATGTGTATGGATATGGCTTTTTATACGTTTTAAAGCCAATTGTGAGTTTAAAAGCTTTCAACTCAGTTAAAATATAAAAAAATACATTCATATGAAAATAATTAATTTTTTTTTAGTTAAACTTATATAAGTTACTAACGTCTGCCCGTGGCTTAGCTCGCGTAGTATTTACACAAACAGTAGCATATATATGCTATTCTAGATCACAGGCCATATGAATGTTATTTACTCTTTCACGCTGAAACGGCTGAATGGATCTTGATGAAATTTGGCACAGATAAATTATAGTCTGAAATAGCTACTTTTGGATAGCCATATTTGTTTTTGTTTTTCAAGTTACCACGCGGGCGGAGCCATGAACGCTAGTATAATATAAATTTTTATTTTAAATTTTACTGTAAAAATCATGGCTAACTGTAGTTTTTCTTTTAGAGATATTTCATATTCGAAACAATTTAAATAACAGGTGTAAGTACTGAGGTTCATGATAAGTGTTAGCAGAGTTCCGCATTATCACAATCTAATTTTCACGTACGGAACACTAATCCTAGATTAAGATTCCCACTTGGAACGCACGACGCGAACGATGCACTTGATTTGAATATTATATTAAACTGTACGGACATACATACATACATTATACATACACATATATACAACTGTACAGGGTGTTAGATATTTGTAATTACTGTGAGTTTCACCAAGCTGAAAAGTTTTGGATCTTATTTTTGATCGTATTCATTTGTTATCATATAATTGCTTTCAAAGGGTGAAGAAAAACATCAAAAAATGGCACATCTTGGATGTCCAATCCAATTCGAAGGTATTTTTGTATCTTTAGCTAGTCAATTAAAATTGTCTGTAAACAACTATAAATAAATAAATAAAATAAATAATGCTGGACAATCCACACAGCATCATCTAGCCCCAAAGTAAGCTCTCTCAAAGCTTGTGTTATGGGTACTAGATAACTGATATATTTAATACATTATATACATAGATAGATATTTTTTTTAATTATACATAGAAAACACCCAGACCAACGGAACAAATTTCTGCAGATCGTACACAAATTTGTTCCGAGGCGGGAATCGAAACCGCAACCTCTTGCGTCGCAGGCGGACTCTTGCCCGCTGCGCCACTGAGATCGTCAAACTATAGCCTGCAACCCATCATTATTAATCCCACACTACTATGTGTTGAGCATGGAATACTCGGACCTCTGACTACCCCTCCTAGACATTTTAAAGATATGAACATACCTAAGAAATATTTTAATTGCCATAATTCTACGAGGACACTGAAAATAGCTCTCTCCGGGCAGTCGGGTAAAGGCTATTGACTCAGCTGCAGTGACGTAGTTGAGACTCGCTCGGAAACACCCTGTATGTATGATGTCAGAGTGATAACGAGGGTGGGAATTCACATTATTGTTGTATTGCTTTTATTTTCGACTATAGAGTGTACTTTTTTAGGTTTTGCAAACTGAGTGAAATTACGGTTTTGGGGATTTTTGAACTTTTTGATTCCCAAAATTCCAATTACTTAGAAATAATTACTGGAAGGAGCAGTGTCCAATGGTGCCAAGCATCGCACGGCACTGAACCCGCGCCCCGCGACTCAAACGCACGCCATAATACTAAATTACTTAATGCATCGACCTATAAAAGATTGAACACACTCACACACGCGCCAGGCCCCGCCCCGCCGTCGCGAACCCTTTGTTCTACACCGCCCGCGCACACATGCGCAGCGCCGCGCTGCAACACGGTAGTGTGCGTTAAGGGGATGAAATATCTCAGCAATTTTTCTTTGTTACAGTTTTATTTATCGCCTTGTATTGGAAATTGAAGTGATTTTATTGCTAAAAAATTCTATCGAATCTCTTCGACGTAACGACTCGGGTATTAGGAAATTAGGTTAGTCTCGAGGGAGAGAAGATCTCGAGAAACCTCAATAGAGGGATAATTACGATTATTAAAAGTAAAATAATTTTAAGCAGGAATTATTTTTTCCATTACGTGACAATGGGAAGATTTTCCGGGCGTGCGTCGGGCTCTTAAGGGGAGCTGCGGGGGGAGGGGCGGCGCGCCTGTGTGAGTGAGGCACTGCATAAATAGTGGAGTCGCCGCGGGCTCCCGTCATTCGGTTTCCGCCGTCCGCGACGGAAGCTCGTCTCGCGCTGCAACAATGTCATAGCTTATTACGATCCGCCTTCTCTCTTCTTCTTCTCTAACTCTTTCTAATGATACGTATCATGTATTGTCTAATGTAAATTTGGTGCTCAATAAATAAAAGTATTTTTATAAAGCGGTCGTTGTTATGGAAATTTGTTAAGGATATAGAATAGAATAGAATTTATTTATTGAAATAGGAAGTGTGGTACAGGCGGCAACATGAACTTCATAGGTGAGTCACTCTGAATCATATTTTCACTTACGTTTCGTTTTATTTTTGATTACAATTTTTTTTACATTCATTTTTTTATTTAAACTCACAGATTCAAAAAATGTTTTGACATTGTATTTTCAGTTTTTTTCTATTCACTTATCAATTTCAGAAATCATACCATTTTAATTTATACATTTTTAACCCTTTTCCGTCCATTACGTCACCAACATTTCAAATCTTGAATTTCTTAGGTCATCATTCTCCTGCCCTTATCCCACGCTAAGTGGGGTCGGCACAACATGTTTTCTTCTTCCATTCACCCCTATCATTCGTCAACTCTGATTCGAAATCGTTTACATACATATCATCTTTCACACAATCAAACCATTTCTTCTTCGGTCTTCCTCTACTTGCGCACCCATCCACACTCATACTCATAACTCTTCTGGTGACATGGTTTTCATCCCTCCTCATCACGTGTCCATACCATGCTAATCTAGCACTCCTCATCTTTTTTTCACTTGAATTTCTTAGGTATATTTCTTAAATCTACATGCAATATTTCTGCTCCCGACCCTCAATGTCAATTAGATGACCATAAATAAGGCCGAAGGTCACAAAAGGCCCCGGAGGCCTGGGCACGCGTCTGACCGAGTTGTTGAAGGCCGCCGCGCTGGCAGGCGGCCAACTGGGCTATACCCGGATATAGGTATATACCCGGATATAGGTTACAGATCCGGCCAGCTCAGAGACTGCTGATACAATTACTAGGAGCTTCGCTGACGTTTGGGAATTCGGGCCTTTGTTGCAAAAGTATGGGTTCAATTTGTGTTAAGGCGGATATCTATTAAAGCATGTCTTCTTTTTCTTTGTTTATGGCATCTGTCTCTGAGAAAAATTTTGTTAGTGTAAAGTGTATTGTCACTAAATCGGTCAAATAGTCAAGTCAATTTTAAACTAAAGATGGCTGTTTTGTTCAAAGTTCTCGAGATTTCCTCCGATGTAATAATAATAATAATAATAAAAATATTTATTTTCAAAGTTGGGTTTACAAAGTAGGAACTTACAATCTATTACATATTAGATGTAGTAAGGCTAGTTTAATACGTACAAGCCTACTTGTAATAAACCTTTCAGGGTCAAAGATAACGACACCTCGCTCTTACTAAGTTTGCTAACTTGTATTAAGACACGGGGGCTCTAATCTCTGGCTTCTTATAGGTATATACATAGATAGTTGCATAATAGGACGTAGCTACAGTAGTGGAAATTGGAGAAAAAGATATATCTATTACATATTGTATAAACTAGTTCGAAAAAACCCTAAACCTAATCAATTACTTACAGAAATATGAGAGATAAAAACAAAAGTATAAAGATAATACATGTAGAAATTATAATTAATATTAATATAACCCAGAATTAGGATTGAATATCCAACAAGTGCTCTACCTGAGAGTAGTCTAAATTTTGCAAATAGCGTTTGATAGAACGTTTGCATTCCAGTTGAGTTTTCTGGTGCAGGGTTACTACTTTGCTCAATTTGTTATATATATAAGGGCCTAAGAACTGTGAGTGACGGTGAGCGAAAGATGTTTTGCAGAATTTCGTAGTGAAGATTTTATTTTTTCGTCTCTTGCTTAAGTCTACGAAATGAGGTGATTTTTTATGTTGTTGAAGAATGAGTTGAAGGATGAACATTTTCCTAACCGAAAGGATTTGGATTTCATTGTATAGTTGGGTTGTTGGGTATCTGTACGGCTTGGAGAACGCCACCTTCAACACCGCCCTCTGTGCTCTCTCTAATGGGAGAAGATGCGTCTTTACAGCTCCACCCCAGGCTCTAATGCAGTATAATACCAGAGACTGGCAGAGCGCAAAAAACGTGGTTTTTAATTGATGATCCGATGCTGCGTGTTTTATTTGTTTGAATACGGCGATTAGCTTGCGTACTCTACCTGTTACTGATCTAATATGATGGTCATATGTTAGATGCTGGTTTATTGTGACACCAAGGTATTTTATAGTGCAAACTCTTTCGATAATAGGGCAGTTACAGCTTTTGCTTGGTGTTTTGAGACAGTGGTTGGTGTGTGCTATTATTTTAAGCTCCGGACTATTTGGCTGTCCTGGTTTGCGAATTGAGAAAGTAACACATTTTGTTTTAGTAGCGTTTAGATTGAGTATGTTCCCGTAGAGATACTTAGAAACCAGATCAAAGCCATCCTGCGCTTGTTTAAATAGCCCCTGCCAAGTTTTGTCTCGGAAAAGAAGGACTGTGTCGTCAGCGAACGCAATAATTTTACAATTTTGTATTGGAAGGTTACAGATTTGGTTCATGTAGAGCACAAATAAGGTTGGGCCGATTATAGAACCCTGCGGTATTCCATATGTTATTTGCAGTTCCGAGCTGGTGTAGGCTCCAATCTTTACCCTTTGAGTTCTATCGGAAAGGTAACTATTAAACAGCTTCAGTTGATCTCCCCGTATTCCAAGACCTTCCAGCTTACTCAATAGCAAAGGAATGGAAACCGTGTCGAAAGCTTTTGCAAGGTCCAGAAATATTCCCATACATTTATCGCCCTTATCCAGACAATCCACAATGAAATCGTTTAGTTCCGAAACGGCGTCCGCCGTTGAGCGTCCTTTCCGAAAACCAAATTGATTATTAGAGATCAGGTTGAATTCTTCTAGGTATCTAACCAGCCTGTTGTTCATTGCTCTTTCAAGGATTTTCGATATAGCCGGTAGTATTGATATTGGCCTGTAATTATTCGTTATACTTTTGTCTCCTGCTTTATGTATTGGTAGAATAATAGTTTTTTTAAGCGAAGTAGGGAAAACTGCAGTTTCGAAACTAAGGCGACATATGTGGGTGAGTGGTGAAATTAAGAGCTCTTTATTTTGCTTTATTATTTTGGTTGATATATTATCCCACCCTACGGAGCAGTCGATTTTAAGAGAGTTTATGAGACTAAATATTTCTGATGCTTGAATGCCTATTAACCCAAAGGAATTCACTGGGTTGTTTGAAGTTAATTCAATCTGATAAGGTGGATTAGCACTTATTTTATTTGCGAGATCGTGGCCAATGCTAACAAAAAACTTATTTACTGCATTCAATGTAGAATTAGGGTCTGTTCCTTGTATGAGCTCCTGGGGTAGAGATTTTTTCGACTTGAAACTCGTGACGTTGTTTATGACTCTCCATATTTTCTTGACATCTGTGCCGGCCTCTTCGAACTGGTCTTTTTCATATTTGAGTTTTAATCTACGCATAAGTGTGTTAAAAAAGTTCCTATATCTCTTATAAACAATTTCTAGTGTTTCATTGTCAGGTGACTTACGCACTTTTTGGTGGAGTTTGTCGCGGTGTCTCATGCATCTTATAAGTCCAGGTGTTACCCAAGGTTTAAGAGGTGATTTACGTCGCGACAGTTTCGCAGATTTTGTGTGTTTGCTAATTAGGACATTCAGTATATCAATAAGTTCATCCGTGGCGCGATTACAGTCGGTGGAAGAAAGCACCGAGGTAAAATCTATTTTAGAGATATCCTCTTTAATGGCCTTATAGTCTATTTTTTTTATAGTTTGTGGAGTAGGTATTGTGTTGTTGTACTGGAGCGCTAATAAAATGGGACAATGGTCTGTGATGCTACTTTCGATAATTAAGGTTAGTGAAGCGTTATTAGTTTTCAGGAATGTATGATCGAGGCAATTTGCATCTCTAGTAGCGTAAGTATGCGTAGGCAAAAGGCCGTGATAAGCCAATAAATCTAAATAGTCCATTGTTTTTTTGGTCACCTCACTGTCCAGTATGTTCAAGTTAATGTCACCAACAACGCATATGTTTCTGTATTTGGACAACTTGCATAGGACGCTATCCAATGATTGAATAAAATTATCCAAATTAGTGTATGAAGGAGAACGGTACAACGATACTATGGCAGTGTCATTATTAATTATAGAGACGAGACAGTTTGCGTTTAGAAATGTAGGTTCGTACGAGAGGGTAGGGAGATGTGACTTCACATATACTACTACTCCGTCATTTTGAAGTGCGTGATTTGTAGTAGCGGTTGAAACGTACCCTTCTATTATAGGTAAATTAGCACATTTAGACAGCCAGCACTCTGTTAAAATAATTATGTCTGGTGAAATATTTATACGTTTTACAAGTAGTAAGAATTCATTTAAATTTTTTGAAATGCTTCTTATATTATGAGAAATAACAGTAATTTGTTTCTTTATTTTTCCTAGGAACGTGCAACATTCTTCAGGGGTACACACATATGCCTCCGATACAGACACCATATCTATACTATCATATAATTTTTTAATATTGTTATGCATTTTACATGACTTAAATAAACCTTATTACACTGCGATAAAACATGCAGTGTAGTTTAACTTGCTTCCTAATTTCATATTTTAAAGAGATAGTATAGTGTCTGGTGTGTGCATTCATGAGGTTATAAGTGGTTTTGGTGTAGTTGTGGCCTAGGTATGATATATCTGTTATGTGTTGAATAAAAGTAGGTAAGCAGATGTCGGATGTCTGTGCAGTCGGATGATTGTTATTCTGGGCTATAATAATATTATGCAGTTCATAACTTAACTTAATAGTAGAGAATAAAGAATGGAATATATTATTTTTTGAAACTAATTTGTAACAGGACCTAATTAAAAAGCAAAATAATAGAAGTAAAGTATTTCTTAACCTAACAATGGGTATCAATGTTGTAATTCCTAGTCATGCATTATTACCCATTTCTTGCAGTTGTTCTTCGTTTTTGATGAACAATATTTTGGTACCATCTTCCTTACGCAAACATACTTGCCCGTTTGAAGTCCAGCAGTGAGCAAAATTATTCTGTTTTGCGTATTCTCTAGTTTTATAAAACAAGCCCTTTGTTTTGTATGTAAGGTATTCACTGATATATATAGGTCTCGGTGTGCCAGCTAACGACAAGTGAGAAGTATTAGATGTATTTAGAAAGAAACTATTCGCTCGCGTTAAAAACTCGGGCTTTATTGCAAAAATAACCACCAAAATTACACAATAAAACTGAAAATAACGCGAGAAAAATATCAAAACTAGAGCGATAAAGTTGACGGTCGAATGCATCCCAGAAAATCCAAAGCATGTCCTGTTAGCCGATAGAGTCATGTCAAACGTGCGTGAAGATGACACGTTACGATGACACTTTTGACATGGTTTAATTGGTTGATTTTACACATTTGCTTAGGTAGACGACAACTACGAACCGGTTTGACACAATATTTTATCCGCCCCGCTTTGGTAGGCACTGGACTTTAAGTTTTCCTTCACTGGCAATGATTACAGGTTTATTCCAAGGAGTCGGCCGTGTAATAAATATTATTATGTCAGAACTTCTTATTACGAAATTTCATGCTCCGTTTGGCAATTACTTTTGTATTCAGAAAAACTTTATCTTCTCGAAAATAATCACAATAAATTATTTTATAAATTTAAATACGTACCACCGAATCTCATAAATAATTTTAGCTCAATATTGTCAACGACCAGACGTGGAGGAATTATTTATCTCTACATTTTATACATACATAGTATAAAATAAAATCTTGTCTCTCTGTATGTACGCTTAGATCTTTTAAACTACGCAACGGATTTTAATACGGTTTTCATAAATAGATAGAGTGATTCAAGAGGAAGGTTTACACAACATTACTAGTATCTATATTGTACCCGTGTGAAGCCACGGCACGGTCGCTAGTTTTACATATTACGCGAACATTTTCGTCTTTAATTGGGAATCAAACTCACCATCGAAACTCTGTTTCAAAAATCAGTTATTAGTTTATGCGATATGCTAGATATACTTAAAATATAACCCTCTTTTTGGCTTTGCTGTAGCCGGGTAAAAATAGTTTCGTACACGCGAAATTAATTTAATAATACAAAATACTTTTTCGTTCACTAAAAACTAGCAAGAAAAGTTATTTCATTGGGTCTGCTGGCGCCCGGCCAGACGAGCAAATGACCCGGTCATTAGACAACCGGTAACTTAGAACCGGTTAAACTGATTTTAGACGATTATACCCGGGTTGTCCGACAGGATGTGCTTTTTATCCGGGAAATGTAGAACTTTACTGCTTCATCCGGGTTTCTTATCTTAGTATGTAAAGTTTCAATATGCAAATCCGGATAAGATCCAAGATATCGCTCGGGTGCTGGGACTTGGGGCGCGCTCTCACTGAAGCAAGACGATGCATGATATACCAATATGATTGTGTGAAAATTACACTTCAGTGTAAACGCATCCTTATGCGGGCCCTAAGGCGGAATCACCTAGTTTTTAATTAAATAATTCATCTCTTTTTCTTATCGTGTCATTAGTTTATTCAAACCAGTGTGGTGAAAGGCATAAATTGTACCAAAGGGCCTCCTTTCATGCACAAATAATTTACTAAAAGGACTTTCTTGCTGATACGGCTATACGTTGAAGTGAGTATAAAGTAAATATTTTATATCTAAGCTAAAACACTCGTAAAATTTGAAATACGTTTCTCGTCCTACATTTTAAGAAATGAGTAAAGCCTCTTAGAAAGCACTTCCCAAATAAAACTAAATCCCACAAAAACTCGCGAAAAACTTTTAACGACCAAAAAAGGTGTTCCGTCCCTTTCGAGCACGGCAGTTAGAGAGAGAGGCGAGTGACCACGGGGCATGGAACACGGCTATGCTTTCAGCCGGCCGCGGGCGGTCAGATTATATATTGTAATAGTGGGATTGTGCATTACTGCTGCTTTTAAGGCTACTTTATTAGAACATTCTAGAAAATAAAACTTACCACACCACTCTTTCTGCCAAGTAATAGACCGTATGAGTCAGTAGTTATCATAATAAGCCGCCTAAATGCCTCCTAAAAACTGGTTCAAAGTTATTAACCGGATAAAAGTTTTTAACCAATTTTACGCCTGGCATACCAAAGGTTAAGAAAACACTATGAGGCAGTAGTTATGACAATAACCTAAAGGTCTCTAAAAACCGGTTCAAAGTTTTTAACCGGATAAAAGTTTTTAACCAATTTTACGCCTGGCATACCAAAGGTTAAGAAAACATGGGTTCGTATTTTTATTTTTAATCAAACCTGCTTTCTCATGGCAACAACAAAGGTTGAATTGACATCGCGTACAAAAGGTTGAATACACGTCGCTACAAAGAGGTTGTATACGAGGCGGCTCGCGACGCCGCATGTACTCGTAAATTATTGCGGAAATATTCAAGTTTGGCGCAAGTTAATGAGAAAAATAATTAAATCTTGGGTTATACCTTCGTGATCGGAACACATAATTATGAAATATTACGAATTTTAATGGAATTTATCGCTTTATTAGTCTTTGGTTATAATGTAAGAAAGTTGTAAAGGAAAGAAACGTTCTTATTTTCTTTTTCTTCTTCTTCTCCCTTCCCTTTTCCCACGCTAAGTGGGGTCGGCACAACACGTTTTTTTCCTCCATTTCCCTTTTAACGTTCTTAGTTGGTCGTTGTTAATAAAAAATGTACATAGTGTATTATTATAATGTATAGTGACATAATTATGTCGCCGGACACTATTTCCATGCTCTGAATATTTTAACTGAAACAATAAGGTCGCGAACTAAGGGTGAACGCGCATCTGGCTGAGCCAACCAGATTGAAAGTCAAAGTTATATTACTTTGATATTGCCCGAAAAGCTTGCGGTAAGGCCCAGGTGTTGATCTTACATGCTTTAGGTATTTTTAGGGTTCTGTACCACAAAAGTAAAAAGATCGCAAAACCTAATAAGATCACTTTTTTTTCCGTCCGTCCGTCTGTTTGTCTGTCTGTCTGTCAAGATCCTTAAGTTAAAAAAAATCTAAGTTAATTTCCACGTAAATCACCTGTGGTAATCACGTGGGTGTTTCAAGTGGAATATATAGTTCAGTTCCGTTAGTACCACCACTCAGCATGTCGAGTTTCCGTGACTCGTACGAGTATTGATTTTGTAAGAATTATTAAAGTATGCCGGTTATTGAACTTTATAGAGCTACGAATTATTTACGAGTTAGAAGTGAAATAAAATTTTATTTATATATTTTATAGAAGTGAAACCTCAGTATCTAGAACAAGTAGTGAACTTTAAAAAAAATATATTTTCACGACTGTAATCCTGGCTTGGTAGATAATCCAGATCTCTAGTTACTTCGACTTTTGAAGATATCAAAAGAGAGTAGTCAGAGGCACGTCCGAACACGACATTTGGCACATGTCCACATTTTGCTCAGTAATTAGTATTCCGTACATGACAGGTTGCAAGCCTGTCGCCTCTTATAAGAATACTAACCAATATAGGTTAGTATGACACACACCTTCGAATTTTTGAGTGAACTTTTTATTTACAGAAATAACCATAGAACTAGATAGACCTGTCATTTATAAACACTATGTATGTATATCCATATTAATATTGAATACAAAGTTTGTTTCTTTGTTACCTTTTCACGACAAAACGGCTGAATTTCACCAAGCATGTTAGACGTTTCAAAGTGATCCTTGTGAGTTTATTGAATAAATTATTTTTCAATATCAATTTCAAAAAATTTTTAAGAGGTGGTCACACATCCAACAACCGACTGAGCCCAGCTTTGCTTAACCATGCGTTCCCATACAAACTTTAAATCTCAATATCGACCCTTTCAAGATTATTTTTTGAGACAGAAGATAACCTACGTCCGTCTCTAGGATATAATTAATATACCTCCTGAATTTCCATCTCCATGATATAATCTATCGCCTTGTCAAATTTCATCCAGTACCCCTAGTATGAGTTTTTGATAGTTAACGAAAACTTTTTTCGAATAGTATCCTTTCATACATTTACCTCCATCGGAAATTTTAAGGAACTAAAATAAAGTCGATATCGTGAAAACTTGATTTAAAAATCATCGCTGGGACTGCCGATTACATAATATTTTCGATATTATCGACCTTATTTTAGTTCCTTAACATTTCCGATGGAGGAAAATGTATGAAAGGATACTATTCGAAAAAAGTTTTCGTAAATCAAAAACTCATACTAGGGGTACAGATCTCTTCAGCCGTTTCAGCGTGAAAGAGTAACAAACTTACATCCATACAAACATTCACGTTTATAATACTAACAGTATCCAACTACTATAGTGTAATCTTATAGCTTACAACTACAGAGTGCTTCGTCATAACTACAGGGTGCTTAAAATGCAAATTCACACGGACATGTAAATTACACGATTCAATTAAGCGTTAGTGCTCTTAGCTTCTATCTAGATTTAGTGTTTATTGCAATAGAACCTAGTTCTAGCTGGTTTAATTGCAGCTTCGAAATAATGGCGGTCGGACGATATAAATATTAGTTGAGTGATTGAAAGTTTTACGAGATGAGATATTTGTCTCAACTCAGAGCACTAGTGGTAGCCTGACTCACGATTCGAAGGTCGTGGGTTCAAACCTGGTCGTGCACCAATGAGTTTTTCCATCCGAATGCCAGTACTTACCTAATATTGTGAGGAAACCGGCATACCCTAGAACCAAAAACTCGAAGGTGTGTGTTATAGTTTAGTATTATAAGCGGCGATGGGCTTGCCACCTATCACGTATGGAATATAAACTACTGTGCAAAATGTGGGCATTTGCCAAATATGTTTGGACGTGTCTCTCACTATCCTCTTTTAACATACTCAAAGATCTATGTCGCCAGAGATCTGAAGAGATATCTACCCAGCCTAGGGATTACTAGGGTTTTAAATATTTGTTATATTTATAAATTCAAAATTTATCGCGAGATTTCCGAAAGCGTATTGTAATAGGTAAATATGAGGTGGTTCCCAAGCCAAAGTTATTTATCGCCCTACCTCCGCTGAATCAGGGACGCCATTAGGTTGCCCCGCACGTCGCGACGCGCACCTAATTTTTCACGACTACCCTCAAATTGTGACTTTGTTTTTGTTTACGTTACATTTTCGTTTGTTATTTCAAGGATAAGTTCGGAAAATAGGTTTTTTGATGGAACAATGTTTTCTCTTAAAGCTGGCGTTTTATTTATAGCTAGCTTTCGCACACGGCATCGCCCGCGTGGTCCCTTAACAACAAAATCAAATATATCATACGGGAACCGTACTTTTTTTGCAATAAAAAGTAACATAGTTATGTGCTATTCCAGACTATAAGCTTTCTCTGTGTCAAATTTCATCTAGATCCGTTGAGCCGTTTCAGCGTGAAAGAGTAACAACCACAGTTTTTCTATAGTATAGATTTCTTTTCTGATATTTGCTATGTAAAATTATGTTTCCATTTTGATGTTTTGTTAACGAAAACTCTGAAATCATTGATATTCTGTGATTTTTTTTTTTTTTTTAAGAAATTGATGTTAGTTAACATTTGCCCTTTTTAGAGATAGTTAAGAAAATATTTTATTTTTATTCTGCTTGCCAAAGAATACTATAAATAGTCGTTAGGCCACGACAGAGGCCTTAAAGTGGCCTACCACCACCACGAGAATCAGCCAATCTCACAAACTTCATTAAAAACCCAATTTGATGAAAAATCCACAAACTAACTCCTTTAAAATAAAACTATCTGTGACACGGACCCCAGATGCGAGTTCAGTTCGCGCAGCACACAACTTTTTAATTAAGTAAAACCCTCTGTAAATATCGTTGATATAAAAACTTGCTGGATCTGACCGACAATTTGAAAAAATAATTTATTTCGGAAATTTAAAATACATGGTGTAACACATCCTATTAATATTATAAACGCGAAAGTTTGTATATATGGAAGTTTGTTACGCTTCCACGCTGAACGGATCTGGAAAACGAAAGAATCTAATGGAAAAACTAATTGGTGCACGACCAGGTTAGAACCTACGATCTTCGGATCGTGAGCCAGAAATCCAGTCAGTAAATTGTTTTTTTTTATAACACTTAATATTTGAACGAACGGGATTCTAAAAAGACTATTTGAACAATTTTAAAAATATTTTTTTAAAACGAATTAAATCGTATCGAAGGGTATAGACAGATCATTATTTAAACAAAATTTGCTCTTATAAAATAGTGATTACGTCACGGTGTACAAACGAAGTTACGGGAAACCACTAGTTTCAAATAATATAGAAAGCTTGTCGCATCCAGTAGCTCTAACTCCTCCACTATGTCCCCGTCACGGAAAATTAAAAAAGACCGCGTTGTATCTTGTATACAGTGTGTATCTTGCATATACGGTACAGGGTGTCCGAGAACTAGTGCGCTATTCTGAGAAGGGACTATTCTGGACACTTACGGGAAAAAAAGTTCTACGGCTTTTGCCAATTTGATTTTTTTTATTGAAGAAAAGGTGACTTAATAACCAATAATCAATAATTTCATCTAGATAGATATTTTATATCTACATAGCAAAAAACAAACACGACCCTTTTACATACTCTTCCACCTACGTGCTTATAAGTAAAGGGAGTAATCGATTTTATTAATTGAAAAAAAAATATTTATTAATTGAAGTAAAATAAAATAATGTTGTACTAATGGAAATCTAAAAATCAGAATTCTTAATCTTCCCGAGATAAAATTGTGATCTGGTATGTCTCAAAACCCAGCTCAAAGACCTTACCGCTAGCTCTTACAAACCATAATGGTTTTTTTTACAAAAAGTCAAATTTCAAGCTAAAAGTAACACTAATTAAAAATATATTTTTCATAGGTTATTGTACAAAATATCAAAGAATAGCTTTCGCCCGCGGCTACGCTCACGTGGCACTTTGTTGAATTATAGCTTATGTGCTATTCTAGACTATAATCTATCTCTGTGTCAAATTTCATTCGTATCCGTTCAGCAGTTTCAGCGTGATTGAGTAACAAAAATCCATACATACAGTCTTTCGTGTTTTATATTTCATTATATTAGTAGAATATAATATATTGATATTAGATAATATACTTTGATATTGCCCGAAGAGCTTGTGGTAAATCCCCAGGTCTTAACACTAGTTGTGGGACACCCTGTACCTGCGAGGATTAATGACACACTTTACCCGTAGAGATTACACGAGGGAATCTTTTACAATTATCCTTGCGGTTTTTATTAAAACTGGTTGTACAGTTACTTTCCGTCAAAGCCTTTTATTTGGTCTGTTTTATTGAGGTCTAACTGGTCCCCGTCCAAAATTAAATATTACAAGGTGCAAGCGCTCGTGGCATTGCATAGCTTTATCACAACAGTGAAAGGACAGTGAGCTTTTTGCTTAGTTATTCATAAAAAAGTAACTAAAGCTGTGTTCAGTGAATTATAATTTGGTTGGGTGACCGCTAATAAAAAAAATGGGTTTCTGTACTTTTGCTGCAGTGGTTTTTCAGCAATTTGTAATGTTCAGGAAGGTCGTCAGAGGCATGTCCAAACATTATAATTTAGCATATCTACGTTTAAAAATAAAATAAATAATGCTGGACAGTCCACACAGCATCATCTAGCCCCAAAAGTAAGCTACTCAAAGCTTGTGTTATGGGTACTAGATAACTGATATATTTAATACATTATATACATAGATAGATATTTTTTTATTATACATAGAAAACACCCAGACCAACGGAACAAATTTCTGCAGATCGTACACAAATTCGTTCCGCGGCGGGAATCGAACCCACAACCTCTTGCGTCGCAGGCGGACTCTCGCCCGCTGCACCACTGAGGTCGTCAAGTTTGACTTAGTATTCCGTGCGTGACAGGTTGCAAGCTCGTTGCCGCAAAAAAAACTTATTAATTGATAGGTTTCGTTATATAGTAACTTAGTGATATACAAGTACAGCAGCATCTAATAGCATGAAAATATTTCAACAAAACTACAATCTAACTTCGTTATTAACTCCCACATAAACCTTAATAACGGACGTAACGCGCGTCAGTTAAAAGATAACTGAAACGAATGCGCGTCCGTTGGAAGGTAGCCGTTACAATAATATACAGCGGCGATACTGTTTGGAACCTTACTGGCAACACTGGCGCGGAAACCATTGGTGGTGACTTGTTGGTGTTGGCAACACTGATGGTAGCAATCACTTCTGCGCTGCTCTATACTTCTATACTAATATTATAAAGAGGAAAGTTTTGTATTTTTGTATTTTTGTTTTATAACGAAAAAACTCAAAAAATACTGGTTCGATTTCAAAAATTCTTTCACCTTTAGAATGCTACGTTATCCTTGAGTAACATAGGCTATATTTTATGTAGGTACCTTGCGAGCAAAGCCGCAAACGGAAGCTAGTTTAGGATAAATTCATTTCATTATTTTTACTAGTAGTTTCACTCTCAATTTTCAACTTTAACTTACTCGTACCTACTTACTTACTTTACCCTAAGAAGGTAGCATTTATGTGTCAATTCAGGATACAATCTACATTCGTACAAAAGTTCATCAAAGAAACAGACAAACTATTGCATTTATAATAATAGAAGTATAAGATTTTAGATTTGAATTAGTTTGATTCGAGACAAGTAACATCATATTTCAATACTTTTTTGTAACTAAATATACCAGTATGCGTTTTCTAGAACACTGTACAATTATATTTTTTTGTAGCTGACTGTACCTTAATACTTGTGTAGCTAACAGTACCATAATACTTATTCCAACAAAATTAAAGTACATTATGAAAATTTTCATGCAGTTATGACGTAGTGCTACGCCGTAGCAAGTGCTACGAAATTATCACTAGAGTACTACGACGTAGCAAATGCTACGAGGCTATAACATTTTCAACGATGTTGTTTTTGTGAAGTAATCTTGTTTACTTTGCACTAAAATTATAAACGCTAAAGTTTGTGAGTGTATATTTGTCCAACTATCTCTATAACGGCTGTCCGTATTTGGATGAAATTTGACTAAAAATCTTAGATGTCCTGGATTAATACTAACTCGGAAAAAAACCCATTGGGGTGCAAATGGGAGGCTAAAGTTGGAAATTCATCAATCGTCGTATAAGGTTCTTGAAATAATGCATAACCACGGGTAAAACCGCGAGCGCGGCGCTAGTTCATTATATTATTAAATAGTCTGCTATTAATTTGTATGAAAAAAAAAATATTTTTTTTATTTATTCTTTCAAATATTCTGACCTTATTTCTTAAACGATGGAATTTTTTTACGAAAAAAACAACTGTAATATTTGGAAATCTTTGTATTTAACTAAGATATTTTCTTTTACAGATATTTTCATTTCAAACTGACGTCTTTTGTTCATTTAGTCAAAATATAAAGACGTCAAGGACAAAAGGTGTCAATTCAGAACGAAATGTCAATATTAGCTTTTTTAGACTACCATTTTAAAATGTTACGCTAATTTAGTCTTTCTAATGAACAAAATAAGATTGCATCTATTTGAGCAATATCTATACTATATAATAATAATAATAATATTATAAAGAGGGAAGATTTGATTGTTTGTTTGTTTGTTTGCATTGAATAGGCTACGAAACTACTGAACTGATTTGAAAACTTATTTCTCCAATGTGTAGAATGAACTTTCAGGATATATTAGGTTATATTATAATAGGTTATATTTTATGTAGGTACTTCGCGAGCGACACCGCGAGCGGAAACTAGTTCAGTATAATTTCACAAAATCTTTCTTTTAAAATTGACTTGACAATTTGACCTGGAAGAGATCGCTTTAAGCGATAAGGTCGCCCATTGTCACGTTAATTTTTATTTTTTTTCTCTTCAGGTATACAATAAAGTATTATATTCTATTATATTCTATTCTGTGACATTGACAACATTTTAACTTATAAAAATATACTTGACCCGGGCAAAAACAATCTCAAGAGACATATGCTATAAATAAAGAAGAAGACGGCTTATCATACTTAACCGTGAGTTGTCAGAGTCGCGTGTAACTTCACTGTAACAATTAACATAACGAGCTCCTTTGTAATACTTAATGTAACTTTTCGCTTTTGTCTTGTTTCTGCAGTTTCGGGGAAAGTTTAGAAACAAATTCAGGAATTATTCACAATAATAATTACGAACTTCAGTGGGGCGATTATGGATCTTTGCTTACAATCAATGTCAATACGTTTTCATTGTAATCAAGTGATTTGGTATGACATAAGAGTGTTTATTCAATCATTTTGAGCCAGTTTTGACAAGTGTTGATTGTATCCGAGTTCCGTAATCGCACTCCAGATCAAATTTCACAAATTTAGATCTCAAGTTAGTCTTGAGAAGCTTTCATTCTTAAATGTCAAAAATACTGCTTAATGCCCGAATACTGACACGGCACGCCACTTTCGTTTTGACTTGCCTTAAGGCCTATTCCGTTCGCCTCACCTGATCACACTTTTCATAACGCTCTCGTCACACACACCAACTTACTGCCCAAGGCAAGCGTGCACAAGGAAGTTTTACTTCAAAACAAAACACTTTATTAGCTCTACATAATTCCCATTTGATTTGTCAAAACAACGAAGTAAATCGCCGCGAGCTCTTCCAGAAACTTCTGGAAAGTTCACAAACTCGATTCATATCTACCCGCGGGCGGATCAAATTAGATCTAGAACTACTACTAGTTAGAACTACCGGGGTTGCCAACTACTGTGCGGTCTGCTGCATTATGTACCTAGAGAAAATCATCATTCATTGGTTTCACAGCTCAGTTGGTAGTAGCTCTGCCTTCTGCGCTGTAGGTTGTGGGTTCGATCCCCAGGATAAATATTTATGTGATGAACACAGATTTTTGTTCTGTTCTGTATCTAAGTGTTATTATGTATTCTATGAATGTGATTTTTTATCATTTTGCCTATAGTTATGTTATCCATACGAATCCTAAAATACCATATTTGTCAAAATCTGTCCAGTTGTTTGGACTACAGCGACAGCAAAGGAACTCGCATACATACAAACACAAATACACTGCAAACACATTACCGTCCTTCTTCGCTTCGTAGTCAGGTAAAACCTAAAAACATGATCACGACTATAATCCCCGGGCTCGGTAGATATCTCCTCAGATCTCTAGTAGATCTTTGAGGATATCTAAAAAGGGTAGTCAGAGGCACGTCCAAATATGAAATTTGGTTCATGCCTACATTTTGCACAGTAGTCAGTATTCCGTACGTCATCATCATCATTATCATCACCTTCCTGCCCTTATCCCACTAGGTGGGGTCGGCACAACAGGTTCTCTTCCTCCACTCTCTCCTATCAGTATTCCGTACGTGACAGGCTGCAAATCCATCGCCGCTTATAAGAATACTAACTTGTCTTATGAGACACACCTTCGAATATTTGGTTCTAGACTAACCCATCAATCAATAATTCAACAAGGCAGCACCAAACGCCTTGTATCGATTATTCTACAAATAGCAGTCAACAGCCAGCGATTGTACAGCAATATCGATACTTCAGTCCATCGATAACTTACAACTTATCGATAACTATTTACCGATAAACGGCTGATAGTCACGCGATCGTATTTTTTTGATAAATTCGGTTGAATAATCATTTTTGGTGTTTACTGAGCTTATTGGAAACCATTTACTTTAATGAAGCAATAAATAAATTGAACTTTATTACCCGACTGCGAAGCGAAGGAGGGTAATGTGTTTGGTGTATGTATGTATGCAAGTTTATGCTGTAGCCCAAACGGATTGGTGGACGAATTTTGACAAATGAGGTGTTTAGATTCGTCTGGATCAAAAGTGACATAGGCTATACAAAATGTCTAAAAATCTAATATGGCGGCTGTAAAAATAAATAAATAATTAATAAATAAATAATGCTGGACACAAGCACACATCATCATGTAGTCCCAAACTAAGCAGAGCTTGTATTATGGTAACCACGTGACTGATAAACTACATAGATACATTTTTTTTTCGTAAATACATACATATTATACATAGACAACACCCAGACCTGAGACAAATATCTGTTTATTTGTTCATTCGCGTACGTCTCCGAAATGATCAAAGTACCTAATCTAATCTGAGGAGATATCTACCGAGCCTGGGGATTACAGATGTGATCATATTTGTTTAGTTTTTTGTTTGTTGCCCGAATAGCTTGCGGTAAGGGCTCAGAGGCTTCACCACGAATTCATAATACATTCCTGAATTAATATTACATTGTTATTTCGTACCACGACCTATGCAAATTGTATTGACATTAAGCTTCAAATGTGACGTTTCTAAAACGGAATCATTACGGAATCGTTCTGGAAGACTTTGTGGTGAGGCCCCAGGTCAGAACACGAACGTGTCGAGGCAATAATTCCCTGACATCTCGCAATGCCCTGATAATGAGCGTTGGTAAACAACATTATAATGTGTGTCATCAAATTAATTGATTCCAGCCCGGCCGGCCGCCGGCCGCCGGCGCCCTGCGCTATATTTGTTTTTATGGTAGTCTTTGTTACATTTTTTCTATTCATATCTAATAGATTTGACTATAGATCAATGTTATTTATAGTAGAAACTTTATTTAACACTAGCTTCCGCTCGCGGCTTTGCTCGCAAGGTACCTACATAAAATATAGCCTATGTTACTCAGGGATAACGTAGCATTCTAACGGTGAAAAAAGTTTTGAAATCGGACCAGTAGTTTTGAGTTTATTCGTTACAAACAAAAATACAAAACTTTCTTCTTTATAATATTAGTATAGATTAGTGTAAATTTTGAATCGTACGTATAAATGGATAAGGTTTTTCATCAAATAAATCAAATTCTTATATTTTTTATTTGTCAACCGATTTCGATGAAACAGGCTAACAAGCCTAAATTTTAATTTAAGCTTATCTCAATATATTAGTGATACCTGCATTCGATTTGATTTAGCCGTTGCGAAAAAATAAAAAAATAATTCAAACGCAAGAAATAAATCATTTTATTATAAGTATTGTATAGATTCTAGGATAATAGTCCCAGGCATGCTATGAGTTAAAACTCCCATTTGACGCTCGTTACATCATTTATAATTGAAAGCGTCGTTTGAACCGAATTTATCGAAAATTTTCCGTCCGAGAAGTCACATTGTCTCATCTTTAAACATTGCTTTCTTACTTCAATCTCAATAATGTTAAGTTAAGGACGTTATTACAGTTTTGACGTACTCGAATTCAGCTATCTTGCGATGGTAAAACCATATTTATATGAAAATGTTGTATAGAACTGTCCAGTTTTTATTAGCTACCCGCAAAGATGAATATTTGATCTTTAATTTGATGTCATAGCATCTTTACAGTTGTGATTCCTGGTTCTTGAAATGGTACCTAAAAACCATTGATTTTTGTAATTTCACCCTTAAGGTGAGAAACTGAAAATACCGGCATTACAATTGTAAATCTCGTAGTCAAGTCCGGAGTTTGCGACCAATTGAATTATGTGAAACCTTACAACTGCGCATTGTATGATTACAGGCGTAGTGGTAACATGATACTGTAGTTTTGGATTACAGCGGCTTCGAGTTCAGCTGAAGCATGTTTTCGGTACTCTAAGGTGTCTACTCAGTGAACGAACAATACATGGAAGCATTCCTGAAAATCTGAAAATGACCCCACAAAATAGAGCTCTGGTAGGCGGGGCTTGTCAAGTTTTCCAAATAATTATATAAAAAAATTACATAAGCTACACGATATTACACGTTACACGGCAATTTAAACCCAAACGTCAAGAGAATACAGTCGAAATGAATAAATTTTTAGTAAATCCACGAAGGAGTTTCGATGTGTGACTATTTGGTGTCATGTTGTGCAGATATTTCCCTTAAATAAATGCTTCTATGTTGTGTTCCGTTCGCTTTGTCTACTATATTTTTAAACTAAGTTAGGATCAAGATTTAAGCAAGAATAAGTTAAGAAGGTAATCTGCAAAACGCTAAAAAACTTTATAGACATCTTTGTTCAACTGTCGTCGACAATGGCGTGCCGCAAGGCATTCATCTCGGGCTAGTTTTCTTCCTTTCATTCCTATTGTGGTTTCCAAGAATTTTAAACGGGCAAATTGCTTTTGAGGTTCGATTGTGTGGCTCGCGAGTTATTCGGAGTCGTATTGGCATGATAAATCGTGTTTATTGTCCGGTGGGAGGCGAAATGGTATAACTTAATATGGGAATAGTGTTTTATTTTTGATATTCTAGAAATTTCAAAAAAAGAGATAACCTTATTCTGTTTTTGCACAAAATTGTGAGTATTAACTAGGTGACCATAGTTAATAAGCTTTGTATAAATGTCGTTAGCAAAGTGCAAAGTGCTTTAATCAAATAACTTAGTAAAGATTCAAAATGGCGGCAGCCTCATTTCCCTAATATTAAACGACCACGAAACAATGCCTGGCATTCTTTGGCATCCACATCCAGACCATATTAAACCGAATTCCGGGAATGTGACCACAGAAGACAATAATACTATCGCTAAACGTTTCACTCTGACATTACTAAACACAAACACGTAAGCGATTTCGAAACTTAAGTCAGTGCGTAACAGTTCATTTTGGTTTGAAAGTCACTAAAAATGCTAAACGGCATTTTATTTATGAAAGTTTTAGTCGTGTACGTGCTATAAAGCATCTTAATTCAATACAATAAAGCTCTTTTTCAATGAGAGCCGATTCAGAGTGATAGCATCCCTGCTATGACGCCCCAGCGATTCAATTTGCCGTTGCCGACTTCAATAACCAACCCCATTTAGAAAAAGGCTCTCCACAGTACGTGCGAAATAGTATTCGAATACCCAATACCGTTGTTAATTGATTATATTCTCCCTTCGTTCGACTAAATTAAATAAAGCGTTCGGTATTCGAATTTAAATGACGTTGCATAGCAATGATTTTTGCGTTTGGTATTTGAAATTTGCGAGTTAGGACCATTTTACTTTGAAACGACAAAGCAATAAGCTCTCAATTTTAAAATTCAAAAAATAAAAATTCGAATCTTACAAAGAAGTTCTGTATGTATCTTTAAATATTCCAAACACGGACCGTTTTAGAAAAACGCTTTTTCTGAAGCAAACCAAACGGAAAATAAGGGCGTTCTATGCGTCCGACGTGACAAATGCTCAGATTGACGTGAAATGGATTTTTGAAAGGCGGCCATGTTGGATCGCCACTCGACCGGATGGAACCGGAATAAGGCGGTTATAAAGCGGTAACAGAACTGCAAATGTGCCCAGTAATTGCTTTTGTACCCACTGTTTATATCTGAATTGAATTCTATTTGATATTACAATAAAGTTTACTTTGCTTCTATTCTAAATCCTAGTTTATACTGTTGTAAGTGGACACTTTTATTAACATAAAAAAGCCGTACTGCTTTGGATTACTTTTAAGAAAAAGTAGGCTTTATAATACAAAAATACCATAATACTTATGATTAATACTCGTATAACATTGTGCGTAGTGTCTATATATCAAAAGATTTGAATCCCTAATGATTGAAATAAATAAATACAAATATTGGTGGACATTTCACACCACGCCATCTAGTCCCAAAATTAAGCAAAGTAGCTAGGAAGCATATGGAAACCAGATATTTGATAGATTAATTTTTTACTTTTTTTTTAATATATAAACAGAATAAACATCTGTGTTCACACACACACACACACACTACTACCAACTGAGATCTTAGACCAGTCATTGTTTCTTCCAGTTGTTTCTCTTAATACAATGAACAAATTATAAATGTTAGATGAATTTAAACTAATAAGGTTAATTTACACTCTGTCTCTTATAATTTAAAATAATTAAATGCCCCAAGATCCCTTCATCATAGTATTCACAGAGTAATATTTTTGCAAGTCATCATCATCATCTTCCTGCCCTTTTCCCACGTTATGTGGGGTCGGCACAACATGTGATCTTCTTCCATTTCCCTCTATCATTAATTTCATATTTTTGCAAGTACGGTTTAAGAAATAGGTACCTAGATAGAAATTGAATTTAGAAAAAAATCATCAACGTTTGAATACTATGAAAAAGTAATCTTAAAATGATAAAATGAATATAAAAAAAATTACCATTAAATATGTATAACATACCATATTTAAAAACCTTGTTTTTTGGCTAAAAAGTATTCTTTTATACCAAATTTGTTAAGTTTTTACAATTATGTTTAAAAAATATACTCATCAACTTGAAAACTATCTTTAGGTCAAACAAAGTACCTAGGTCTTTCGCTTTTTTTTCATAATTTTATTTTTATTTCCGTGGTCATAGTTTTGTAACACACGCTCTGCTTACGGTTCATATCTACGAAGAGACTCTATAGCCTCGTCTTAGTGACTCTGCGCGTTAATATAGGAGAGGTTAATTAAAACGTTCCTTTATAATCAGCTTAACGGATTTAGGGAACCCTGAACTTAATAATCTCAATACCTATTTTATAACTTTCCAGAAACGCTTTATATGGTTGCTGGTATTATATTTAAAATTATAGAAATTATACAACCAAAATTTGGCGGGATTAAAACCAATTTCATATTAATGTTATTTGATCTTCAATGGATAAATAACCCCGGTCTCCTCCAAATATTTTCGTTACAAAAACGTTATAATTAATAATAATATAAGTAGCTTGTGAAGCAACATTTGTTTTAACAATAGAAACATTTTAAACTTTGCGGTTATCCATTACAGAATATTGAACAGATAAAAATTTAAAACTATAAACTATAAACAATGTTTAATATTGTCAAAGTCACTTTCAGTAAATGTCATATTAAAGTCAACAGAATATAATCGAGCAATTCTTGTTTAAGGCCCAGCATTTTGAAAATTGCAAGTATTGCAACCCTAATCATTCTATTACCGCTTAATAGATTACATTAAATTTGAACTACACGATACTCAAGGATATAAGTGATAAATCAACCGGAGCTAAAACACGAATTAGTTAGAAAACCTTGGTTAAAAATCATGTCAAAAACACCTCTGAAAATTCAGAAATTCCCTAATTTATCCAGAACAGTAAGGTATTTTGAATTTCTATTTCACATGAATATAAATCAGTTAATTTGAAACAAATCAACCCAGCCCTTTTTTTGAAATAAGCTATTTACTTGAACATATTTATGTTTTTTATAAATTGTTGCTTTCGTTATATAATTCAGAGCAACCATATTATCATGCCACACTCTATTTACTTGTCATTTGGGTATTTCGCTTCGTGCTATGTCTGATTCCGCGGAGATCCGCGTTGCTATACGGACCTATGTCACTTTTTTTTGTAACTTTTACGTAAGGAATAGTGTGACGAGTATTCTGGGCCTTAAGACAGGACTACTTCAGTGGGGTCTGCTAGTTTTTTAATTTTACCATAGGTATTAAGTATATATAACGAGTAAAGATATAATCTGAATCTCAAAAACGGCTTCGACGATTTTCATGAAATGTAGTATGTAGAGGGTTTCGTAGGCGATAAGTCGATCTAGCTAGGTTTCATTTTTATAAAACGTTGCTTAATCCGTGTTTTCAGGCAGTGAAAAACTGCTACTGTTTTACTGTTTTATCGACACAGCATCACTGAAGCTACTTGACAATATAGATGTCGTTGTTAAGCAAACGTCATAAAGAACCGCCATCTAGGTACTAGTGCTTTAGTAACTGATTATAACAATTTACTGTACTAGTGTATCAAAAAGTGGTGTTTAGTGAAAATCCTAGCATACCTACTATACATATAGATCCATGTAAAACCCGCACCCTAAATGACTCTATAAAGATGTTAGCAAATAATTCCTTTACAAAGTGTTTATTCAGAGACGTGTTATTTGCATAGAGATTAACGTTTGAGTATGTTTGTTTCAGGCGCGGTCGGGGGCGACGGCGATGACAGCGACGACAAGGAGAAGGAAGAGGAGGCAGAACGCGAGCGACAGGAGGCCATCAAGGAGGCAGAGGACCGCCGCAAGGAGAAGCACCGCAAGATGGAGGAGGAGAGGGAAAAGATGCGGCAGGAGATAAGAGACAAGGTATGTATTGAAGTAGATGGAGGAGGAAAGAGAAAAGATGCGGCAGGAGATAAGAGACAAGGTATTTATTTAAGTAGATGGAAGAGAAAAGATAAAAGATGCGGCAGGAGATAAGAGACACGGTATTTATTGAAGAGCTCGTCAAAATGTCAATAAATCAGAGGGAAATCAACCGAAAAATAAACAGTTGTTGGTAAATAAAACAAAATGTGTATCAAAAGATGCTTTAATAATAATGTTACATAAAGAAATCAGCTATCTACTCTTCTTTATATTGGCATTTGTCTCTTTTGGAATTTAATTCTAAATTTAATGGTATTGACATTGTTACAGAGTCAAAGTAAATTTTAAACAAAAGTGGCTCGTTTTGTTTAAAATTCGTGGGATATTTTCCGATGGGTTTAAAAAGGAACTATTCAGTTTAATTCAAATATTTTACACCCGTGTTCAGAACTCGGGCTTTATTTACAAAGTTACACAAGAAATCTCAAAATCACACAAGAAAATATATAAAAAATAGAGCGATAAAGTTAACAGTAGAAAAATACAGTAGAAATCCAGCTCTCTCAGGGACACCGTCTGAATTTGACGTAAAATGCGTCATCAATACGATCCTTTGCAAACAAATCGTGAAATTGAACCTAAACCCACCGCCACAGAGCTCATTTTGCATCGCAAGCCGTTTCGCAGTGACGTAAGCCTGCAGCTCGCTGACAATTAACTCCCCCTGTAAATGGGTCAAGCCCTCTCTTAGGCTCTCTCCACACGACGTGTTATTCGACAGGCTCGAGTGAGAGTACAATTTTATGTATGACAGTTTTGATGATGGAATTTACATGCGTATTTTCGTATTTCCGCCGTAAATATAATTTACGTGACGTTAAGCCGTAAATGTGTATGTGACGGTAAATAATGGCCGCGTCGTCGGAGTACTTACGTCGCGTACACGTGTAAATGTATTACATTGAATATTTTGTGGGATGATCAAAATTTTACGCAATGCGTGTAATTTATGCGTATACAAGGTTTATTGCAAAAAAATGGTATCTTACTAATATTATAAACGCGAAAGTTTGTAAGAATGCATGGATGTATGTTTGTTACTCTTTCACGCTGAAACGGCTGAACGGATCTGGATAAAATTTGGCACAGATATAGATTAAAGCCTGGAATAGCACATAGGCTAAATAAAAGAGAATAATATTCCTTCTCGATCCATCAAAACTTTCACATATAAAATACTAGCTTCCGCCCACGGCTTCACCCGCATGGTACCTTTAAAAATAAAAATAAATCTATCCCACGGGCACCGTACATTTTTCGGGATTATAAGAAGCCTATGCGCTATTCCTGACTATAACCTATCTGTGTCAAATTGTATCCAGATCCGTTCAGCCGTTACAGCGTGAAAGAGTGACAAGCGTCATACATCAATAAATACAAACTTTCACGTCTAAAATATTAAACGGAAAAGATTACGACATAACGAAAAAATCATTCGTTTTTTCCGTTATCGATATCGCTTGTACACTGTCCCTCTTTGACCACGTTACACTCCGCCAGCGACTAGCGTCTTAAACAGTGACTTTACAAAGAGCCTTGTGATGGAAAACAAACCCATGTATATTTTTAAACGACTTTAAAAAGAGGAGGTTCTCCATTCGTCTGTGTGTTTTGGAACCAAGTTCCTTATCGCGCGTTGCGAAAGGGGGCTAGGCGGAAAAAAATCTCACGAAAAGTTGTAACGACACTTTTTGCTATAATTGTAAGCCGTGTGGCGTGCGCGTGTTTCTCTGTCTCTCTCTCTCTCATAGAAAGCAAGGAAAGGAACTCCGTTCCATCCGGGTGTCCCTTGACACCTCTCAAGTTTTTATTTGTTTGTATTTGTACTACGCGATTTCTCCGCCAATTATGAACGCATTTTGATGATTCTTTTGTTGTTTGATAGGTCATATTTAAGAGGTGGTCTAATATTAATTTTATCGAAATTGATAAGCACTTTTTGGTTTTTTCAAGAAACAAATTAAATTAAAAATACAGACAAACACACACCCTCACAGACAGACACGTCAAAGTTAAAACAACCCGTCGTTTTTGCGTCAAAATTATGTATATTATTAAAATATTTCTTTAAGAAAAACTTGTGATACTAACCAATAGGGAAACCTTAGTGAAGATTTTAAGAAAAATACTACAAATAAAACAGATATATTCCAAGTTATACAGTAAGATGCGGTACGGTCGTACACGCCAACTGATATTTCCAATGCAATTATGCAGATTGATAACGGCGCCGCCAAACTTTGCCTCCACCTGTAGTTTGTATTTGCCGACTAACTTCAGCTAGGTGTGCCTCCGCCTTAATGGAAGTGAATTTGATGTTTGAGTTTCACATAAGTGAAATGTGAAATAGTGAACCTGGGTGAACTGTCTGAGGTTTCCTTACGTCTTTGTCAATGTATAGGGGGATAAAATTATATATGTAAGAAATTTTTGTAAGTAAAGGTTTTTTAAGCTAGCACAGCTCAGTTGGTAGTGCTCTGCCTTCTGCGCTGCAGGTTGTGGGTTCGATCCCCACCCAGTACTAACATTTGTGTGATGAACGCAGAAATTAGTTCCGTCTGGATGACAATGTCCGCCCTAAGTAAAATAGTATTTCTAAAAATGTATTTGTGTAAAAATAATTGCTTTACGGTCTGACATCACAGGAAAAAGTAAACCTCAGCACGTGTTTTGAACGCTATCGAGTCGCCGACTTTTTTGCTATGTACAAATTTTAAAGGACCGTTTTGAGTTGTTAGTTTCCAAACTTTTCATAAACATAAAATACATAATTCATTTAAATATTTAAATCCGTATGTTGAGTAAGAGCACTGGTGGTGTAGTCGAAGCGCCTCTGCCTCAAGGTCGTGGGTTCAAACTTGGTCGTGCAATAAGCTTTTCCATTCGAAAAATTTATGTGGGCAATGCCAGTGCTCTTAAACGGCGAAGAAACCGGCATAACCTAGAACCAAAAACTCAAAGGTGTGTGTCATAGGTTAGTATTCTTATAAGCGGCGATGGTCTTGCAATCTGTCACGTACAATTATTATACGTGACAGACTGTGCAAAATGTGAGCATATCCCAAATGTCATGTTTGGTCGTGCCTCAGATTACCCTCCTTAGATATCCCCAAAGATCCAAATCACTAGAGATCTGAGGAGATATCTACCGAGCCTGGGGATTACAGTCGTGATCGTTTCATGAAAATACAAATTTAAATTTAATACGTGCTCTATTAGCCTGAAACTCGTGCTGCAGGCTAAGAATAAGAACCGAGTGTCGCGGCGTCGCGGTAATGACGCACGCGTCGTAAAGGGAAGTGCCACTTTTGGGCCCATTTGGCCCGCAGAGTGCACTAGCCCTTTTGACGCAAATTACGGGCAATTTGACTCGAGGGCCCATTCTTGTGAGTTCTCAATCGTCAGATTTTATGGAAAAGAGTCGTTATGACTTAAAGTGGCATAAATGGTCAAGAACACTAAGAAGTTATAGAGTCTAGTAGGTCTATAAGTATATTTTTTCAGCCGCTTTCAGAAGCAAACGTATTATTTTCTATTTCAATGGTTTTTATAGATTTATTTTGATCTTTGCTGAGTAATTTTGGTGGTTTTTTCAAAGTCTGAGGTTTTGTCTGTTACTTTCGAAGTCCAATCAATTTTTTATCTAGAAACTAGCTGTTGCCCGTGACTTCGTCCGCATTTAATACTTTTTCAAATGTTTTTATTGTTTCATGTTTTAATTTTTTTTATTTTATTTTATTTTTTCGTCAATTTTCCAATTTTTTAGTTATTCTGCTATTCGAGACGGACACAAATACCTACAATAAATCAAAAACCAAGAAAATCGGTCCAGCCGTTCGAAGTGTTCGAACAAACCAGACTTTGTTTTGTATATTAAGATTCAGAATAGAACGGCTATATTTTGCTCTAGCTCGCCTTGACAATTATCTAAAAGTACTTAACCCATAGATTACTTAAATCATAATTATTCTTACTATTAAAGTGGTATTTTAACTATAATGCCACGACGCCATTTGCTGAAAATTATTTCAACGAATGAAAAATGAAAATCCTAGATTTTCATAACTCACCAAACACAAGTTAATCCTACGCAGAACATGTTTATTCGTTATGTTTGTGTGTATAGCTGTATGTACACTGTACAGGGTGTTTGCGTGCCCCAATGAGGGACTGTAATGGCACGATTTAATCTCGCGAACAAACAAACGGACAGCATCATATTTAGGAGGGAAAATAGGGATTATAGCGATATTTACGCGGAGAGAAAAATCAATTAAGCACTTCATAAAAAGAGTCGGAAACAGATCTAATGATCCTTTTATCAAACTGCGTCAAAAAAGGTTTATTGATGCAGGTGTATCTGAATATAACCTGTGTTATAGATGTCCGTGGAGTTAATACTGGCTTCAGCGGAAGACCAGAGACCAGAGTGGAAATATGCTGTAGCATTATAGCTTTGGGACCACAACCGCCACTTTTATTTTTAACTAGCTGATGCCCGTAGCTTCGCCCGCGTCAATGTAGATTATCGCGACTTTTCATACAAACTTTCATCCCCTACTTTATCCTCTTGGGGGTAGAATTAATCAAAATCCTTTCTAAGCGGATGCCTACGTCATAAATTATCTACCTGCCAAATTTCAGCCCGATCCGTCCAGTGGTTTGAGCTGTGCGTTGATAGATCACTATGTCAGTCAGTCAGTCAGTCAGTCACCTTTGAGTTATTTATATTTAGATTATAGTCATATTTTTTATTCTATTATTCTACTTATGTTTAAAATAACTAACTCGATCGAGGCACCGGACTGAGATCATCGGATGCAGCTGACGCCGCGCCCGCTCCGGCCCCGCTCCGGCCCGGACTCGACACCGATGTGGTGGTTAAACATCTGCGTTCGTCACTCAAATGTTTATCCAACCCACAACCTACAGAACAGAAGGCAGAACTACTATGGCTGGTTACAGTGCTTCACTGACCGTCGGTCCGTATGTCGGTCGCGCTTGTCATTAATATGAAAATCCATAAAATCGTACAGTGCTGGACCGACCGTACGCACGCGTATATTGCTACGCACTGCGTACGAGGGACGTCGGTCGAGCGCGTCCGCATACGTCCGTCGGTCGGCCGACGCGCTATGGAAACGTATGTACGCGTTCAGTGCTGCACTGATCTTTGGACCGACCGTACGGACCGACGACGGATGGCTGTATCAATTTTCATCTGGTCAGTTTGTCGGTCAGGAGAGCACTGAATGATACAAACTGACGGTCGGTCCGTGCGTATCGTCAGGACCGACCGTGCGCACCGACGATCGGTCGAGCACTGTAACCAGCCTATCAACTGAGCTGTGAGGCCAGTATAATAATAAAGACGTTATCTAAATATATTTACTGACTGACTGACTGACATAGTGATCTATCAACGCACAGCCCAAACCACTGGACGGATCGGGCTGAAATTTGGCATGCAGGTAGATGTTATGACGTAGGCATCCGCTAAGAAAGGATTTCGATTAATTCTACCCCCAAGAGGATAAAATAGGGGATGAATGTTTGTATGAAAAGTCACGATAATCGACATTCACGCGGGCGAAGCTGCGGGCATCAGCTCGTAGTGCATATAATAACCGTCTTTAATATAAATTTGTCCTATATTATGTATATGTAAGAAGTTCTTTATCAATTTCTGTTGATCGCTGCTCAAATTAATGACGTCACGGAAGTCACAGGGCAAAGAAAGTTGGCGCAAGTTTTAATTGTCATAAAGTTATGGTCGTAGTTACGGCGGAGTTTGATTGTGGAGTCGTTCTTTTATTGGGGCGCGGGGACGGAGAAGTTTGTATTCTTCTTGTTAAAATGACCATTGTTTGTAGAATATCTGAGGCTATTCATCCTCAAGGAATACTATCTAGTAATCTGCATTTTGTAATTCAAAAGTTATTATTAACAAAATTATTATTAAAAATTATTATTATTATTATTATGTTTCGATTTTCATCAGCTCGGCTCAGTAGAGCCGGTGATTAAAAGATACACACGGGCCTAGGCCAAGTGCGCATCAGTTAGGATGCGATGATTAAGCTGTACGTCTGAAAGGTCTGTTTGCAGAAACTTTCGGACTATTATTATGAACCGTTTGTGTCCCACTGCTGGGCAAGACATTTTGTTAGAATAGGGAATTATACCAATAATTTCAGTATTTTTACACTGGTTCAAAAAAACTAGTGATACAATAAGAAGAACTAAAGAGTTTCGCTTAATTTTATACAAAAAAGCGCTAGGACCGAGACGAGTTTCTTGCCTGTTCTTCTCGTACTTGGGTTAGGTTGGAATTGGCACATAGATTCACCGCATGTAAGACGTTTCAAAGTGATCCTTGTTATTTTATTCAATAAATATATTTTGAATTTGAATTTAAAATTGTAGACAGTGACAGAAAAAAACAGTTTTTCAATCACCACGATAAATAATTACAATAGTTTAGGAAATATACGTATTTTTTGAACCTATTACGTCTCACTGCTAGTCAAATGTCTCCCCCAAATCACTATTCTTCCTGCTCAATCTAACTTCTTCTATTTGGTAAAAAATATAAAAGTTACTAACTATATTACTTTGGGCAGATTTTTTGTCACTCAATACAACTAAAACGCTTTTTATATTGATACAATATTTTCGCCATCAAAATACTGCAATAAGTTACATATTGGTAAAACTTTCGCTGGCAGCCCCTAGTCACTAGACCTAGAAGTTTGCGCCTCTAACAGTGTGACCCCACCCTAAAATTACCCTCCTTTGACGCGAACATTTAGGAGACAAATGTTATTAGAACCACTCAGACCGGTTCTAATGGCGCTGGTAATAGCACCCTCTGCTGCTTCATGGTGCTATTGCATAATAAGCTTTATTACAATAGACCTGTAGTGCGATTACGGAACTCGGATGCGATCAAAACGTTCATACTAAGGTAAGTTACGCACTACATCCGTTTTCCGTCATCCGATTTCTTTCTGTTATTTTCGTCACGTAAAATGACGTATGCCAAAAGCTGGCTTCTGAATTGCTTGGATTTGTATCGGAGATCGGACTAGTGTGTAAGCAATATCAAGTTAAGACAGTACGTCGATTCTGTAAAATTCAAACACCAACTCGCATCTCACATCGCTATTCACTCTCACTTCGCCTAAGACGCTTTTTATTTGACACTTTGAATCGGGTTCGAGTGCGAAGCGAGCGTCGAAGTGACTTGGGAATTACCGTATAGAATGCTATTTCTTACGTCATCTCATACTTTATCTGTCAAAATCTCCCCGTCAATTTAGTTCAACTCGCTGACACGCTCACAAGAGTGGCGCTAGTGTAAATTCGAATTATAAACCGAGTTTTTAGAATGCCAATCAAAAAACTCACAGCGGATTCAGATTCGAAGTTTAGAATGAGGTCTTACAGAATCACACAGCAGGACAACGTATGTCGGGTCAGCTAGTCATAATTATAGTATAAATATTTTCACTAAGTACTACTCACTAAATCGCACTATTTAACTAAAAAAAACACTTACAGAAAAGTACGTCTGTACCTAAATACAAATAAGTGTTGTTAAATACGTTATTTCGCTTTGTGGCGCGCGGAGCCGCGGGCAAACACTATTAGGGCCAGAGTGGACAAACACTTCACAGCCACGGGCACACACGACTGTTGTTATCACAAATGTCAGTGATTTCACACGCCTATTCTATTCAATTATTTCTATTCATCATCATTTCTGCCTAGTAATCACTATACTACAGTACATGCATAATCAAATCAAATCAATATTTTCTTTGTGATTTGTATGGCTTTTTATTTGCGGGCTAAGCGCAAGTGTACATTATGTCAAATTAGACTAAGTTTTTTGTGTGTTACATAAACAGAAATTAAACTTTTATTTGAAAAAATATTATGATAGAATAATACCTACTAGATACTACTAGATGGCGAACGTAGACAATTTTCTAACGAGAGATAATCCTACTAATATTATAAACGCAAAAGTTTGTAAGAATGTATGGATGTATGGATGTCTGGATATATGTTTGATACTCTTTCACGCTGAAATAGCTGAACGGATCTGGATGAAATTAGGCACAGATATAGATTATAGTCTGGAATAGCAAAAAGGCTACTTTTGTTCCCGGAAAAATATACGGTTCCCGTGGGATAGATTTGTTTTTCAAGGTACCACGCGGGTGAAGCCGTGGGCAGAAGCTAGTAAAAAATAAATCTCTAAATGTTTAGCGTACACTTTTTATTACAAGACGCTTCAAAATTTATCCTTGTAATATTAATACACTGAGTAAAATTATTTTCAACAAAAAAGTAAATAAACATACCCTATTCTTTTCTATTCGCGATTTATAACTAAACAGTTGGTTCGCTGCGTTAACCGATGGGTTGTTTGCTTGCTACATTTAGGATGAATGTGTTCATTCGACCCTTCGCAGACGAGTGAGCTAAATTGCGGAACCACCCTTTAGCGTGCGTTTCAAAGCTATTCGCTTAAACACATTTATGCTGAATACAAATCACATATAGAGCACTGGTAGTGTAGTGGTAGCACCCCTGCCTCACGATCCGAAGGTAGTGAGTTCAAACCTGGTCGTGCACCAATGAGTTTATCCATTCGAAGTATTTATGTGCGCAATGCCAGTGCTCTTAAACGGTGAAGGAAAACATCGTGAGGAAACCGGCATACCATAGAACCATAAATTCGAAGGCATGTATCATAGCCTAGTATTTTTACAAGCAGCGATGGGCTTGCAACCTGTCACGTACGGAATACACTACTGTGCAAAATGTGAGCATGTGCCAAATATCATGTTTGGAAGTGCCTCTGACTACCCTCAAACATTAACTCATTATAACTAGAGATCTGAGGAGATATCTACCGAGCCTGGGGATTGCAGTCGTGACCATGTTTATTTCTTTTGTAAGGTTAAAAAGCAATGAAAATGCTTGTTCCTTAGGACGTTGACTTAAGGTTTCGAGTGCTATAACATTTTCGTGCAGTACCTAACCTAGATATTAAACACTTAAGAACCAAGTAAAATATAATTTCACCAAACAAAGTAGGTACCAATTTTATTTTACTTACTCAAAATACTCTAATATTTTTTAATCTGTTTACGAAATTGTTAATTTTGTTGCGGGAATAACTCAGTTAGTATATTTAATTTTGTATTTTTTTTTATATTCTGTGCCAATCTTTCTTGGCAAGCTTGGCTTGGCTCGCAGAAAATGCTCTCTTGGTATTACTTGGCCTAAATTTTGTCACAATTATTTTTTAAATGTTCATGTGCATGAACGAGTAAACAAATCTAACTCAAACTCAAATCATCTTTATTCAGTAAAGTCACAGGGATCGTTTTGAATCGTCTTACATACTAGGTGAGTCTAGGTGCCAAATAAATACTTGTCGTGTGAATGTAAATACAGTTTAATATTAAATAGTTACTAATTAATACGGTTAAATCGGATCCGTAGACCCGTAGTGCATCGACCGGGTCAAGTACCAAGAACTACTGCTTGGGTATATACAGGGTGTCCCGGAACTACATATTACATTTCTTAAATTTAAATTAAATTTAAATTTTATTGGAGTAAAGTTATGAGGTATTGAAGACAACTTTGCCAAACACGTTCTTCTTAATAAATATACAACAAAGTCTGGTTTGTTGAAATACTTGTAACTCTAGAACGGCTAGACCGATTTTAATGGTTTTTAATTGGTTGTATTTGTCTCCATCCCGAATAGCAGAAAAACTATTAAAACATTAAATTAAAATGCGGAAGAAGTCGCAAGCAACCACTAGTTTTTCAATAAAAATCATCGAATTCTCAAAAGTCGCAGAACATTTAGTTGTCCGTGTGAGTATCAACATTTTGGGACACCCTGCATGTATATAGTCCGTACAAAAGTTCAATACCTACATGAACAAAATGTATGAAACAGCTGTTTTTTTTCTCGCTCACAGTGTTGGTTTCTTAGAAAAAGTTGTTTATATTGATGATAACTTCAACCTCCTGAAGTTTCGGCAGTAGTCTGGTAACACCCTGGATAATAATGTTATATGCATAGGCCCAGCGCCGCCAGCCAGGCCTAGATCGATGGCCCAATTATGTTCGCGTGCCGGTTTCAACCTCTACTATAAATAGAACCACTTTGATTCGACCCGAACAGAACGAGTAGCTAGGTGCTTACAACAGAGACTAAGGCAAAAACATACTGTTCTTTTTTAGAATAAGGATATTTACGGCTTAATATAAAATATCTGAGTTGATGACAAAAAAGTACGGGATGAATCAGCTCCAACTCTGCTAGGTGTCCCTAACAAAATGACCAAGGATCATACAAATAAGCGCTAGACCCAGCGAGTTTCTTGTCAGTTCTCGCACTGGGGATAGGACTGGAATTGGCACCTAGACTCACCTAGTATGTAAGACGATTCAAAATGATCCCTGTGATACTGAATAAATGTGATGCGTTTACCAAAGACAGATAGGCATGATCGCGGCTTATTAGAGTATATCTAAACGGGAGTAGTCAGAGGCACGTCCAAGCATTATATACGTGTACTGTAAATGTTTACGTATGTATATCATCGTGACACATACAAATTGTTTTGAAGTAGTGTTACTCGTACTTGAAGCTTGAAAATTTGACTTTTCTGAAACATGATAATTTCTTAGAACTGGTAAGGCCTCTGAGATGTCTACCAAGCCTGGGGATTACAGTCGTGATTATGGTCTTTGTTAACATACGTTTAAAACAAGTCATAAGTTTAAAATAAGTTAAAACGAAAGGCCACTGAGGCGCATTTTAATACTTTCACCACACTGAATCGAAAGAAGTATAAGTTACATATATAACTAGACATAGACATACTGTTTCAGTACCTCAGTAACACAGTTTATCAAAGTAAACTATAGTTAAACTATAGTAAAGTGAGTTCACTGCAGTCCGTTTAGCGGCGACCCCATAAAACAAGGGTGTAAAATCAATAGACGATGGTGCGGTACGGTGCGCAAAAACAACACGGTGCCTCCCCATAGATTAGTCGCTGAAGCGGTAGCAATGAGACGTGGCTTACAGAGTTTAACTCGATAAAGTAAAGTAAAACGCGATAAATACCCGTTTAATACTAATAATAAAAGTTTAACTCCTTTTATTACAGGATACAAAGTTTCTGTATTAAAAAACGATTTACAAATTTGTAATGGTGGAAAATTTACAAAATTGTACATACAATTCTACATATTTGTAGGTTTTATTAAGCAGCACTAATTCGTTAATATTGTCATTTTTTTACAAATTTGTAGACTTGTAATGTTTATACGTATAATAGGGGCCTGATAGCTGATAATTGTTTATATATTTTTGATATAATATATACTTTATTGTACACAGATTAAAAATGTGTGTTGTACACAGATTAAAAGAAGGTTTCTATCAGCCAACCTAGTCTGGTTTAGAACTAGGTCGCTAGTTATAAATACATAATTATAATAGATCAATCTGTGATAGAAGAAGATAGAATCAATCTATGTTCATCACACAAATGTTAATCCTAGGCGGGGATCGAACCCACAACCTGCAGCGCAGAAGGCAGAGCTGAGGAACTAACTAACTAGCTAGCTAGCCAACTGAGCTGTGAGGCCAGTGAAAAAATAAAAATTGAGCAAAAAAAATTATTCCATAAAAGAAATTTCAGTTATTTTGCGCTCGGTACAACCTGACACATGCTCAAAGCTCGCCGCCAATTTTCCACCGAGACGCACATTATTCCAGCGAGTGGTTACAGACGTGCCCGCGGCGCCGGCGCACCCTGTACCCGTACCTACTGGCACACCCTGTATGTAAAGCTTATGGAAAACTAGCTGTTACCCGCGACCTAGTCCGCAAACATCCATCAATCTATACTAATATTATAACGAGGAAAGTTTTGTATTTTTGTTTGTAACTAATAAACTCAAAAACTACTGGACCGATTTAAAAAAATCTTCAGTTCATGGGAACACCTCATATCTGGAGAGCAAAAAGAGACGGTCACCCATCCAAAAACTGACTGCGCCCAGCGTTGCTTAACCATGCGTTTTCCATACAAACTTTCAATCCGTATTTCAGCCCTTTCAAGATTATTTTTTGAGATAAAAGTTAGCCCATATCCGTCTCCTGTAGACGGATATGGGCTAATAATGTAATATTATCTCCTTGCTAAATTTAATTATGATCCGTTCAGCCGCTTAGTCGTGAAAAGGTAACAAACAAACAAACAGAGTTACTTTCGCATTTATAATATAAGTATGGAAGACTGTATGATGTACAAAAGCTAGTAACTTATGTAGGTACGCGATAAAATAACTTTGAATATGAAAATTATTTTCTCTCAAAGATGAGGTCATCGGAATATTGCCGTAGCAAAGTGGTGTAATGACGAGTTGGTGGCAGCGTGCTTTGTGAAGCGAGAGGTAGCGGGTTCGATCGCCGCGGCGGGACAAATGTTTGCATGATTTGCATTTGTCTTGGTGTTGTGACACAGGTATATGTCTACGTCACCATCCTGTCATTTCCTGGGCGTATTTACAAATATCAATGATTTTTAGGTACCATTTAAAGAACCTAGAATCACAATTACTGTAAAGATGTTATGGTATCAAATTAAAGGTCCTATATTCATCTATAAAGGTAGCTACTAAAAACTTTGCAATCCTATACAAAATTTCATATTAAACACGCTTTTACTATCGCAAGGTGCGAAAATTAAAGTGACAAAAAATAAAGTCAAGAGCGTCAAATAAGTAGTTTCATCCTGAACTCGTTAAATATCGCGCACGGCTCATATAGTGAAACACAGTATTGCGGGTAATCGACTGATTTATTTATTTTATAAAACCTACCAACACAAATACCCATAACAGATGTCGCTACTAGTACTACTTTGTTAGGTACTCAGTATCACTATTTATTTCAACATGGACATCGCGCGCGAGATCTCAGTTCGGGGCGAACTACTAGTATGTTATTGAGACTTATTGCAAAAAAGTATATTAAGAACGTAATAACATATTTGACGCTCTTGATTTCAGCAATCCACGTCAGCACACTACAGCAAAGTGTCCACACACACATTGAAGCCGCTGTACGCTCGATTGTATACATTATCTAACTAACCTAGACACTGTAATCTATAGCTGTATAATAACAGCTCACGGAGAATGTATAATTTAGAAACGATCAATATAATTTGGCGTAGTTTCTCATCAGTTGCTGAGGCAGCAATCTCGGCTCAGATGAGTTGGTAACCCAGTTAGCGGTGGCGGTCTGGCGCCTCGATTGAAACGGAAGGCTCTGGCGGAGTTGATAGCCTGTAAACTCTTGTAAACGATATCGTAACTACCCTCTCTGGGACCTAAAGTTTAAGCTTAACGCTTCCTTAGTAGCCAATAGGCATGACGACATGACTTTGCGTTTGACTGTACTTGGATCTTTTAAAAGTCGCCTATTTATATACGAGTATATCAAAAAAGCAATTTTCTTGCTACAACGCATAGGCCAAACCGCTGAAGCTAGAAAGCTGAAATTTGGTAAATAGGTATATTCTTTTTATAGAATAATGACCCACTAAGGCGGGATTTTTATAGATGTACTAATAATATTATAATGAGGAAAAATTGGATTGTTTGTTTGCATTGAATTGGCTCTGAAACTACTGAACCGATTTTAAAAATTATTTCATCAATGAGTAGAAAGAATTTACAGGATAAACATAGGCTATATTTTATTAAGGTACTTCGCGGGTGACGTCGCGAGCGGAAGCTAGTAGTATATAAAGTTAATTACGAGTGTAAAGGTAAGGTGTAGATGTATTTTAGTTATTATGCTTTATCCTTTAATGAATAAGTATCGCTTTATCATTTGTATAAGTCATTATGTAACCAAGAAAGAAGTAGAAGGTGCTAGAAAGTGCTAGAAGACAGAAGAAGCCCCTCCTGGATGTTAAATTGACTCTAGTAGGGAGTCCGTTTCAGCGCGACTCCCTAATCGAGTCAGGTTGACTTCCTTGAGGCATTTCAACGGACCAAGAACGACCCAGAAGAGCAAGAAGAGCCAAGAGAGGGCCATTAGTTTAAGTTCTAATTTTATTTAGCAAATATAAACACCCAATAATTCATTAAAAATCAAGAAAAACATTCCACTCTAATTATATCCTGGCTAGGTACCATACTCTTCACAATTTAATAGGCATCCACAATAAAAATACCCCACAATCCCCACCACTTCCCGACTAATGAGATCTCAAGGGGGTTGCCAGCTACAAGATGGAGGTTACGTCGGAAAAATGATTTTTAAATTAAAATAAATTCCCCGCAAGAACGTCTAATCAATTTCAGATTAAATCGGAAGAGATTGCTTTACTCTGGCTCTTTTAAAGCCTCTTAGTACGGAATGATAAGTTTTATTGTGATATTAAGTTTTTATTGTTGTAATTTACATTATTGGTACTTCAACCATGACTATTCAACGCAAAGTGAGCACTTTCTTCCTTCTAAAATGGCTTTTAGACACACCTAAGTTAAACATTTATGCACTTAATAGGTAGAGATAAAAATATAGGCAGGTAATCGAGTACCTACTTTTTTCCGGATCTGGGGGTTTTGTTTGGTACAATGGTACTGTGGGTTCCACCATACAGCTTTACCAATGCATGATACAGGGAATCTTAGCGTGAGATCAGACTCTATATGAACTCTAATAAGTGAATAGAACGTGTAATTAATTAATTTATTTATTTATTAGGCACTTATAGAAAACCAGTAAATTATTCCAGCAATGTTATAGCTTATAATAACAGTGGTACCTCGTCTAAAGTCTTGGAACCACAAACAATGCCAATACTCCAACTCCCCAGCTACTTATAAAAGCTTCACAAAGCAACAACTATTCAAATAAACGCACTAATACCCAGAGACTTCGGTATTTACCGTTAAAGTAGCCAATTTATTTGATTGTGGCAACACTGAGCAATCGGAAATCAGTGGGCACCTTGGGGAAATTACTGGCAACATCGCTGTACAAAGCTTTGACGATGAATTGAAGTCGGAGACCAGACTTTCTTGGTTTGAAATGGCATTTTATAAAAGGCTTTGAAGGAAAACATTATTAGCGGTCAGTGTTGCACTATGTTTACATGCGGAACATTGCAAAGCTTACCAAAAAGTGTGGAGTTTATTACAATATTGGGGAAAGCTGTCCATACACATACAAGAATAGGTCAGCACGATACTATCATACTTTTACCTGTATTTTACGACTAGGCAGTATATAATTTAATATTTACTGAGTAAAATATAGAATTATAAACGATTTCGTTTGTTAAATTAATTGCGCACAAAACCGATCTATCGACCAAGGCATTTAGACTACTATTGAACGTACTATAAAGTCTATTTTTGATTGAAGTTCAATTCGAAGTTGTCGAATTGCTGATTGTAGACCCTCGCTCCAGCAATTAAAGCTAAGTGAGTGTCTTCGTTTTATTTCAAAGGAACTTAAATTTTGAGTGGCTGTAATTATATTATGACTGTAGAATGGAACAAGGACTGTGCCAACCCTGTACTGTTGGTAAAACTAAAAAGAAATCAGGCACTACGTATAGAATCAAAAGCAAGGATGAGGTATTTAAGTTTTACTGGAAAAGTATTAATCCCGAATCAAATTTTTATGAGAGTATATTTTTTTCGAATTCGGTTCTCAATTGGCGGAGATATTAGTGAAAATAAATAAAAAAACAAAAAAAAGCGAGTGTGCTTGACACCACACGACTGAACTTCTTTGGCTCCATCTCTATAACGCATTGGATAATTATTATCTGTTATGTTATTTTGAGTTTAATAAACTGAATTTGAATTTGAATTTGAATTTGAACTGTATGTATGTAGGCCTGCACTGCGTCTTAGATATACGAAACGTAACTGACTATGAGAGAAAGAGAGAAAGAAAATGTGTTCTCGCACCTCTACTGGCTATGAAAAGAGAGAAAAAAAAGTGTGCTCTTTCTATCTTCACTAATTTATATCTCCCTCTGAACTTCCGTTCGTATCGCCAGATCACACTTCTTGTAACGCTCTCGTCACGCATTCACCAACTTACTCTCCAAGTCAAGCGTGCGTAAAGAAGTTTTACTTCAAAAAGTAAACAGTCAAAAATTCTACTTCTTTTTTTTTTTCAATAGAATAACATAACAAATTACATAAATAAACATAACATTATTATACATAGAACACAATAGTTAAATTAATCATTTAAGCTCAGGAGTTATTTACCTACTTAAACTTAGATTTAGTCATCATCATCAGCCCTTCTCATCCCACTGCTGGGCATAGGCCTCTCTTCGCTTTTGCCATTCGCCTCTATCTTGCGCCAGCCTCGCCCATGTACGATTTAGTACACATTGTTTAAATTTATCTCATTCTAAGTAGACAAGTTTTTATGAGAAATAAACTTCTTTAAACGTACATAAGTAGGTTATAAATACTGACTCAATACCCTCTGTCATTCCAGTACAAAATCCAGAAGAAGGAGGAGGTGGTGGAACAGCAGCCGATGGAGCCCGACAACCCGCTCATGAGGAAGAAGAAGACTCCTGAGGAGCTGGCAGCCGAGGCCGAGCTGGAGGACCAGGATGAGTTCACTAGTAAGTGACTATAGTTCATCCAACGGATCTAGGCATTCGTGAAGTTAGCCACAGGTGCGAGTTTGCGCATGTACAGTTCCTTCCCCCCCCCCCTCCCCCTCCTCATACCTCCAATTGCTCCCGAAAAACGATACTGTGCAGCTCTTGCGGCTAACTTCACGAAGATTCGTTGAGCCAACTATATACTTACCTATAAAAACAATTGCGATATATTTGCGTTAACTGAGTAGGTACCTACTTTAATCGAACGACAACTTATAAATTTTGTAAATATTCTACGATTCCCATGTAAGCGATATATCTTTTTGAAAATAAATGAGAGAGATTTTGAGGAAAATCTCAGTCAACCTAGAGGGTGACATGACAGCTGGTTTAACAGTCCTGGATAAAACTCTACCTCTCATGAAGTCAATAGTTCTTTTGAACCAGTGTGGTGAAAGGATTGAAAGGCGCCTTAGAGGCACCTCATAGCTACTAGTATTCTAGCCATCATCATCATCATCTTCCTGCCTTTTTCTCACGAAATGTGTGGTCAGCACAACAGTGATCTTCCATTTCCCTCTGTCATTCCTCATCTCGGTACTCACTCCTTTCTTACCCATGTCATCTTTCACACAGTACATCCATCTTGTCTTTAGCCTACCTCTACTTACCCCTACTACGAGTAGCTACTAGTATTCCAGCCAAAATTCTCATACTGTTGATTTTTTTCTGGAACACCAAACCATAATATACAGTTGTACTAACGTGATTTTTCTCCTGGTAAATAGCTAGGTATGCTACTAAAGATACCACCATGTAAATATACTTACTAATAATAATCTATCTACTTATGAGGATAATTATCTACAATGTTTTTTTATCATATTCCAGAATTGAAAAACACGATCGAGACACAAGTGAACGAACTGAAGTCGCAGATAGAGAGCAAGTGCGTGATGCAGTGAGCGCGGTCACCGCCGACTACTGCTCGCCACCTTTATTATATTATCTGAATACATGATGTAGCTGTGCTAAGTTGTTACGTCACTACCCTATATGTAACCACACCCGACCCCGGTTTGTTAAAACAGAAAATTCATCAAAAATCGTATCATTCGCGTTCAAACAAAATTAGGAGATCGAATTCAACATTTTTGGAAACGTAGTTGGCTAGTGGCGCGTTGGTGCTTGTTAATGAGCAATAATATTTTTATACATTCATAAAATGGATTCGGAGCCGTCGACACTCAGCGGGAGCGAGCCGGCAGCGGCACGGCAGCGGCGTGGAGCCGGCGCGGAGCCGGCGCGGAGCCGGCGCGCACGGCCAGAGTCCTCCGAGCCGCGCAGAGAGAGACATGATCCTGTTTTATATGTTGACGCTTGTGATATATTGTTATTTAAGTGTAAAGAACAAATAATATAAACGACGAAGCTGTAATTAAAGGGATAATATTTATAAGGGAACCTAGCACGCGTTAAGTCTCGACTGCGTCTTCTTCTTACATTGAATAACAATGTATTTCGAATTTGTTCTCATCCAAATTCCACGGCGCTCGTGTGCGAACGAGCGCGAGCGTGTCGCTTGCTCTTTCTGTCGCCTCTTGAATCTATTGCATGAGTGCTTCTGTGTTTCGGTGTATAGGTGTACGTGAATAACCTAGCCTTAACTCTCACATCGAATAGTCATAGTTACGTAGGTGTTGTTATCGGCCCCCGACTCATTCGTCGTCCGTTTTCTGCATGTCTAACTTAAGGACTCTGTTTAGTGTAAATGTAATATAGATAAAACATATTCATTGTTTTACAGTTGAACTTAGAGTAGATGCGTTTCAAGTTTACGCTTAGGTATTAATGTTAAACAAACACACGTTGTGAGCAAATTTTTCGAGCGATTAACGTCTATTGAATGAAAATGGAAATTAAGAACGGACATGCAAACGAACCTACAACAATACCAACCAAGTTAAAGTAAAACACAAACAGATCCAACGAACACTGTTATACATTCATCTGAAACACAAGCGCCGAGTCGTACGGTCACGGTACAATGTAGTGTGAAACTGTTACATTTATTGGTAGAAGAAACTAATTGTTACGTAGAAGGAGCAGACAAAAGAAAAGTCATAGAAACAGCTAATTGTTCGAACAATTGTGTACACAAAATAAAGCTGCAAATGCAAGATTTGTTGATCGTCAAAAGCTGTGATATAATGAGTATATTGTAAACGTGGAGCGGCGTCCCGCGCGCGTTATTTCTTCTCGCTTCTTTGACAATCTTTCACTGTCTTTGACTATCTTCTTAGAACTAAACTCAAATCTCAGCACATCATGTATTTCAACATTTATATAAGCTTCGCCTATTTACTTTTATGTAATTTAATAATAAATCAATTATATATCTTCACATACACCACTTTCTGATCATTTAGATTTGACAAGCCTGACATATTTTCCGTCGCCTTTCTAGCACACCCTGTAGAAACTAGATTTAAATGATCAGGATTGCGACAACTATTCTATATACAAAAGAACATGTTGTAAATAGTAAATGCAGTAATTTCAGATTGTTTATTAAAAGCTACACTATTTTTCTGACGTTATAAGATTCGATATTTTCTCGCACTTGTACTGGCACATATTGTATATTTTCATAGCTTGATTCGATAGGTATTTATTTTTCAGCACGCATAGCTATCATACGTATTATACTATATATTTCAATATGAATATTTAAAGCTACGTCGGAGAAGTACTAGTACGGAGGGTAACGGAGCCCCGTTGCCCGTCCGACACACATCACTACTATTATTACTGTCACGTGTTACTCTAGGTCATTACATTGCGCGCTCGCTGTGCGTCGAGCATGGCGCGGCGTCTAGCTAACGGTTGTACGTAGTCGGAACTAACAATAATAGGATGTAAGATTTCAGAACCTTTACAATAAAACGTTACATGACCAAGTACAGTCCCTCACTGAGTGTTAGCTGACTCTATATTACTCTTTCCTAAACTATCTTCATTATAATCTTCAATCTTTGTAGTAGAGGTCCTAGCTACGCCCTTCGTTGTTGACTTTCATAGAAGTAGTAATAGTTAGATATTGTTATGTTGGTAACTAGCGTGAATTTATAATAAAATTCGTGTTTGAAGCTAACTGTCACTGTCACTAATTTTGAAATCAACGTTACTTATAATAATAATGCTATGTTATGTACCTATTATATTAATTCCTAAGATAAAAATATATTATTGTATATTTTTGTTTTTGGTGTATTTGCATGGAAGCAAAGTATGTTGGCTCTTGGTCGTGTTTGGTGTCGTTTTCTCTTGATTCATCTTTTTGTCTTATGTTTCTTCAAAATGTAGGCATTATGTATTAGCTGCTTCAGAGCTACTTGTGTCTTCTTGTGAAAGCTTTCGGTGTTCAGTGTATAGTTTTACTATCTAATATTAAACTAGATTATAAAGCTTAAATGCATTTGAGGAATTTGGGTGATAACCAAATGTTCTTTTTATTTTTGATGACGTTGTGTTTGATAATGCTTCTGGAAATTGCACAGTTCTTTTATAGTTAAAATTTGACACATCGATTTTGACCGTTTTATAAATTGACGTTCCAATTTTATACATTTTCTTTTAAATATTTAAATAAAGTAATTTTATAAGTAAGGAGGTTTTTACAAGGTAGACTGTAGTTTAGACATAATAATACAGTTTCTTAAAAAAGTAAAAAAAAATACAAATTTTCATTTAAATCCCGTAGAATAATTTAAGAATTTAAAACTTTTGACCAATTTTTTAGATTTCCCACAAAATGTACTTTTACTTGAATTTGAATTTCATTGATCTTATGACTCTCATACTCAGGGTAAATATATATATGATTAAACTATTACGTATAGCTATTTATGATTCATTTAGATGGTTTAGAATGTATCTTTCAGCTTGTTACTTCTACTGTAAACTTACTTCTAATTATAACAGATTACGTATAATTTAGTGCATTTGTCTTAGGTCCTCACTCAGTGTTTCTATCTTTAGTAGATAAAACTGTAGACTTTTACACACTTTGACATCTTGTTGACATTTTATTGATAACTAGCCTATTGATAGTTGCACTATTTTAGTAATATTTAGGGGTTATACGAGTACGTGCGTTGTTATTAAAGTTTCGTGGTATATATTCAAAATACATCAAAGTTATTCACATTATTACAAACACAACACAATTATTCACTTGAAATATTGTTATAAAACGTTTAAATGTATAAATTTACAGTATCCAAACTTAAAATATTGAAAATATATCACTGAGACTAAGTTACATTGACTTGTAGCATCAATTGAATAATAGAAAATTGATAACAGTAGTAAATTCTAACATTACAGAAGTTGCCAACAATGTCAGACATTATTCGATTGATGCAGAAGTAATTACTTGTTCTGGTTATTCTGACGGAATAAGTAAAGAGCGGCACAATGCGTAGAGAGTAGAGATAGACAATTAAGAGACAACGACACTCACACCATACACAAGAGCTTTTATACCTAACATGTAAAACATTTAAATAAGTACTTTACTTTTCATTATACTTTACCTGTAACATAGAATTTTTAAAGAACTGATAAGTGCCATTTTATCGTGTACCTACTGGCTGTCTTTGAATTTCTATCGAATCCACTTATTGTTGTTCTTGAAAATGCTGTTACATTGAATAATTCGTCACAATGTCTTCATTGCCAATACTGTTGTGAAATTATAATTTCAAACTCTTGGGTTTTGTAATTGTTTGTATAGGATGTTATAATTGGCAACACTAAAGAGCGTTAGCTTTTAATATTAGTGACATTATAGTGTTGCAATTTAGCAGAATGTAAAAATGAGCCCACAAGAATATGGCGGTTAGGAGTTATCGTATTGTTATAATAAAGGTTGGTAGTTTAATCACGATTACATTAACTTAGAGTAATATGGATGATAACGAAAAGTTTATTGTTGAAAATGTTTTAGATGATAAAATGATTGAGCTTTCGTAACACAAGTTGTTGAGGATGAGTTAATTTGGTTTTGCCGTTCCAGATTTTCTTGTTCTTACAATAAGATTAGTTTTCCTTTGTCTTCTTCTACATCGTAGTCGTCTAGAAGGCTTCTTTGCTACACTTCGTTTGGTCGTTGCAAGGCGTTGTTACAATTATTTACAAGTCCCTATTAGTTATGAAGAGGTTTAGAGATGGCCATTTTCATAGTTTGATGTGAAGATGGTGTATCTAACATGTTGTTAAATAATAAACTACATTGTACCACTATGAGTTGTTTTATTTATAATAAACCCAGTATTTACAAATATATAGGTCCTAATTGAAGTTTTTCAATCTTATAAATTACTAGCAACCGCGCGCGGCTCCGCTCGCGTGGTACCTACCTGGGTAAAAAGTAGCCTATGTGATACTTCAGGTAATAAGCTACGCGTATTTCAAGTTTCATCCAGATCCATTAAGTGTGAAAGAATAACAAACATCCATACATCTCTACAAACTTTCACGTTTATACTATTAGTAGGGTAATGTTCGTTCCTCAAAATAACCATAGTTTTTTAGCACTTACCACAACAAAATCATAGCCATTAGGTAATATAAGTTTATTTATTTTATTATGTAACTAAATCTATTATTTACAAAGTATAATCACTGTATTTAACTAATCTATTAATCTCATGCCATTCCAGAACTTATTTAAATTCTTATTTAAATCCGAAATTACTCTCAAGAGACTGTATACGGTTTTTTTGATGAAAGTGGTATCATCGCCTAAATCTACATCATCATCACTAACATTTTTGACTTTATTATTGTTAGTTACTCTTTTAGAATCGTTTATATCAATTTCTACATCGTCAACATATTCATCGGTCTCTTCAGGTAATTCTTTGAATTGCTTGTGGATTTTTTGAAGCATCTTCCATAGTTTGACATTGTCTTCGCCGTTTAAATCTATTTCATTTTCAGCTGACAAATCAACTTGATCTTTGGTGTTACGGCGAGTCCGTACCTTTTCTTCAAAACTTTTATCTGCTTCTAAAAATTCTTTATCGTTGCTCTTATATTGATTTAAGCTTTCGGAATTCATTTTATTGTCCTTTACGCTTGTTTTTACTGGTGAATGAGTTTCTTCGTTGATGATATTTTGTTTATGTACTTTGGCGTTTCGTTTTAAATCTTTGTTTTTCATATTTGCTTTGTGTTTCAGTGTTTTCTTATGTTTAATATCTGATTGGCGTTTAGATAGTTTATTTTTATTAAATATAGGCAGTCTTCGTATGATAGGTAGTCGATCTCCTTTCAGAAGTTTTGTAATATTGTGTTTGGTATTTTGCAATAAATTCCCAAGCAGTCCTCTTGGTTTTACTTCTGGCTCTGGCTTAATGTTTCGGTTTTTCAAACCATGCCCGATTAATTTTCGTATTTTCTGAATAGCATTATCATTATCAGCCTGCCGTTTAGTTCTCACTTCCTGTTTAAACAGTGCTTCAACCTTACTTAGATCATCTTTCATATTACTGATACGGTTCCTCAAATCTTTGTTTACTATTTCTTCGGCAACCTCATTTTCATCGTGAAATTCTACTGAAAAGTCTTCAGCATTGCTACAGTCCTCTTCAACTTTAATAGAGCGTTTTGTTTTAAGATCTTCAAGTTCAGGTTCTTCAGAAATTGTTACAGCATCATCAATGTTTTCAGTTTCATTATACTTTTCATCAGCGAGACATGCTTCGATCTTGGTGTTGGCAAGCACCCAGAAGCCGAACGACTTTGCGGGTAGATTGATGAGCAGAGTTTTGTAAGGGCGCACCCGTTTCACGACCGGCTTTATATCTCCCTCGTGGAACATTGCTTTGCCGTTCACAACTATATTTCTGCAAGGAAAAAGTGAATTTAAAGAGAAAAGTTATTATTTTTGTACCAGTAAAGATCTCTAGATGCATCTGCCAAAATTTTAATTTCCTAACCCAATGAAAATGAGGAATGATGTTATTAGATAAGTTTTATAATCATCAAGTTTGTCCCACCGAATAGTGATTATGAAACAATGCCAAAAAATGGGTGATCATAAACTCCACTGCGCGCTCATCGATGAAACAGAAACATTTATGGAACTAATCCAAATATGGATCATATAGCATCCACATCCATCCTGGCAGTCAACTTTTCTTACCCGCTCTTATCATTCCCCATCACAAACTGCATAACGTCTCCTCCCTCTTCCCTCTTGGCCAGCTTGATGGAGAATCTCGCCGGTTCGTCGTCCATGTTCACTCCGTAAAGAGTGAGGGCTCCTGGCACCTCCTGGTGACGCAGCGACGTGCAGTGCGCGAACACGATGGCTTGCTCCGGCTGCATGTCTACATGAAGGACCTTCTCTCCGACCAGGTTCTTGAAGAGCAGAGCCATGTAGAAACTCTGAAATTTTACATATATTTACTGTTACTGTTCTTTTGCACGAAATGAGCTTTTGTAAAGATGGCTGGACTGTGTGAAAGATGATATGAGTAAGAATGAAGTGAGTACTGAGATGACGGATGATAGAGGGAAATGGAGGAAGAAAACATGTTGTGCCGACCCCACTAGCGTGGGAAAACGGCAGGAAGAAGAAGAAGCAGCACGAAAGGAGCTTTTGAGGTGCATTTTAATCTTTTCACCAGACTGGTTCGAAATACGAGATACGCAGTATAAAACAATAAGAATAAGAATCTATTTCTTATATTAAACTAGTTAGAAGAACTTCCCGCGACTTTTCGCGTAATAAGAAATGAATTGCAGAAATCAATTATTTCGTCGAGGGAGTCTAATATGCAACCTCTTGCTTTGACTTTAGCACAAAATATCGAAGCTCAAAATACCTAAAAACAGTATTCCAAAAGTACATAAAACCGAAGATTGTAAGGCAGACGACACACCACTTCGAAAAACTTTAGTTCGAAAGCTTACGACTTCGAATGAACGCCACTTTGTGTGGTACGCCTGCACACCACAAAGTCATCTAAATATATATAACTCAAAGGTGACTGACTGACTGACTGACATAGTGATCTATCAACGCACAGCCCAAACCACTGAACGGATCGGGCTGAAATTTGGCATGCAGGTAGATTTTATGACGTAGGCATCCGCTAAGAAAGGATTTTGATTAATTCTACCCCCACGCGGGCGAAGCCGTGGGCGGAAGCTAGACAAAATATAAATACCAATGTAGGCTTGAACATCTCTTCTTCATCCAGCTCCCGGTAGTGAACAGAGAAGCCGTTTCTAGCAGCATGGCCAAGGCTGGTCAGCCAGTCGGCCGCCCGCGACATCTCCGTCAGCGGCCCCTCTGTCCAGGGGTGCTCCGTCAGCCAGAGCGGGGTGCTGCTGTGACTCAGGAGTCTCAGCAGCTTCAGCCGGTCTCGCTCCGACATGCGCTCCAACTCTGCTGTTGAAGAGTTCCTGGACGAAGCGAATTGGGTTGTCAATATTTAAATACCAAGAGCTGATTGTCTAGTGGTAGGTTCCTATCGTAAGGTGGGTTCGGATCCGGTGATGCGTCAATGGATGCGTCATACCGGTAGGTACCCTCAAACACATGTCGTAGAACCTTAAAAATTATCTTTTGGAAGAACTTTAATAAGAGTTTAATGATATTATTGTATTGGGTTATCTTTGTCATAACTTGTCTGAAAATGAGGTATGGTTCAGAATCAAATCTTAGATTTTTGATGTAAGGGGTATAATTGGTAGGCACGGAGCTAGATACTGAAGAAAAAATATAGTTCGTAGCGTATAAAGTACTTTCCTACATTCTTAGTGAACCTTTTTTTTAACCTGTTTCGTTCACTGTTGAGCAAAAATTTTCCCAAATCACGCTAAGTATCTTTAGTCTACATACCCATAAAATCCTACTAATATTAAAACGCGAAAGTTTGTATGAATGTGTGGATGTCTGGAAGTATGTTTGTTACTCTTTCACGCTGAAACGGCTGAACGGATCTGGATGAAATTTGGCATGCAGGTAGATTTTATGACGTAGGCATCCGCTAAGAAAGGATTTTGATTAATTCTACCCCCACGTGGGCGAAGCCGTGGCAAAATTTGGCACAGTTATAAATTATAGTCTGGAATAATATATAGACTATTTTTTATCCTAGAAAAATATACAGTTCCCGTGGGATAGATTTGTTTTTGGAAGCTAGTATCCTATTTTTCTTACCCATTCAATAATATGGCGTCCATCATGTCGCTAGAAAGAGAGACGTAATCCTTGAAGTCGCTCTTGGAGTCGCGGTGCAGGCAGCCGGTGACGTCACCCCCCACCACCTTCCACCTGCCGCTGCGGCCCGGGGGGAAGGTCTCCGTGATCACGCGCAGGGTCTCCAGGTCATTCAGGTACTCCTCTATCGACTGGTTCGTGCATTCTGAAAGAAGCTTTCGTTACTACCACCAGGGGCCTTACCACGAATTCATAATACATTACCGAATTAGTATTACATTCTTATTTCGTACCATGACCTATGCATTGTATGGAAGTAGTGACGTTTCTATAATGGAATCGTTACGGAATCGTTCTGGAAGACTTCGTGGTAAGGCCCCTGGATTTTCAAGAAGTTTGGAGTGTAGATACTTAAGGATTTAAAGGTGGAACAAATACCCAACACTAAGTAAAAATTGTTTCTTAAGGCTGCCATATTGGATTTTTGACATTTCAACTATTATAATGTCAAACTAACTTTTGCGCAAATTGATCAACTCTAGATAGGTATTTTTTTAATCAATCGTTATTGAAACTAGCATCTAACAGGCGCCATGTTCGATTTTTGGACATTTCACTCTTGTGATGTATCTCAACCAGACCCTAGTCTATTTTACTCTTTAATCCGACAAATCCAATGACACCATATTTGTCAAAATCCATTCGTTTGAGCTCCAGCGACATCCAAGTGAGTTCCAGTTTCATTGGATCTATGTATGTATACATACATCGATGTTACTATCACATATATACATACATACATCCTAAATACATTACCCTACTTCGCAAGGTCCGGAAAAAATTGAGCACATACTTATCAAGACCATAATGCCCGCCTTCCACTGCGAACGGAGCGGGCTCCGTACGGACTCCGTTTAACTCGCAATGTATTTTTTCATAGAAGTGCTTCCACTGTGAATGAGCGGACGGAGCGGATCAAGAGAGTACAAAGAGTTAGCTCCGCAAAGCCCTCTGGCAGTGGAAGGTAAAATCTGAAACTCTTTCTTAGTGGAAGTGTACAACTATTTTTACTCCGGTCCGCTCAGACCATTATGTATGCCAGCCTTCCACTGCGAGCGGAGTGGGCTCCGTACGGACTTCGTTTAACTTACATTACCCATTTTGAGTGTGAGGCGGGCCCGCCTTCCACTCAAAAAGGTTACACTTACATTACGCAAGTTAAACGGAGTCCGTACGGAGCCCACTCCGCTCGCAGTGGAAGGCCGGCATTAGCTCAGTTTCCACTCATTACCCTTTTTTAGTGGAAGGCGGGCATAAGGTAACACATAACATAAGTAAAGAAATATCTTAAACCTTGAAGTCCTCGATCATAGCTTACCATAACCCAGCTGCCAGAAGATGTCTCCAACGCTGGCCTTCTCGGCCACAGTGAGGATGTTGAGCGCCATGTTGGGGTCCCACATGCCGGACGCCATCTTCTCCTGGTTGTTGAGTGCGAACACTAGGTCGAAGCCGGTGCTCTTCGCCCACTGGATGAACTGCCTCCATTCACCATGCGACACCTCTAGGTTCGCCTGGTTTCGTTTCACACGACCTAGTTTTTAAATGAAAAATATGAAAAAACTATAAACACTACATGATCACGACTGTAATCCCCACTGCAATCCCTCGGTAGATATCTCTTCAGACCTCTAGTGACTTAGATCTAAAGAGGGTAGCCAGAACCACGTCCGAACATGACATTTGGCACAAATCTAGGTACTTACGTATAATAAAACAGGTCAATTTCTGTTCCACATTGAAGATATTTTGAAATTTTGTTAGGAGGTCACTCTATTGTAGATAGGTACCTACTGAAGCCAAAACTGTATTTATTTTCACTTTTGTCCGTCTGTCTGTTTTACTGTCTGTATAATACAAAGTTATATTACTTTGATATTTCCTGAAGAGCTTGTGGTAAGGTTCCAATCATGGTACCGACAAGCTTCGTTTGAGTTATAGGGTTAATTGTCGCTATGTGAAAATCTCCCTCAAGAAATAAGAAAAAAATGTTATCAGTAAATCTCAATAAATCGGCGCAGAATATCCTCGTAATATTAGTCTATTGCTATCAACTTACCTTCCTCCCTCGTGTCCAATCTTGGTCTCAATCTCCTGTCCTCATCTCTAGGTCTCTTGTGTAGAGCCTCGTCTATCCTCGCCAGGTTCTCGCTGAAGAAGGTTTGGAAGCGGCTCCTCTTCGGGACGAAGGACTCCGTGTCCTCGTCGATAGAGATCGAGGAGTTGTGGTAGGACATGAGTGCGGTGGAAGGACCGGCTATGCGGATGTAGGCAGGGGTCAAGGACGACGCCATACACATGCATTCTTTGCTGAAAACCAAGAACAATATTTGGTAGGTGAGAAGAATTATAGGGTCAGAGTAACATTTTTAGTTTTTGGAACGAAGTTCCTTATCGCGCGTTGTGAAAGGGGGCTAGACGGAAAAAATTCTCACGAAAAGTTCTCACGACACTTTTTGCTATTTAGTAATAGTATATAGTTGTAAGCCGTGCGGCGTGCGCGTGTTTGTTTATCTGTCTGTCTCTCTCTCTCTCATAGAAAGCAAGGAAAGGAACTTCGTTCTCAAGTTTTTTTTTTTATCGTGAAAGTAAATCTCGTGAAAGAACTTATAACTACCTATAAGAAGACAATAAGAAAATAAGTCGTGCCTCTGCGATCTAGTTATCCAAATATCTTTTAAATGATTTTATTTTATAAAAACTTTATAGATATTGGATTTTAAATTA